>JADWQK010000345.1:600000-937476 GCA_017933935.1 Sesamia nonagrioides
ACACTATTTGTGTTCTTTCTGGAACACGCTGATAATGTTGTGTGATCTTATGGCAGAGTTCTATGTGAGACTTCCTTTACTATTAAAAGGCTTCTTTCCTGTTCACCCACAATACCTCCCCACAGTATAGCACAGTTACAATGGTAAAACATTGTGTTGTTTTGAGAATTGACTTTATTATCAGTGGTATGTGTCTGGTATTCTAATTTTAGTGTATTGTCCATATTTACGTGTGTACTAGTAGAGGGAGACTGTTTCTTTCTTCATAACTGGATTTAAAAAGGATGGAAATTATCCGTAACTCCGTAACAGGTTTCGGAACTGACGGATAATCTGGTGTAATTTCATATCCATATCCGGTGTCTGTGGTTGTCTACGTTATACGACTGCGAAGCATTGACTCTGAAAGAGGACACACGACGCTTGCAGGCTTTTGAAATGTGGTCAGCGCGTTCAAATGCCTCGAAAGTTGTTGCCCACTATAAAGAAACGCAAAATAGATTATCTCGGCCACGTGCTCCGATACGGTAGATATACGCTACTCTAACTCATTATGATGGGCAAGGTAGAAGGAAAAAGGCGCGCTGGATGAAACAGAAAGTCGTGGCTGCGTAACATCAGGGAGTGGACTGGCATTACTTCCGTCGAAGAACTGTTCCAACTCGCCGTTGACAATATCGAGTACAAGAAGCTGATGGCCAACCTTCAGGATTGAAGAGGCACAGGAAGAAGAAGTGGTTGTCTGCGTGACTAGTGACATTTTGCGAAAGAGGGACCTGGTCACCTGGCCACTTTGGATTCGGAGGGGCGTGCGAGGGTACTGATTGGCGACCCTGATCCGTCGTCCCTGACCCGTCGTGCGGTGGGTTTTCGCCTTGCGTTGTTGACGCCGCTGCGGTCCGGACGAGGCGTTGCGCCTCCTCTTTTGTGCCGCGTGCATCGAGGGACTGGAGCGGTTTGCCGGCGGCGGTGTTTCCGTCGGACTGCTATTTGGGTTTCTTCGGGGCTGAAAAGGCCATGTTTAATCATCATCAACCTTTTATGGTCCCACTGCTGGGCAAAGGTTTCCTCTCATACAGAGAAGGATTGAGCGTAATCACCACGCTTGCTCAATGCGGGTTGGCGATTTCAGACTTATAAAGTCCAGGTTTCCTCAAGATGTTTTCCTTGACCTTTAGTCATTTGTGTCCAAGATATATTTAGAAAGTACATATAACTTTAGAAAAGTTATATTGGTACTTGCCTAACCTGTAATCGAACCCGCATACTCATACTTGAGAACATACTTGCCGTGTTGAATGCTACCATAGAATTGGTAGATCGTGTCGAATGCTGCCATTAAATTGGTAGGTCATGCTAAATGCTGCCATTAAATTGGTAGGTCATGCTAAATGCTGCCATTAAATTGGTAGGTCGTGTCAAATGCTGCCATTAAATTGGTAGGTCGTATCGAATGCTGCCATTAAATTGGTAGGCCGTGACGAATGCTGCCATTAAATTGGTAGGCCGTGTCGAATGCTGCCATTAAATTGGTAGGTTGTGTCTAATGCTGCCATTAAATTGGTAGGTCATGCTAAATGCTGCCATTAAATTGGTAGATCGTGTCAAATGCTGCCATTAAATTGGTAGGTCGTGTCGAATGCTGCCATTAAATTAGTAGGCCGTGTCGAATGCTGCCATTAAATTAGTAGGTCATCTCGAATGCTACCATTGAATTGGTAGGTCGTGTCGATTGCTGCCATTGAATTGGTATATCATGCTAAATGCTGCCAATGAATCAGTAGCCTGTGTGAAATGCTGCCATTAAATTGGTAGATCGTGCTAAATGCTGGCAATAAATTGGTAGGCTGTGTCAAATGCTGCCATAAAATTGGTAAGTCGTACTAAATGCTGCCATTAAATTGGTAGGTCGTATTGAATGTTGCCATTAAATGGGTCGGTCGTGCTAAAAGCTGCCATTAAATTGGTGGGTCGTGTCAAATGCTGCCATTCAGTTGGTAGGCTGTGTCAAATACTGGCATTAAATTAGTAGGCAGTGCCAAATGCTGCCATTAAATTGGTAGGACGTGTCAAAAGCTGCCATTAAGTTGGAAGATTGTGTAATGCTTTCATATTGGAGCATTTTGTTAATTTTATCATTTAAAGTTAAAGAATGTTTATACGAATATCTTATGATTTGCAATAGTACACCCCACTCGGTCACTGGTCAAACACCATCCGAACTTTTCTTCCAAAGATTAAATAGGTACAAAATTCCTTCATGAGAAAGTCGAAGTAGAAATAATAATGATTCAAATGTGAGAGACAGAAATAAGAGTCAGAGAAAATTGTGAGTGATACAGTTTATGTATGTAAGAAAGAAATGGAGAAAACAAATAAATTGGCGCCAAACTTGGATCAGTCTCAGCATACTGTAGAGGGCGCTAATGGAGGAGATTGTGTTGTAAGAAATTAAGAAACAGGACAGTCTTATAGATAGAGCATAATTTATTTGAGAAAAGTTGAAGGGGAATGGAAGCCAGTGATACCGGATGAGGAGTCGGTACACGGAAGTTCAAAGGAAAAAATAATAATGTTATATTTTGATTTGTTGGATTTAATCAGTTATAATAAATATGTTTCAAGAGATATAGTATTTATAGATTAAATTTTGTTAATTTGCTACCAAGTTGATATAATAAAATAAATATAATAGGAAAGGGATGTAGTGTATGCGTTTTATCATTGACCACAGACAACGCTGACACTGTCAAACAGATAACACTGTCTCGAGCGCACCACGTCGGTCAGTCTTACGAGAGCCACGAGCGAGAGTAGACGTGTCGGTAGTCTGTCCGTTAAGTGCGTGTGCGAGCCTGTGATATTCAACGAAGTAAAGGTTTTACAGCGTCCATTCACGAACATGACGTATGGATCAGCATCATTCAGCTCAACCATATTGAGGGGAACCTGATAACCCAACACACACGCCACCATCAGCGAGACATTTGAGTGAGCATGACATACTCCCAACAGCCAGAGCACAATCAAGTTAATAAAAAAGACTAACCCAACAAATAAATGCCCTAAAGCACATTCGTACATTGTGCTCACACGTTTGCCATGCAATTATACAATACTAAGAAATTGAATCTACACAATGTTAAGATGGTATTGTCCAAGGTTCAGCAGCTCCAACAGTCAAATCAAATCAAATCATTTATTTCAAATAAACCAGTTACAGGCACTTTTGAATTGTCAGAAGGTCGGAGAGTCAATAAGATGAAGCTAGTCGCCCATTCCAAAGAGTAGGTACCTACGGAGAAGAACGGGCAAGAAACTCCATGGACCTGGTGTTCCCGAATACTAAGTTTAGCCCCTGTATAGGTACCTACAAGTGCCGAAGACCTCTGTCAGCGATACAATTCCGTAGCGTACAATATGCTTGGCTACACAGTGTGTAATACAGGCTTTGAATTAATAACATAAACAATTACATATTAAAACTACAAGAGGAAAAATTAAAGAACAATCTTTCTCTTTAAATTTTTCTCTGAGAGAGTGTCTCGGACTTAATTTATAAATTGCATGAACAGCTCGTTTCTGCAAAACAAATATTGTTTGAATATCGGCGGCATTTCCCCACAACAGAATGCCGTTCACTAAACATACATTATATAAATAAAAGCCAAAGCTAAATAGCCAAAGTACACTAAACGGGCCGTCTCAACATCAGTCAAATTACGAATTGTTCTAACTGCGTATGCAACAGAACTTAGTTTTTTTGTCAATTTTTCGTGTGCGTTCGCGCAGCGGAATGTTGTTGAATTTAAAGATTTTAAACATGCAGATATTTAGTGTATGACGTCGTGTAATTGTGTATGGTAAAAAAAATTTGTGCGTGCAGCCATTGTGGAGAAATTCACCAAAAACTGATTCCGCTGGGCGAACGTTGTCCTGGCGGAACTTTTTTTAATCCATTGACTTTAGAAAAAAGAGATGTGTCCAAAAATTTGTGTGTATTTGTGTGTAATTGTGTATGTATGAATAAAATTTGTGCATGCATAGACTTCTGAGAAATTCAAGTTTCCGCTGCGCGAACGTTTGGCCATTAGCTAGTTTTCATATAAAGCGCTTACATAGAGAGCTGTAGATTTTTACATACGTTGTTTTGAATTTGTGCATATTTGTGTACAAAACAGATTTAGAAAAAATCGTAGGGCTAAAAAGATAAAAATATAAACGCAAAACACGCTTTTTAGGTAATAGTTCTTAAAGTATGCATTTTGGGGTCTAGATTTTCACGTTTATACAAACCTTGTAAGTGTCTGCAACATATTGCCAAATATCATTGATGTTCATTTAGTAATTAAAGAGATATAGGACAATTTACCATGACAAAATCACTGTTTACAAAGCAGTCAAATATCACTACATTCTAAAGGAATTGCATGGTAAAATGTATGCCAATAATTAGTGTATTCATTCAACTATTCACTTGCAAAATTTCATGTCATCAAATTCAGTAATTAAAGAAGAACAATTAAAATACTGACGAAGTATCGAAAACCTACATAACCCGACCAAGTTCGGATAGCTATAAAAAGCGGCCGTGCCATATATCTTAAGAACGTTCTTAACCTTCCAATATAGTATTTATTAATATGGCACAGTTGCGTACACAAGCGTTAGGAAAAAATAAAACAATTGCATTTCTTGAATGAAAAATGTTTTTTTTTATAATAACGCCACTATCTACGACAAAAATAAATCTTCAATTAACAAGTACTTCTCTATGTAAATATCAGTGTACAAAAATATTTTTAATTACATATAATGCTTAATTATGTAATTATAATAACGTTAACAAACGCTTGCAATGGCAGCAATAGACTTAAATGTGTTTTACTAAAATAGGTTTAATAAACTATTATGAATATAAGGGTAAGACGTATAATATTTTGAGCTTCAATAAAAATTAAAATCACATCAGATAACTGGACTATTCAGTCGTATTATATTTGATCAACATTAAAAAAGTGCTTATAAAATAAAACATTTGTATAAAAAAGGTATTTTCAAGAAATATTTTAAATGAGTAGCAAATACAGTAAATAACCTCAACATTTCTAAGTATACCTAATATTTTCTAGTTCCAATAATAAAATTACAGATTAACAATCACAGATCAATAAAGTAGACTATTCAGTTGTTTAGGTTTGAGAGTCTGCCTAATATAAAAATAAATCAACATTTAAAAACAGTAGGTAGTACTTACTTGTGGTAATTATTTAATTTCCCTGAGGGGTCTATAGTAAGAATCCGGATCCGTGAAATATTCAATAGAAATTAGCTGTATGAATTTTATTTGCCTATACTCTGTTTTTTAATCTCGTAGACTAAATTGACACATGCAAATGTCAAATTTACATTATTAATTTTGTATTATTACGTTTTTAATAAGTACCTACACATTATTTCAGGATAACTTATTGAAAAAAAACGATACTTGATTTTATGAACGCTAAGTTTCGGCACTATCTAAGAATTGCAATAAACTGCCAACACTCGTAATGTCAGTTTAGTCTACGAGATTAAAAAACAGAGTATAAATTAATATATTTAGATTATATCTCAAGTCTCAAGCGCATACTTAAATAAAGTAACTGCGTAAATAGTACCTACTTTGTCATAGTCAAATACATTTAAAAAAGTAGGTGTACAAAAATAAATAACCTTTATATTATAACGAAACAATTGTGTTATCACCTATACCAATTCAATACCGGTATTATACTGTAAATTTTGGAATGTTACCTAAATATATTGCACGGCCGCTTTTTTATAGCTATCCGAACTTGGTCGGGTTATGTAGGTTTTCGATGCTTCGTCAGTATTTTAATTGTTCTTCTTTAATTACTGAATTTAATGACATGAAATTTTGCAAGTGAATAGTTGAATGAATACACTAATTATTGGCATACATTTTACCATGCAATTCCTTTAGAATGTAGTGATATTTGACTGCTTTGTAAACAGTGATGTTGTCATGGTAAATTGTCCTATATCTCTTTAATTACTTACTAAAGGAACATCATTGATATTTGGCAATATGTTGCAGACACTTACAAGGTTTGTATAAACGTGAAAATCTAGACCCCAAAATGCATACTTTAAGAACTATGACCTAAAAAGCGTGTTTTGCGTTTATATTTTTATCTTTTTAGCCCTACGATTTTTTCTAAATCTGTTTTGTACACAAATATGCACAAATTCAAAACAACGTATGTAAAAATCTACAGCTCTCTATGTAAGCGCTTTATATGAAAACTAGCTAATGGCCAAACGTTCGCGCAGCGGAAACTTGAATTTCTCCGAAGTCTATGCATGCACAAATTTTATTCATACATACACAATTACACACAAATACACACTAATTTTTGGACACATCTCTTTTTTCTAAAGTCAATGGATTAAAAAAAGTTCCGCCAGGACAACGTTCGCCCAGCGGAATCAGTTTTTGGTGAATTTCTCCACAATGGCTGCACGCACAATTTTTTTTTTACCATACACAATTAATTTGCTTTGATAAACCAAACGTGAGGTATTTATAAAGTGACTCTAAATAATTAAAAGATTGAAGCTATAGATAATTTAATCTATCATTTATTTTGTTAAACACAGGTATGGTTAGAGATGGTACCTATCAAAGAGTATAAAAATATAATAGGGTAGATAGTATATTAAAATATGTAGCTTGTTTTGTCAATTTATATGGCATACAATATTGAATTAAACAAACAATTATAAATAAGGTGGCATGTCAACAAATTACATAAAAAAAAAACTATTACTTATAGTTTCAGTTGTCAATAAAAATTTATTTGCAATAAATTTCGTAGCAATATATGTAATTATTGATCCATAAAAATACTATTTACGGCTACCTACTTATTTCATTCCTTTTCTTATTTCCTGTGATATAAATCGGCAATAAATAAATGTCTCTTAAGAGGGCGTATAAAGCTAGAAAAAAATCGGATTTCACCCGCGCGCCTCACACGCCCTGCACTCGTCCAACGCACCGAAAACGTTACTCACGCCATGTTTTGATTTACGAGTACACAGTAAACGCAAAAAGGTCAGATAAAAATTGGCAAAGTGCGAGTCGGATTATCCGTCTGTACTTTGAACTAAACAACAAACAAAATATTTTTTTTTTTAAATTATAACGAAAAGGTATGTAATGTAATCATACTGTTAATTTTATTTTTTCGGTAAGACTTAGCTAAGCGCAACTCAAAGCATTCATTAAAATAGTATTTTTTGCTAGTCTTCTATAGTTATGATAAAAATTATAGATGACATTAAAAAATATTCAAGATGGAGGGTATAGATTTTAGAAAATATGTAATAGGGATGTATCCAAGGTAAGAAAATCAAAAAAATATTTAGTCCCTCTTATAGATAATAAAGAAAATTAAGACCCTTATTTTTTATTTTGTCGATATTACCAAAAACTACTGAGATATAGCGTATTAAAGTTACCCCGTGTGGTACCGGGCCTAGAATTGTACCAACCCATATCCTCCCGTGGGTGTCGTAAGAGGCGACTAAGGGAAATCACCAGGGAAGCGGGCAGCAGCGCTTCTCCTGTGTAATATCAAATCACTGCGATCCCCAACCCGCCTGCCAAGCGTGGGGATTATGGCAAACCCCCCCAATGATGCACACGATACAGCCCAGGCCCCTAGTCCCCGACAGCTCCGCCATTCCAGACTGGAATGGACGGTAGCGGACTTGGTTACGGCGGAGCAAGGGGTGCTAAGAATCTCCGGCAGAGATCCGGCTACCATCACAAACGACGACCTTTGGCCCTGGCAACATTTAACACGCGAACACTACGGACCGATTAGAAGATTGTCGAACTGGAGGAAGAACTGAGCCGGTTGCGCTGGGACATTGTGGGGTTATCTGAAGTCCGAAGAGAGGGAGAGGACTCGATAATCCTGAGGTCTGGCAACCTGCTCTATTTCCGGGAAGGCGACCAGCTGTCCCAGGGTGGGTCGGGTTTATTGTCCACAAGTCCCTCGTGAACAACGTGGTTAAAGTCGGGAGCCTTTCGACTCGGGTGGCGTACCTTGTACTGAGAATAACAAAACGATATTCGTTAAAGGTTATACAGGTCTACGCCCCGACGTCTAAACACTCTGACGATGAGGTGGAGGCTATGTATGAGGACGTCAGTAGATCCATACATTCCTCCAAAACCCACTACACCGTTGTCATAGGGGACTTTAACGCAAAACTGGGCATGCGAGAGGCGGACGAGACGAAAGTGGGGCAATTTGGAGTTGGAAATCGGAATCCCAGAGGTCAGATGCTAAAGGATTTCATGGAAAGGGAAGGACTCTTTGCGATGAATTCTTTTTTCAGGAAACCATTGCACCGCAAGTGGACCTGGCTCAGCCCCGATGGTCAGACCAAAAACGAGATAGACTTCATAATGTCAACGAGAAGGCAAGTGTTCAACGATGTCTCCGTGATCCATGCGGTAAAAACCGGGAGTGATCACCGTATTGTTAGAGGCATCTTGAACCTCAACATTAGGCTCGAACGCTCTCGACTTATGAAGTCTACGCTCCGTCCAGCGTCAACACAACTCCAAAACCCCGAGAGCTTTCAGATCGAACTACAAAACCGCTTCGAATGCCTCGGTGAATGCGTAGATGTGGACGACTACAACAACAGGTTTGTGGAAACTCTCCAAACGGAAGGGTCTAAGTTCTACAAAACCCTCCGTTCAAAAAGACAGAAGAAGATCTCCGGTCCCACCCGCCGGCTAATGGAAGAAAGACGGGAGGTGATCTTAAAATCCCCTGATGACGCTTCGCGCATCAGATGCCTTAACAGACAGATCTCAAAGTCTCTGACTCGCGATATACGCCAATTTAATACAAATTGTATTAAAGAGGCTATCGAGCGGAACAAAGGCTCCAAAGTGTTCGCACGAGAATTGTCTGTTGGACAGAGTCTACTTGCGAAGCTGAAGACTGGGGATGGTAGGATCGTCACTTCCAAGCCCGAGCTTTTGGGTGAGATGGAGAAATTCTACGGAGAGTTATACACATCAACACACGCACCTGTTGTAAGCCTGGCTAATGATCCTAGAGCCAGACTAACCCGACACTACACCGACGATATCCCGGACGTCAGCCTGTACGAGATTGGTATGGCCCTGAAACAGCTCAAGAACGATAAGGCGGCTGGAGATGATGGAATTACGGCTGAGCTTCTGAAAGCGAGTGGCAAACCGGTTCTTAAAGCGCTTCAGAAGCTATTTAATTCCGTCATTCTTAAAGGCGAAACGCCTAAGGCGTGGCACAGGAGCGTGGTGGCTTTGTTTTTCAAAAAAGGTGACAATACCCTCCTGAAAAACTACAGACCGATATCCCTCCTGAGCCATGTCTACAAGCTGTTTTCTAGGGTCATCACGAATCGTCTCGCTCGCAGGTTCGACGACTTCCAGCCTCCCGAACAAGCAGGCTTCCGAAAAGGCTTTAGCACCATAGACCACATTCATACGCTGCGGCAAGTTATACAGAAGTCCGAGGAGTATAACAAACCACTATGCTTGGCGTTTGTGGACTATGAGAAGGCCTTCGATTCGATTGAGACTTGGGCGGTGCTACAGTCTCTCCAGCGGTGCCAAATTGACCATCGATACATTGAGGTGATAAAGTGTTTGTACAAAAACGCCACCATGTCAGTCCGTCTCCAGGATCAGGACTCGAAACCGATCCAACTGCAGCGTGGAGTGAGACAAGGAGATGTCATATCTCCTAAATTGTTCACTGCTGCGTTGGAAGATGTCTTCAAGCTCCTGGACTGGAAAGGACTTGGCATCAACATCAACGGCGAGTACATCACTAATCTCCGCTTCGCAGATTATATCGTGGTCATGGCTGAGACCCTGGAAGACTTGGGCAAAATGCTCAATGACCTCAGCAGAGCTTCCCAACAAGTGGGTCTAAAAATGAACATGGATAAGACGAAGATCATGTCGAACTCTCATGTCGCACCCACTCCAATTGTAGTTGGTTGCTCTGCACTCGAAGTTGTTGACGAGTATATATACCTGGGACAGAAAGTCCAACTAGGTAGGTCCAACTTCGAGAAAGAGGTGTCTCGGCGAATCCAGCTCGGTTGGGCAGCGTTCGGGAAGCTACGCTACATCTTCTCGTCGTCCAAGATACCACAGTGTCTCAAGACTAAAGTCTTTGACCAGTGTGTGTTGCCAGTGATGACTTACGGAACTGAAACGTGGTCGCTCACAATGGGTCTCATACGAAGGCTCAGAGTCACACAAAGGGCAATGGAAAGAGCTATGCTAGGAGTCTCTCTGCGTGATCGAATCAGAAATGAGGAGATCCGCAGACGAACCAAAGTCACCGACATACGAGTACATACTCGTAGCTCTGCGAGTCGCTAAACTTAAGTGGCAGTGGGCAGGGCACATTGCTCGTAGAACCGATGGCCGATGGGGCAGCAAGGTTCTGGAGTGGCGGCCACGTACTGGAAGACACAGCGTAGGGAGACCCCCAACAAGGTGGACCGATGACCTGGTGAAGGTCGCGGGAAGCCGATGGATGCGGGCAGCACAAGACCGGTCATCGTGGAAAGCCTTGGGGGAGGCCTTTGTCCAGCAGTGGACATCTATAGGCTGAAGAAGATACACAATTACACGACATCATACACTAAATATCTGCATATTTAAAATCTTTAAATTCAACAACATTCCGCTGCGCGAACGCACACAATTTTTCTATATGTGGACCCCATTGAAGCTTAGCATCCAGAATTATACCCAAGACTACTGTGCTGTCTTCAGATTTCAATTCTTCGCCCTTTATCAACACTTTAGTTTCCACCTGCCTAATGTGAGGTAGAGTAAACTTAATGCATTTGGTTTTTTTCTCGTTTAAGAGTAAATTATTAACATTAAACCAATGGACTACTTTGGAGATCGCGCTATTTACATCATCAATAACTTGCTGCTGACGTTTCAGTTTAAATAAAAGTGAAGTGTCATCTGCAAACAATACTATATCGTGGTTATCCTTTATTAGGTACGGCAGGTCATTGATGTAAATAAGAAACAAAAAAGGACCAAGAATTGACCCATGTGGGACTCCCATTGTTACTAAAGATCAGGAAGATCTTTTTCCATTAACGTCAACGCTTTGAATCCTACCACTCAAGTAAGATGTAATAAGATCCAGTGCAGAGTTGCGGATCCCGTAGTGGCGGAGTTTCCCGATTAACGTATCGTGAAGAACGCAATCGAATGCCTTAGACAAATCACAAAAGATGCCCAAGGCATTGCATTTATCCTCCCTTGCATTATAGATATGTCCTAGAAGTTCAACACCGGCATCAGTAGTTGAACGACCCCTTGTAAAACCGAACTGTTTGCTATGTAATAATTTATGTTTATTAAAAAAAAAAATAGCATTTGGTTTAAAATTAATTTCTCAAAAATTTTACTAAAGGTAGGTAGTACAGAAATAGGTCAATAATTTGTAAGGTCTGATGTTCTACCCGATTTAAAAAATAAATTAAAAACAGGGTCACAATAACTATGTCAGAAAGTGTAAACAGTACGTCAATCAAACAAGTGAATCATCATTAAGAAAATCGTCAATTGTATAATAAGTCTTCATATTAAAATGTCATTTAGCGCTTTTTTAAGTTTTACTATTGTCAAATTTTTTATAGCATTTGGAACCCTATTAGGTACCTATATGTATATTCGTGGGGCAACACCAAAAATACTTTTTCGCATTAATGCGGTTTTACATTTCCCTTGACACAGTTGATCAACGTATTGAGTCCGTATTGGATTTCTTTTGACCTCTGATATGTTTTTAAACAAATGTTGGTTACACTTAGACGCTACACAAATAATACCGTTTCTAATATATACAATATGTAAAGAAAACCCTGTCCGACCGATAAGGATAATAAAGGTTAGGTAAACACATGACCAAATATAATATAAAATTTTACGTAATCATTATAGTAACAATACTAATGAATTTTAAAATAATCTTTTTTTCCCGCGAATTAATTCCAACTTCCCCGAAATTTGGTAATTTTTAAAAAAGTGACAAC
Organism: Sesamia nonagrioides; assembly: GCA_017933935.1. Taxonomy (NCBI): domain Eukaryota; kingdom Metazoa; phylum Arthropoda; class Insecta; order Lepidoptera; family Noctuidae; genus Sesamia; species Sesamia nonagrioides. The sequence goes on from JADWQK010000345.1 coordinate 612,154, forward strand.
ACCATTTTGACGTTACGCTTATGCGAATCGACCACGCGTCACGTGCCCTGCCCCCCGTCGCCCGCAGAAGGGTGTCATACCGCACATGTATTAAGTTACCTCTTTTTGCAAAATAATATTTATTTTTTAGGGGGATTTTTTTTTTTTAACTTTAGTCCGGCTTTGTCGGCATTAGTAGAATCAGTTATCGATTCTTAACAATACCTTCACAGATCGGACAGGGTTTTCTTTACATATTGTATAAACAAGGCATAGTTAAAATTTTTAATGATTGAAAATGGGGATTTCCTCAGTGGTAGGCCACAACACAACATCAGCCGCCGGCGTAAGTTACCACCCACCAGACAAAGTCATGCCGCCAAGCGATTCGTCGTGTTCCGGCATGATGTCTGGTGAAGCCGTTTGGAGGACGGGTCTGGGCAGTTGTGTTGCGATGTGTGCCGGGTACGATGCGCCAAATGGTGTTGTGTCGGGAGTTTGGTCGTGGAGGGTAGCGGGATCCGAAGCATGGTGCTCCGCTGGCCGACCGCAGGTAGTTGGCAGCCCAAGTAGTGTGCCAGCCACATACGAAAGGCTGCCGCGCCAAATGCGAAAAATCCCAGGGTGGCTCCATCGTGCCGGTTGGCGACCGGACGAGAGGACCGGATGGCGATCCCTGGGGGGTTCGGGCGACCCTGCAGTCTTCAGATCAATCTCCCTCTGGCTCAGCATCGTTGGTTGCATTGTTGGGTTTATCATTGCATCACCTCACTCAACTGCCGTCTTCCTTCCTATTCACTCAATTTTTTTTTACAATGAAAAGTTTTAAAAGGAAAAGTAGATGTGTACAGCGGGCGCACGTCCTCTCATTCCAAGTGCACCTCTCAAATATTCGAGGTCTGCACTCCAATCTCATTGACCACCACCACCACCACCACTATCACCACCTTGAGACTGAAAAGCCCCATCTACTTTTCTTGACGGAGACCCAGATCAGATGTCCGTCTGATGCGGCATACCTCGGCTACCCGGGATACTCTTTGGAGCATCATTTCCTGCAGCGTGCCAGGGTCTGTGTGTATGTCCGCAATGACATCTGTTGCCGGCGCCTCCGTCAGCTCGAAGACCCTCACTTCTCGTCCCAATGGCTGTGGATTGACACTGGTGTGGACAAAATTGTTTACACCTGTGTCTACCGATCGCACAGCGGTGATCAGGAGACAACTCGATTATTTGACCACCTCAGTGAGGCTGCTGACAATGCGCTGCATCGGCACCCTGACGCTCAGTTCGTCGCTCTGGGGGACTTCAACGCCTGCCACCAGGACTGGCTCTTCCCATACCAGAGGACCCACCACGCTGGGAGAGAGGCGCGAAACTTCGCGCTCTCAATGGTCCTTTCCCAGCTGGTAGAGCAAGCGACTAGGGTGCCTGATGTAGTTGGTCATACTGCCAACTGTTTGGACCTTCTGCTGACCACTGATCCGGACAGATGTGTTGTAACAGTTTCTTCACCGTTGGGAACTTCAGACCACTGTCTGGTGAAGTCTGTATCGTCCTTCTCCCCACCAGATCACGACTCACGTGGTGAACGGCGAATGTGGCGATACAGGTCAGCGGATTGGGATGAGTTGCGCCACTTCTTTGCGTCTTATCCTTGGCAGCAGGTCTGCTTCTCTTCTGACAATCCGTCGAGCTGTGCGGACGCTATAACCGATGTGGTGGTGCGTCAAGCTATGGAGTATTTTATCCCATTCAGCGACGTGCCCGTCGGTGGCCCGGCTCGCCCATGGTTCAATGCCGATTGTGTCCAAGCTGAACAGCGTAAGCACACGGCATTTCTCGCCTGGGTTGACGCTCGTGACCGCGGAGCTCCGGATCTAAGCTCAAAGAAGAGAGCCTTTAACCGTGCTGCCAAGTCCTACAAAAAGGCGCTCAAGAAGGCTCGCTTCGACCGCTTTACCCATATTGGCAACAAGTTATCTGCGCAGCCATCCGGTAGCAAATCTTTTTGGTCCCTTGCCAAATCGGTTGAGGCGAACTTCTGTCTGCCCTCAATGCCTCCGCTGGTTAAGCATGATGAAACACTGGCTCATACGGCGAGAGAGAAAGCAGGTCTCTTTGCATCTCTCTTTCTCCATAATTCGCGACTTGATACTGGCAGTGCTACTCCACCTAATTTACCTCATTGCGGAACTTCAATGCCTGAGGTTCGCATTAGGAACAAGGAGGTTCTGAGAGTACTGTGTCGTCTGGACGTGAATAAGGCTAGTGGTCCGGATGGTATACCAGCGATTGTTCTTAAAGCATGTGCGCCCGAGTTGTCTCCGGTATTGACGCGCTTGTATCGCCTCTCATTTAAGACTGGTATAGTGCCCAAGTCCTGGAAGCTTGCTAACGTGCAGCCCGTGCCCAAAAAAGGTAGTCGTGCCGATCCTGTCAACTATGGGCCGATTTCGATCACCTCCATACTTAGCAAAATTATGGAGCGTGTATTGAACTCGCGCCTCTTGGCATACCTGGAAGGTAACGATCTCCTCAGTGACCGACAGTACGGGTTTCGCCGCAATCAGTCAACTGGGGACCTACTAGTGTATGCCATTCACTTGTGGGGCGAGGCCCTCGAGAAGAATGGGGAAGCGATTGCTGTCTCCCTTGATGTCTCGAAGGCCTTCGACCGAGTATGGCACGCTGGCCTTTTGGCATCTGCTGATGCGGTATCTATAGGTATGCAGATGACAGCACAGTTGTAGAGAGATACCTGCCGGATGCTCCGGCTAGTAGGGAATCAATCCGGTCCGAAAGAGAGGCCATGGTTGAGCGAACGAGTGTTGCACTGCAGGCAGTCTCCGAATGGGGCAATGCCAATCTTGTAGCATTCAATGCCGCCAAAACACAGGCGTGTCTTTTCACTGTCAAAAGGTGCCCGTTCACCTTGGCTCCTACTTTTCGAAATGTGTCCTTGGAGTGTTCCGACCGCCTTCAGCTTTTAGGAGTTGAGATTTCCTCGAACCTTAACTTTGGGCGGTTCATTGAGTCCAAGGCCAAGGTGGCTGCCAGGAAACTTGGCGTTATCGCAAAGGTCCGGCAGTACTTCACACCTGGGCAGCTGTGTGGAGTACTGCAGCCACATTTGGGCTGGTGCTGCTAAGTGTCACCTGGCCACTTTGGATTCAATGGAGAGGCGTCCGAAGATGATTGGTGACCCTGATCTAACTCGAGATGGGCTCCAAAGCCTAGAGCACAGGCGTAGAGTAGCCAGCCTTTCGGTGTTCTATAGGATGCATTTTGGGGAATGTGCGAGGGAATTGCATGATTTAATTCCCCCATCTCCGTTCCACCATCGGACGACCCGTCGTACGGCTAGTTTCCACCCTTACGTTGTTAACACCACTACGATCCGGACGAAGCGTTTCGCCTCCTCCTTTATACCGCGTACCCTTACGTTGTTAACACCACTACGATCCGGACGAAGCGTTTCGCCTCCTCCTTTATACCGCGTACATCGAGGGACTGGAACAATTTGCCAGCGGCGGTGTTTCCGTCGGACTACAATTTGAGTGTCTTCAAGGCTAGAGTGAATAGGCTCTTAATAAACTAGTGCGCTTTACCATCAACGATTGCGTCACTGCTTACCATCAGGCAGGATTGCGGTCAATGCGGTCAAGCGCTAGTCTATAATATATATAATTATATACAATATATATATATATATATATAGGGGAACACAGCTATCTGTCGTCTTAAGGCCACACATTGACCTGATGCATCGCTTCTGCAACCTAAACACCAGTCCCACATCAGTAGACTGCCCCCAGAAAATAATGCCATAACGCAAAACAGACGCACCCAAAAAAAGAAGAGCATATGTGGATTTGCTGAGTTTCTTACACAGTTCTTCAACATACGGCTTCCAGGTGAGTTGGCTATCTATAGTGATACCTAAGAACTTAGCCGTATTAGCTTCCTCAATATCAGAGCCTTTATAAGAAATGCTAACGTTAGGGTTTCCTTGCCTTTGATAAAAATGCATCACTTTTGTTTTGCTCAGGTTTATAACTAAATTATTATTGTGTAACCAATTTATAATGTCACTTAAGCAAGTATTAATGTCATTCCTATAGTTACTTGGATTTGTACATTTTATTCTTGCAGATGACAGTACGTCATCTGCAAATAGAACCATTTTGTTAGTCGTTGCTTTCGGGAGATCGTTAATATATATTTAAAAAAGTAAAGGACCCAGTACACTACCTTGTGGAACGCCATACTTAACATTTCTTTGTTTTGATACGTAAAAAGTTTCTAATTTAGTTTTAGGACATATCTTAGAAATTTCCGTATGTTGTAGCCTATTGCTCAGATAAGATTCTATTAACTTTAAGATGTTTCCTCTTACACCATAACTATTTAATTTGCACAACAAAATCTTATGATCTACGTAGTCAAAAGCTTTAGTCATGTCTGTATAAATTGCACAGACTGGATTTCTCATGTCTACTGACGGCATGATGTTAGCTAGCAAGTCAAAAAGTGCCATATTATTCGTAGTGCTCTTACGAAAACCCTTTTGTTCAGTGCAAAATAATTTATACTTTTCGAAATAGGCATTTAAAGAGTTATAGATTACTTTTTCGAAAATTTTTGAGATAATTGGAATTTTTGCTGTAAGTCCATAGTTTTTTAGGTTGGTTTTGTCATCTTTTTTATACAGAGGTTTTATTATTACTTTTTTGAGCTTGTTTAGGAAGATGCCATCAGCTATGCATAAGTAAATTATATGACCTAATGGAGCTGCCACTATTTCTTTGGTAAACTTTAATACTTTTGTGGAAACTCCATCATATCCTACAGTATTAGTATTTTTAAGATTGTAAATTATTTGTATTATATCATCAATTGTCACAGGTTGCATAAATAGTGAATTCAATACTTGATTGTCAATTGTATTATTTAATGTGATGTCAACTTTAATATTTTTCTCAATTGTGTCAATAAAATAATCGTTAAATTCGTTTGCGATGTCCAAAGCGTTTGTAAATGTCAAATTGTCTCTTTTCACACACATTATAGGCTCAAGTGGCAGGCAAAATTTAGATTTATTTATGATCTTCCATGTAGCTTTTGATTTATTTTGAGCGGTATGTATGAAATGATTATTTTGTGCTTTCTGTGTTAACTTGATAATTTTCCTATACCGTTTTGTGTAATTTTTAAGGGCTAGTTTATTTTTAGAATTTGAATTTAATCGATATGCCCAAAGTAACTGCCTTTGCTTCTTACTACATGTCTTTATTCCACGCGATAGCCATTTTGTTCTCTTCCTCGTTTTAATTGTTATAATTTTCTCCGGAAAACATAAACTATATATAAGCATAAAATCATCAATAAAATTTTCATAAGCTTCGTTCGCGTCCTTAGCTCCATATACTCGCATATAAGACAGAGAGCTGAGATGTTTTTAAAAAGTAATTAAATTTTCAATACATATGTCCTGTTTTTTTGTTTTCCAATATTTTAATTTGCAAGCTTTGTGTATTGATACTGTAAGGATTTGATGATCTGAAAGGAACAGATCTTCAACTGTAGCTTTACATTGTTTCCGATAGTTGTGGGCAAAATTATCAATACAGGTTTGACTTTTTAACCTAGTGGAAGTACTAAGTGCTAATTTTAAATTGTACTTCATAAGATATATATATATATATATACGTTGTATACGTTGTGTAGCGCGTAGGTCGTGTTACGTAATTAAAACTCGGATAGATAGAACGTTGTATATTGCACATAAGTAAAGGAGTACAATGTATATTATGACGTGTACAATAACGTGATGTAAGTTAAGTGTGAACAGGAATAGAGTGTAAATGCGACTCGATATAAGAAAAGAATGTGTATGTACACGATTGAAAACATGAATAGAATGTCTTTTACAGGCTATGCATTAACTTAAATAAACTAGCTATCTCTAAACAATAGTGGGGTGACCAATAGGAAATCAGCTTGCTGTGCCGTAGAAATCCTCAGGGTCGCGCGTGCGTCCTCGCTGCTGATTCGTTGATCGAGGGAGGCCGCGGCGTGTGATTGGTCGGTGTAGAGAGCGCGCCAATTCACAGTTCACGTGCAAGTATGGTTCGCTATAGTTTCACACGCTCCCACGCACATGGGCCAGATGTGCTTCCGGAGTTCCGGGGTTAGATTTATAGACACCCTCGCACTGGGCGGTCGGGACGCCCGCCATGACTTCCCCGATGCTAGTGTGATTTATAGGAACCCTGCGCGGAAGGTCGTCGGAATTGTGAAGCATGTGTGTGGCTGGTACAGTTGCATTTGGAGTGTGCATAGAACAGAAACCTCTCAATCATGCCTCCTCGTCTGACGATCGTTGCTTAGTGCCCAGTCCTGGCGTTGGCAAAGACGAAAAATGAATTGAAATTAATAAAATAAAACAAAAAATATCGAACAGCTTCATAAAATAAGTGCTTTATTGATTAAAAATTAGTAGGTATAGGTACATAATTTGAATAAATCGTAACGTGACTGTTAACAAAATTAGTTTAAATAGTATCTGTGACATGTACCTACCTATAAACTTATTTACAGATTTTGGGCGAAAATGAACAAAAACAATGAATTAGATCAAATAGTCTTAGTAGCTGCAAGCTTTTAAACAACCCACGTCATTCGGCGCTCGTGAGTCGCGCACAACACAAGAGGCGCGCGGCCGACATGAGTTCGGTACTCGCCCCTAACTTACTACAATATTCGGGAAACTGCAATTTCTCCATCCCTAATCGACAAGGCGAATGAACAACTCGTACGCACTAAGCAGATTAATAAACTATACAACTATTATAATTATTACTTTTAAAAACAATTTCTTTTATTTACAACCGAGAAACTATAATAATATAAATATTAGAACCTTATACTCTCTGTACATTGTCGTTACTTTTAATAGACTCTTCATTTATTTATTTTATGAGCATATTTTTTTTAATGTCAGGGCTGACTTGTTTAGAGTTTTTACATCGTTGTGATCGTTCTGAGTGAGCGACACTCACGCAGAAATGATTTAATATAATATGCATATACACAAGCTTAGCTATCAAATCGAAATAATTTGCTTCAAGTCTATACAGCCCAGCCTGCCAGCCCTCGAACTTACGTTTGTAACGTATTAATCAATTATTAATATACACAGCGTCTGATATAGTTGCAATACACAAGCATCAGTGCGGGCGGAAAGTAGTCCAATGGAAAGTTAATAACACTAAATACTACCTATGACTAATTGTTAATAGATTCAAAGCCTTCCAAATAAAATGTTCCGTAGTGTTGTTAACGTTCCATCGCTGAGCGAGTTCAATACAGCAGCTAACGTTCGAGCCTGTTGCGGAGCGTGTCGACCTGACTATATTTACATGACCATTGCAATAACTTTCGTCCGTGCTCCTGCTGCTGAACACGGAACAGTCGCAGACATATTGTCACAATAAAGTCTACGCATGTTAACATAAGTCTTGTCGCTGTAACATTTACAATAATTCATAAACACTCAGGTTCAGTTTTAAACGAAACATTTTTATTAACAACAAGGTATCGTTATCGGCGACCCTCCAAACAAAATTTATTTGCGTTATTATAAATAAAATTAGATCTAGACCGGAATACAGGGAAATGATGAAACACCACTAAAATATATCACTGCAATTAAATAAGTGCTACTAAAATAAGTAAATTCAACTATAACCGGCGGCGGCGCGGTCTAACGGACGACGCGATAAATTTGAACGACGAACTGTGTCATGAGTACGAGCGAACGTGCTACTGATCGACTCGTCACACTCCTTCAATTTGGACTCCCCCACACGCGTCGGGACACGACCCCTGGACTGTACAGCTGAACGACACGACTCACCTACGAGCCACTGCTAAACAAGAAACAGGTACGACGGTAAGGCGAAATCAAGAGCAACCCGCAGTATTAAAATTTTCTTGCGTTTTTTGAAATTTGCACGTCAGTATCAGATTGTAAATTAATGTATGATATGCGACCGTTTTATATATCCTGTGCTCACAAAATGATGATCATAATAGTTACCAATACATTTACACAACCCTTTAAGTCCATACTCTGTCGACAGTTTATTTCATGAAGTTATAACTGTTGAGGTCAGTTCGAGTACGTTATGAGTTGCATGGCTTATTTCAACTATTACAAAATTAATTCTATAAATACATAATCCGATAATCCAACAATTGAAAAAAAAGAAACCTGAACTATCGCGGGCTACTTTAGTCCCTCCCCCTTAACGTCGAAAAATGAAGAAAGAATACAGGAAAACGGGGTCGGTATGAGTATCGGGAAGAACAAGATTGGCGGGGCTCGGTGGTCGGTGCCGGTGCGGGCGCTACTCGTGGCCGGTGCGAGCGCTACTCGTCGTCCGTGTCGGGGTCGCTGCAGAACTCGGCGCCGGCCGACAGGTGGCGCGGCGGGAACGGGCCGTGCGTCTGCTGCCTGCGGGGGAGAGGTCAGTTTAAAGCACGAGTAACGTCTGGCGCGCCGCCCACCGTGTGTGTGTGTGTGTGTGTACGTACGCGAGGCGGCGGTAGTGGTTGAGCCACTCCTCCAACATCTGTGCCTGCAGGAGCGGTCGCGCGTGTAATGTCTGCCGCGCCGCCAGCACGCCGCCCGCCGTCTCGCACGCCGACACCCAGCGCCGCACCACGCCCTCCTCATCCAACATCTACAAACAACATTCAGACAATTTGTTATCAACCTAACAAATTCTTTGTATGCGCTGCTGATTGGTTCGCACACACCTTGGTTGTTAGCTTTAATGATACTCACGGATAGCCAAAGTATGTGTGAACTAATCAGCAACGCATACACCTTTTTGGTACTTCGCGCCGGATTTGAACCAGCGACATATGGATCAAGCAACATGTGGTGAGTCTACAATATAGATCAAATGCATTGACAAAAGACAATGAAAATTCAACAAACTGACCACATTGCAAACAAAACATGTAGTTGTTTTCGCGCAAAACTTTTCTCGACTTACATCCGGTAGCAGTAGTAGCCATGGAGCAAATATAGAGAGGAGGTGTTGCAATTAGATTTCTTCAAGAAACAACGCGTGACAATTTGCGGGATGAGGGGTGCAAAAAGTGGGCGGGATTTTGTTAGATCCTGCCCCCTTTTTTGTTTTCCATCTACCGGTCAAAAGCAAAACTGCTTGCTTCTTTTTGAATTTGATGTTACTACGTAGTTTAACTACCTCACACTAGATGTCATAACATCTACTACTACAGGGACGTACTCAGAATTTTGGTACCATTACCTATTATGTAAACAAGTAATACTTTCCTTAATCAAAAGTAGCATGATGCGAATGAAGCTGTGTGTGTGTGTGTATGGTCAAGTAATGTCAATTTCAGAGGCAGAACAAATAATAAACAAATCATATCGAACTAAATTTTATTGACAAACACTATTAAGTAGGAATATACTACAGATAGCGCGTGCAGTGCTATTTACACGGAGCGCCATGTACTGAAAACATGGAATCCTCACCCCCAACTGTGACAGAACCTATCTTATATAAATATGTAGGTATATAGTTGAGGATATACAACTATAAATTCCATTTACCCGGGCCTGTGAGCGTCTAAATTTTATACCAGTACTTATTTGATTTACCTAAAGCAAAATGTTTAAATCAAATCAAATAGTTTATTTGTGATACACAGGTACATATCATAGGTCTTACAAATACAAATGTTGTGTTGTGTATAGATTCACAACATTTGTTTTTAACTAGTTATAAGAATGCAGATTATTGAGTAATGCAGTAACCTGATCGTTAACTGTATTTAGTTTTATGAATGATATTAAAGGACTAAGTTAGATTATGGTTTGATTAGACTCAGGTTATTGATATTGTTGCGGAGATTTAACTTATGTATAACAATGTTTTTTCAATTTTACTTATTTTTATCAATGTTTTCTGTAGTTTTAAGTTTTCGTACTAGACACTTACGCAGGCTCTCGCTACAAAAAACAATAATTACGAAGTTGTTCTATTTCTTGCTTTAACTTTGTCTTTCTAGGCCAATCATGAAGTATCAAAAATTCATATAAATCACTTGTAATTTTCTTTTAAGCTATAACATAAAGAATAAAACAAAAGAATATTAAATTAATTCATTCTCCCAAAATAATTGAAACTGGTAAATACAAACAACATTGAAACGAACCGATATATCTAGTTTTATACAAGATAATGTTCCCTTCTTTAATTTAATTTTCGAAGTCCTTTTTTGTAACCAAGAAGTCTTCATCATTAAAATGGCAAGAACAAATCTTTGTATATTTTGTCGGAGTCCAGTCTTATCTATTAATTTTAGTGATTCACTGCTGTTTAAATATCTCTTCGAATAGAGATCTAAAACATACATAATTTAAACAAAAACTTTTATGATGGTTGTCTCACGAAGTGGAAGTACTTTCGATAATGTAGATTAAATAGAGAATAGTGTATTTAATTTAAAGGAGGTTTATTTTCATTTCCTGAGTATTAAATATTTTATTAAAAGTACTTCTCATAGCCGTGGAACACTCTGTAAAATAATTGGATTCTAATTACGACCCTGTCATTTTGTTAAATTCAAGGGATGACGATAGATGGCGGGCATGTGTAAAAATGTTTATAAAAACTGTAAAAAATATATTATGGCGGCTAAGAAGTCTTTAGGTAAGTCAGTAGAACAAATTTCAGTACGTATGATTATTAAAGTATATTAATACTGCTCTAATTACCTATTTATTTTAATTTCTATGACATAAAGTGTCGCCATCTATTGTCACGTAGAATAAGTATAATTGAACACGCCCACAAGATAAGAGATTTTTCTAGAACTATTCTTTTAAATTATGAATAAAATTACTTACACGTGAAATGTGATGCCTTTCGTAGCATCAGAACGTCTGTCCGAGCAATTTTTACAAGATAAAACACAACATTTCATCCTTTTTTACTTAATAATATGAAAATAACACGAAAAACCTCCGTTGTGCATAGAACGAACGACTACAGTACACTGAATAAAGGCCACGCCCACTATGATGACGTCAGGGCCTATTGAGAATCACAGTGCACAGTTACTTAGGCCGCCTCCTCTCTATATTTGCTCCATGGTAGTAGCTAACAACTTGTTAGCTTCAATGAAAGTCACGGATAGTCAAAGATGGTGCTTTATTCAATATATATAACTAACAACGAATTTAATATATTTGTCAATAAACTGCACACTTTTTGGCAAAAAAATCATGAAAAAAAGAGTAGTATAAACACAGGGAACTGCAAAATACCGTTCCGTCTGGTTTAATTGAAATTGGAAAATTATTTTTCTTGGTGATTTATGAGTAATAATTAGTAAGTATGTTAATAAATAATGAAATTCCTACCTTAGTATTCTGAATTTTATTTTTTTCCTATTTCATGTGGTCTTAATTTTGGGCAGCACTGCAGCCAGTATATGTACATTTCTTTTGAATTTCGTCGATTTTAACGGATTTTTTAGACAGTTGAGGGCAAGAGATAGCGCAAGGTACTTTTGCGAATTTCTCTGTCGGAAATCGGGATTATAAATCTTCTGAACCTGGTTAAGTTCACAAGATTTTATTATTTGTGTCCAGGAATATGTTCATGTGCTATAAGGAAATACGTGAAACGGTTTCGTCAAAGGAGTTAGTGTCCTAGTACGATTCCGCAGCAGAAATTACAAATCATAGTACAATAAAAGTTATACACTTCTGGACACATCTATTGGCCCACCTTAGAGTTTAGGTTTGGATGGCCCTTCCGAAATATGATTGCTAGATTGAACAAAAACTATTGATGCAATTTTAAACCTGATACATTTTATCATCTTTTTCGATCGTATTGTTTTAAATTTGAATTCAGAATACCATACGACATGGAGCTACGCCTAACAAGTCGGATATGCGCCTTGGTTATTGATTTCTGAATAAAAAACATGTTTTATCAAATAAAGGTTTAATTTAATAACGCGCGTTGCCTCCATGGGTATCTACCACAGCTCTCATACGATTAGGCATAGAGTTTATCAACCGCTCTATGAAATTTTGAGGGATCATCTTCCATTCCTCTTCTAGTGTGCGTTCGCGCAGCGGAATGTTGTTGAATTTAAAGATTTTAAATATGCAGATATTTAGTGTATGACGTCGTATAATTGTGTATGGTAAAAAAAAAATTTATGCATGCAGCCACTGTGGAGAAATTCACCTGATTCCGCTGGGCGAACGTTGTCCTGGTGGAACTTTTTTAAATCTTTAGATAAAACAGATGTGTCCAAAAATTAGTGTGTATTTGTGTGTAATTGTGTATCTATGAATAAAATTTGTGTATGCATAGACTTCGGAAAAGCAATTTCCGTATCAGTAGATGTACAAAAATAAATGACCTTTATATTATATCGAAACAATTGTGTTATCACCTATACCAATTCAATAGCGGTATTATACTGTAAATTTTGGGTTATTACCTAAATATATTGCACGGCCGCTTTTTTATAGCTATCCGAACTTGGTCGGGTTATGTAGGTTTTCGATGCTTCGTCAGTATTTTAATTGTTTTTCTTTAATTACTCAATTTAATGACATGTAATTTAGCATGTGAATAGTTGAATGAATACACTAATTATTGGCATACATTGTACCATGCAATTCCTTTAGAATGTCGTGATATTTGACTGCTTTGTAAACAGTGATTTTGTCATGGTAAATTGTCCTATAACTCTTTAATTACTAAAGGAGCATCATTGATACTTGGCAATATGTTGCAGACACTTACAAGGTTTGTATAAACGTGAAAATCTAGACCCCAAAGTGCATACTTTAAGAACTAAGACCTAATAAGCGTGTTTTACGTTTATATTTTTATCTTTTTAGCCCTACGATTTTTTCCAAATCTGTTTTGTACACAAATATGCACAAATTCAAAACAACGTATGTAAAAATCTACAGCTCTCTATGTAAGCGCTTTATATGAAAACTAGCTAATGGCCAAACGTTCGCGCAGCGGAAACTTGAATTTCTCCGAAGTCTATGCATGCCCAAATTTTATTCATACATACACAATTACACACAAATACACACTAATTTTTGGACACATCTCTTTTTTCTAAAGTCAATGGATTAAAAAAAGTTCCGCCAGGACAACGTTCGCCCAGCGGAATCAGTTTTTGGTGAATTTCTCCACAATGGCTGCATGCACAATTTTTTTTTACCATACACAATTATACAACGTCATACACTAAATATCTGCATATTTAAAATCTTTAAATTCAACAACATTCCGCTGCGCGAACGCACACCCTCTTCTATGGCAGTTTTCAACTCCTGCATCGTCTGGGCAACTGGCTGACGAGCCCTAACACGTCTTTTTAGCTCGTCCCACATGTGCTCAATGGGGTTCATGTCTAGGCTTCTGGCTGGCCAGTCCATAACTGTGATGTTCACATCCCGAAGATATTCCCTGACGATTCCGGCTATATGGGCTCTTGCATTATCTCGACTCAGACAGTCCATGAGCCACCGCCATAAGCAACCCTCTCTTCAAAGCAGCATTGTACGAAACGCTCTCCCTTACGTCGGTAGACCTTCTTCCTTCCATCATTGCCATGTAACACAATTTAGACTCATCAGAAAAGAGTACACGGCTCCAATCTTGCTGTGTCCAATTTAAATGAGTGCGTGTGAAATGAAGGCGCGCTATTCGGTGGGCTCGCTTTAGTTTGGGCCCATTAGCTGGCTTGTGTGGTACCATATCGCGTTCTGTTAACCTTCTCCGAACAGTTCAAACGCTCACAGATACTCCGTGGAAGTCGCGTAGTTGGTTTTGTATCTCAATGGAGGTAAGGTGACGATTTCTCAAGCTGGTCGTCACGATGAATCGATCCTGCCTTTCAGTTGTGACCCGAGATCGTGGCCTTGGCGACGAACAAAGCCGCCAGTCTCTAGGTACCTCCGATAAACATTTCGGACCGCAGATCGACTTAAATTAAGTTGAGCACTCGCATGTCTTTGGCTGTGTCCGGCCTGAATCAGTGCCACAGCTTGGGCGGCGACTTCAGGTGAAGTATCCATACATTATTGATAGAACCTCACCTTAATGTTAAGAATAAGTAATGTTTGTTGCAAAACCAAAGATATCAATCACATTTTCAAAAATTAAATCCAACTAGGCAAACCAATAAAATCAAGTTTTCTTTGTATTCGATCGTTTGATATCAACAAACAGGCTCCAAATTGTCTTTTGTTTCTTTAAATTTTGTGTTCGAAATTCAAAAAAGACTATTGAATGAAATTGTGAATGTGCCAGATTCAAAACTGCATAACAACTTTTTGCTCGACCTAATATAAAATTTTAGCTAGGACCAAACGAAACTGAAAATGAAAGGTGGGCCAATAAATGTGCGCAGAAGTGTATATAAAATTCTTGTGTCACAGTTTTCGTTCCCATACTCCTCCGAAACGGCTTGACCGATTCTCATGAAATTTTGTGAGCGTATTGAGTAGGTCTGAGAATCGGCCAACATCTATTTTTCATCCCCCTAAATGTTAGGGGTAGTCCACCCCTAAGTTTTTTATTTTATTTTTAGACAAAATTTTTAGTTTCTATTTTTTTATGATACAACATACAAAAATACATACAACCCTAAATTTTCACCCTTCTACGATCAATCCTTATTTTTTAATTTAGTAATTAGTATTTTCATTTTAGTAATTTAATCATTTTTCATCTCCGGTCGAAAACTGATCAATCGTCATTTAATTAGTTTTATTCCCGAGGGAAATCTAAAAATCGCGATATAACCGAAATCCACGCGGGCAAAGCCGCGGGCGGAAAGCTAGTATATATACAGGGAAATATTTTTCTAGTGTGCAAAAAAAAAATGGGGGCCTCAGAATCAATAACAGAACAAATCTACATCATTAGTTTAAAAAAAACTCATGTTTTTTTCCGCCCTAAAATCAGGAAATGAGAGACACCAAATTATTATCAATATCGTAGTATTAGCGCCGGCGGCGTGCGCGGGCGCTGTCTCGCGGTTACCCCGCGCGCCCTCCACCTACCTAGGGCCCGTAGCCCGTAAGTCGGTGAGACACGACCGACAGTAAGTCACGCGCGCTCTGGCCTGACGGTGTGTTTCGCGCGCAAACCCCGCCGTTAACGGGCTTCGTTTACGAATTGTGAATCACTTAAAAACGCATCGGTCACTATGCCAGACTACACGAACCGCGAGTTTTTCGAAATGTTGCGAGTGTACTTACAAAGTGGTGAAAGTTTACGTGCAGCTCGGAGACTGGACGCGTCGGAGAGCATACCAAGGATACGAGTTCTAGGAATTGCAAACTCCACTGTCCCCAATGCAAGGACTATTTTAGCAGCTACCCAAAGGTTGCTCGACCATGGACAGTTTCGTAACCCGAGCCACGCACAAGGGTCTGGCAGACCACGACTGGCGGTCGATATCGAAGACCAAAGTATGAAATTTTTCAATCGAAATCCCAGATACAGTACTTACGATGCGGCACGTCGCTTTGGTGCTAGTCAGAACGCAGCATGGAAGCTGCTTAACACTTCTGGACTACATCCATATCACTACCGTTCAGAAACTCCATGACCCTGATCCAGTATCATGTCGAGGCTTATGCGAGTGGCTTTTAAGTCATCGCGACGCCAACATCTTGTGGACGGATGGAGGGTTGTTCACTCGTGTAGGCCTCTACAACGTGCACAACGATCATTGGTGGTCTTTTCATAACCCACGTTTGGTGCGAGAGACGCATCACCAAGTGCGTTTTAGTGCCAATGTGTGGGCAGGCATAATCCATACTAATATTATAAATGCGAAAGTAACTCTGTCTGTCTGTTACGCTTTCCCGCTTAAACCTCTCAACCGATTTTAATGAAATTTGGCACAGACAATCTTTAGACCCTGAGAAAGAACATAGGCTACTTTTTATCCCGAAAAAATTTGATATTCCCAAAGGGAAATCTAAAAAGCGCGATATAACCGAACTACACGCGGGCGAAGCCGCGGGCGGAAAGCTAGTTATAAATAAAATAACTGGGCCCATTTTTATTGAAGGTGCCTTGACCGGGCCAAAGTACATCGAAATGTTGGAAAACATAATAGAGGAGTTAGTAGAAGTTCCGGTGTACTATCACCGCAACTTCTACTATCAACTCGATGGCGCTCCGCCACACTACGCTGCACAAGTACGCAATTACTTCAACAGAAAATACAGGCAAAATTGGATCGGTCGTGGTGACCCTATACCGTGGCCTGCCAGATCACCGGATCTTACCCCTTGTGATTTTTATTTTTTGGGATGAAATAAAACGTCGCGTGTATGTGGAAGAGGCTCAAAGCCTAGGTGACCTAAAATCTAGGATTATAAACGCTTTTGACGAAGTGAAAAATGACACTAGTGTTGTAAATAAACTAAATGACAATTTATTTAAACGTGCACGTTTATGCCTACAAAGAGGTGGACTACATTTATTAAAATACAGTGATTGATTTAAGATTGATTGAAACTATTTAGGGTAAGGATTTTTTTACTGTTTTTGATTGAACATTATTGTACATAAGTAGTTGATTCCAATTTTTTAAATACGCCTTAATTCAGAAGTATGGACGCCAGTAGGTCAACCTACCCGAAACTGTCAAACTTTCCCAATCAAACTTGAACCATAATGCTTTAGCGATAAAGTTGAAAATCTATATTTTTTATGCGATTTAGTTTGTTTGAAATTTTTATTTTTGATGCTAGGTTTTTTTCTATAGTTCAGTATTATTCCTATGAACTAGCATGGTCTGTGTTTTCATTTATTGTCGTATTGTCACTCTGTATATGCCGGAGACAGCGGCGGAGGAGCGGTAGGGCCGTCAGCATCCCGGTGCGGTGGCACGGGTTCCATTTCGTAGGTGAGCTTTCAATTAAATCACGACGTGCAGATATACCCTCCAATCTTGACAATCACAATTTAAATAGGCAAACCGACAGTTTCGGTTCGGAGAAGTGCCTTGGTCCGCGTCTCGATGCAAAGTGACCGTTCGACGAACTCCACTTTCCAAAGCGACTCTGTCCTTGTGCCGCCATCACAAAATAACGTCTGAAGCGTTTGCCCCTCTACTACGTAAATCATAAGAGCAACTTTTCTTCAAACAATTTCGTCGATCCACGACATATATTTTTAATTATAAACTAGTGCTTGCCCACAATCCCGCCTGATGTTAAGCAATGAAGCAATCGTTGACGGTAAAGCGCGGTAGTTTATTAAGAGTCTATTCACTCTAGCCTTAGAGACACTTAAATTGTAGTCCGACGGAAACACTGCCGCAGGCAAATTGTTCCAGTCCCTCGATAAAAGTAAAGGCGTAATAAAAGAAGAGGCGAAACGATTTGTTCGGATCGTTGTGGTGACAACGTAAGGGTGAAAACTCGCTGAACGAGGTCGTCCGATGATGTAAGGGTGAAAACTCGCTGAACGAGGTCGTCCGATGATGTAAGGGTGAAAACTCACCGAACGAGGTCGTCCGATGATGTAAGGGTGAAAACTCACCGAACGAGGTCGTCCGATGATGTAAGGGTGAAAACTCACCGAAGGAGGTCGTCCGATCATGTAAGGGTGAAAACTCACCGAAGGAGGTCGTCCGATGATGTAAGGGTGAAAACTCACCGAAGGAGGTCGTCCGATGATGTAAGGGTGAAAACTCACCGAAGGAGGTCGTCCGATGATGTAAGGGTGAAAACTCACCGAACGAGGTCGTCCGATCATGTAAGGGTGAAAACTCACCGAAGGAGGTCGTCCGATCATGTAAGGGTGAAAACTCACCGAAGGAGGTCGTCCGATGATGTAAGGGTGAAAACTCACCGAACGAGGTCGTCCGATGATGTAAGGGTGATAACTCACCGAACGAGGTCGTCCGATGATGTAAGGGTGAAAACTCACCGAACGAGGTCGTCCGATGATGTAAGGGTGAAAACTCACCGAACGAGGTCGTCCGATGATGTAAGGGTGAAAACTCACCGAACGAGATCGTCCGATGATGTAAGGGTGAAAACTCACCGAACGAGATCGTCCGATGATGTAAGGGTGAAAACTCACCGAACGAGGTCGTCCGATCATGTAAGGGTGAAAACTCACCGAACGAGGTCGTCCGATGATGTAAGGGTGAAAACTCACCGAACGAGGTCGTCCGATGATGTAAGGGTGAAAACTCACCGAACGAGGTCGTCCGATGATGTAAGGGTGAAAACCCACCGAACGAGGTCGTCCGATGATGTAAGGGTGAAAACTCACCGAACGAGCTCATCCGATGATGGAACGGAGATGGGGGAATTAAATCATGCAATTCCCTCGCAAACACTCTAAAATGCTTCCTTTAGAACACCGACAGGCTGGCAACTATTCGCCTGTGCTCCAGGCTTTGAAGACAATTAACATATAAATTTAAATAGATATACAGTATGTTAACTAACAGAGGGCGTTCCCGTTAACCCGAAATAGTATAGCATACATACATGCTAAAAAAATATTTCCATTCGAAAACAAAATGTTTTAAAATTTTTTCCAATAAGAAAATATTCAATAAAAATTTTAAATTGACATGTAAAAGAAACACACTGTACACGCGAACATGAAAGACGGCAACGTCGCAATTTATTTATACATGACGACTACTATTTTGATTTAAAACAGGAGGTTTCAAATTTATTTCCAATTAGAATTTTTTTTTATTCGGATTTTTTTATGCTTATTTTTCTATGCTGATATTTTTATTTTAATCTATTAATGATATATATTAACGAGTTTAAGGGAACGCCCTCTGTTATTTAACATACTGTATACATCTAATTAAAAAACATCATATAAGAGCAAGAAAATATAATGATATTATGTTTAAAGAGAGAGGTATTTGGAAAGTGTCCTACCTTATGTCAATGGCATAAGGTTCAATATTGCGTGACATGTCGTAAGTAACTTTTAAGCCCTATATCTTGAGACCTTCATATATTTGAGCCAAATTGAATGAAGAATAGAGGTAAACATACCGTTGCTATGCAACGACCTGTTTACACCTAAAAATTTTCATACAAGTAATAACCCTACTTCCTACTAATGTAAACAGGATATTTATGTTTAGATATTTATGATTTATGCTCCGTGGCGTAGCGACAGTGAACGCGGCCGCTGCGCAAGGAGGCGCGGGTTCGATCCCCGCGCAGTGCAAATACTTGTATGCATGAATATGAATATTTGCGCTGGTCTGGTCGTGCCTCGGAAAGCACGTTAAATCCCGGTTGCCATACGAACATCTAATGGCTACAACTCGTTACGGGTTGTTGGAGCCCTCAAAAGTCCAATATCGCCTTCGGGCTGTCGAGGTCAGGCGGCAGTCGATTCACGGAAAATATCGAAGTGTAGCCAAAATCAGCAGTTACAACTGGTAAAGCGGGCCCCAAAGCTGGAAAAACTTGGGATGTGATTGGGATTAACGCTGAGATGATGATAATGATGACGATTTATGATTTGTATAGAACGCTTTGTCATATATCATTCAAATCGGTTGAATGATATATGACACCCATATAAGATAATTTCCTAATAAGTCCCTAATAATTCCATACTTGAAAGTATTATAATGCACGTTTTATGTAGTTGATTTAAAATATAGTTAAAATACGCAAAATTGTATTGACAAATGCCTCATCGTTATTCATTGGCTGAATTTCACAAAATGTGCTTAGTACCTGGGTTAAAGTCGATAATCATGTTAATATAGGAGATATGTAAAACATGAGATGTGATAACCCTAAATTAGTTTATTTACCTCTATTCTTTATCGAACTTGGCACACGTATATGCATTGTAGAGGTACGATACAAAAACGCATTGCTAGACCTAGGATGCCCTATCGAATGGTACAGGATTCATTAATATGGACAACGAAGTTTCGACATTGAAATTACTAGAAACTCGTCTCCTGTGAAGTACCTCACGTACCTATAGGTACCTGCTGAACGTACTTGAAATTAAGCACTATTATAATTACTTCTAGACAAATTTGAGAGTTTCGATTAGCGGGCCTATATAAAGCGACACCAGCGCGGCAGTCGGTCTGCATTTGACCATCGAAACGAAACACAAGCGATAAGAAAGAAGCGATCTTTGAGAACATCTACAGCGACAACTGCAACAAGCACTTCAAGGACTACGTGAAGTAACTTCTGTGGTGTTGTTGTGTGTAAAACACGGACTTCGTTGCCAATAAACTTCGTAACCCTTCACCGGCAATTTAATACCCCGAGCCCGTAACAATAGTTTTAAAAATGGGCAGAGTTTGAGCACGCGTTACGGACACGGGCAAGTCATTCCATAGCCGAACTGCTTGTACAGTAAAAGCTTTATCACCGAAATTAGTGGAATGCGTCGGCGCCGTTTAAGCAATTGTGCCCTGCCTCGCAAAGATACGTAGTAGCCAACGGTATCACAACGGACATAGCATGTTTGATAACAGGAGAGACTTGGCATAAAGAACACCAAAACTTGCCAAAATCTTTTTATGTAATTTAGCTTTTATTTTTTTTTTTTACATCTTAGGTGAATTAAGTCATTTTTAATAAAAACTAACTCAAACAGATATGATTAATATTAACTAAGAATGGACTCCGTATGCATGCTTCTTTTTTAAGCGATGCGAAAGGGTGAGCTAAAATAGCTTTCAAAAGATGTTTGCAACGTATATTAAATATGCCACCGGATAACCACAACGCGTCTGTATGAATTTATTAGCAATTTCCTAATAAAAAAGCGTATTAATTGATTTGCCATGGACTTTTCATAGCTATAAGTGGAGCCACGTTAAGAAGCCTTTTTTAATATTGTAATCTTTGTTTCTGAATTGTTGCGAGTAATGTAGTTTTATTTTGTTAAGCGACGGTAGAACAGTACATTATTTTTGAATTTCTATTGACAGTTGTACGAGATAGTTATCGTACATTACCTACATATGATCAGCGTTTATAGATGTACCCATTTATAATTATATCATTTTTTACGAGTTAGTTCAATATATTGAATAAAGTAACATTTTTGGTTATCAACAACCAAGGTGTGTGAACCATTCACTCGTGCATACAACAGTTTGGATCAAATGTCTGTATCTACCTATACTAATATATAAAGCTGAGAAGTTAGTTTGTTTGTTTGTGCGCGCTAATCTCAGAAACTACTGGTCCGATTTGAAAAAATCTTTTTGCATTGGATAGCGCATTAATCCGGGAAGGCTTTAGGCTATTTAACATCGCGCTGCGACCAATAGGAGCGGAACATAACTAACACTACGCGGACGAAGTCGCTGGCGGCCGCTAGCACTAATATATAAAGCTGAAGAGTTTGTTTGTTTGTGCGCGCTAATCTCAGGAACTACTGGTCCGATTTGAAAAATTCTTTTTGCGTTGGATAGCCTATTAATCCAGGAAGGCTTTAGGCTATATAAGATCCCGCTATGACCAATAGAAGCAGAGAAGTAACAAAAAATGTTGCGAAAACGGGAGCTAACGCAGACGTACATTTTGCTTCCATTATTTTAACATGCGCTTAGTTTATATCAATTTTATAATTTATTTTAAATTCTTTATATTTTTTTTCGGAACGGGACGAACATGCACTGAGTTACCATTGAACTTAGCTCATGAGGAAATGCAATAATAGTATAAGCAGTGAGCGCGGAAGAATGTTACAGCAGTGTAAGTTGTTAGTTTGGGATGAATGTGATGATATTCCACAAAAGGGCAATTGAAGCACTAGATCGCACAATGGGGGACATCAAAGGCAACCAAGATATCATGGGAGGGACGATGGTACTTTTCGCTGGTGACTTTAAGCAGACCCTTCCGTTGATTACTAGGGGTATGCTGCCGGCAGATGAAATAAATGCCTCTTTGAAAGCATCTGCATTATAAGTTCGCATGAAAAAGTATTGTCTCACCACGAATATGCGAGGGCAACTTCATTACGATTCTCAAGCCGGGTATATGCAATATGCAGCTACTCTTTCAAAAATTGGAGCAGATCGCATGTCAACTACATATAACATGTACTACAGTAACGGCATGATTAGAGTGAGTTCTGTCAAGTTGTGGATAGCTCAGATGACCTATTAAATAATTCTATCCGGATCTCCAAACAAATATGGCCAACCGAGAATGGCTATACGAAAGGGCAATTTTGGCGCCGACTAATGAAATAATAAAATAAATGAACAAATCATGTTAAACGTTCAAGGAAATGTTAACGAATACCTCTCAGTGGACAATATTACCGACACTGAACAAGTTACATCATACCCTATAGAATTTTTCAACTCTTTAGAATTATCAGGAGTGCCACCCCATAAGTTGATACTAAAAGTTGGTGTTCCAGTCCTATTAATGAGGAATCTTGACGCTCCAAAGCTGTGTAATGGTACTCGGTTACAAATAACACATTTGGGTCACAACATTGTAAAGGCTACAATCATGGCTAGAATGGCAAAAGGACAAAATGTCTTGATTCCCCGTATTCCCATCATCCCGACTGATTTGCCATTTGAATTTGAAAGAGTACAATTCCTTCTGAAAGCAGCATTTGTTATAACAATAACAAAGCCGACAGACGCTTAAAGTTGCTGGAGTTCATTTAAAAACATGTTTTTCTCATGGGCAGCTCTATGTGGCATGCTCACGTGTATCAAATCCAGAAAACCTTTATGTTGTGGCAAGAGACAGCAAAACTATAGATTTGACTGATGACAATGATACAAAGTCATCAAATTCAGTGAAGGTAGTAACCAGCAAAAATAAATTAAAAATATATATAAAAATTAATAAGTACATTGTCAAAATTCAAAAAATGGTGAAAACACAAAGGTACTTTATAAAAAGTGTTAAGATGAACAGGGAGAGATTCAATTTGCTGAAACAGTTAGATATGTATTCTTATAACTTAGAGCAAAGTAATAGGAGGTACGACATAGACACGGAGTCATTGCAATCTGAACTTGACCGTCTGCAAGATAAACTTATTTCAATGACTAATAAGTATAATACCTCAGAAGACCTAATTAGAGAATATGTGTTGGTGATGAATGAGCTGGTTAACTCACAAAAAACCAACTGTGAGTGCGGTCTAACATCAAATGTACTTACACCCGATCATTCGTTGACATCATGTAATACCACCTTGCCGCAGCCATGTGTTGATGTCATAGTCCCTTCTGCTAATAGTGCCAATAGCCGTGATTGTAATGATCTTAATAGTCTTAAACAAAGCTTGACTAATGACGTTGTGTCGTTCTGTTATGAGATAGGTAAGGGCATGGGGCGCTTGTTGACTGATGAATGTCCGCTCAATATTGAACTACTGTATGCCTGGTTGTTCTTTATATGGAATTATGGAAAAAATTATTAAATGTAACTTTTCCCAGGATACAACTTTATTAATTTTTGTGGGTAGCAGGGGAAATTTGGGCAAAAGAGAACTCCTTAACTGTTGTGAAACGTTAAGCAATATGAATATTGGAAAGGTTGTCCTGTTTACATTCCCTTACAGTGACCAGTTGCCACAGGAAGAAAATAGGATTAGATTTGACCTAAATATGACAATGTCCAACTTGACATTTAATAATAAAATATTGCATGTAATTGACATAAATAATTATTTTAAGAATAATTTGTATTTGACAAGAGATAGACATAACAATGTTATGTACTATCTTTCTAATTGTTATAAAAGACAAATAGCTGTGTCGCTATCATAATTTTTTCTATTACAGTCAAGAATTTGGCTAAACAACTTGCTTCTTTTGAGCAATGCAATGACATTCTAATTAATTCTGCCAATAATTTGGTCTCGGTTGACATTATTAATAATTTAAATTAGAAATGAAGACAATAGAGCCAACCTCTAGCTATAATATACAGAATCTGAAAAGCAACTCGGGAGGAAATTTAAGGTCAATAGATAATATCAATCTGGTGCATCAAAATATTCAAGGATTTATGAACAAAGATTCTTAAACCATTGTGGTATTGATATTATTTGTATAACTGAACATTGGCTAAAAAGTCACCAGTTCTTGTTAAATTTCAAGAATTACCAAGTTGGTAGTTCGTTTAACAGAATAAATGCTATACATGGTGGCTCATTAATTTTAGTTAGTAACCTGCTCAAATTTAAAAATCGTAAAGACATTGTGAGCCTGTCTGTTGAACGAACAGCTGAAATTGCCTGTGTAGAGTTGGAGGTCTTCATTGTGTTAAATGTGTACAGACCCCCTTCAGGATTGTATGACTGCTTTGAAAAGGTAATGGATGAAGTTTTACACAAGATTTGTGTTTCAAACAAAGCCATTATCGTTTGCGGTTATTTTAATGTTAATTTATTAGAGAACTCTGGTTATTGTAATAAAATTATAAGTCTATTTCAGTCCTACAATCTTGTAAACCTATTTTTGGAGCCCACGAGAATAACACCTACTTGTGCCACGTGCCTAGATAATATTTTTACAAACATAATACCAAGCCACAAAGAAGTTGTAAAGGGGAATGCCAAGTCGCCATAGTAATTTAGGCCCACTGTGCACACAAATATAAAATAATGATAATAATAGCGGGCAATTTTAACAATTAATTAGTAAAAGAAATGGTCTACAAAAAACTTAGTGTTTCGAAGTTATTTAAGATTCTTATATTCCATCAATACTGTTTATGTCAATACACTCGGAGTCAAATAATACAAAATTCACTGTAGTTTCACATCTTTATTCATTTTGTTAGTCATCATATATCACTAAAATATCATCCAAAAATTGGGCCGGTGGCAAAATATAATTCTGATGCCGTGCCGATCCTATGTACCATATCACCGTCATAACATGGGCACAATAACTGCTGTATTGCTGCGTGGCCTGTGTTAGCAGTGCTGACTAAAACATACACGAAGTATACTTTGCGACTAACATAACAACTAGCGATTCTGACCCTCACCAGTGAACAGTTATGTCCAAATATATTGCCATTTATGGTTCTATTTCTAGCATTAGTGCACACTTCAATAATAATATATTTAAATAGTATAATATAATTAAATAGGCTGCAAGTGCAAATCTTCCTCTATGATTGCCTGATAATCTCGGTACTTCTGCAAGAATTTGCTCAAATTGCTGTTTGGGGAATCCTAAATAATAATGAACAATATGATCTGCCATAGTCTGAATGTTGTCAAAATCTAAATGCATTATTATTATTATCTTTCAGTAAACTTGTTCAGAGCTGAATGTTCTATTAGGATTCAATATTGATTGCAACAATAAGTCCCGGTCAAGTGGTATGAGCAGATTCTACAATCTGAAGGCACATAATAATTATATATAATCGCAAAGTAAACTTACACGTAGTGATGCTGGGACTCAAAGTAATTCAACACCGCCACAATAAGGGAAAAAACAATGCTATTGTGTACTTGGGGCCCGTATGTAATTCGGCAGTATTATTTGATCACTGGCAGGTATATCTGCATTTCTTTCTTCTGCTTGGGTAGAAGTCACAGTGCCTGCCTCAGATTCTAGAGAAGGACTATGTCTTGTTACTTCAGGTTCACGTTCTAAAGCAGAAAGTGATGCTGCCCTGTCAATCCTTTGCCAACATGTATGACAGAGAAATGTTGTTCTTGTTAACTGCAACAAAAGTAAACAGCTGATGTAAAGAAATATTATACCAAATTATTTTGTGTTTTTAGTTACACATAATCATAAAAAATATTCCCTGCCTTCAGATTTAGTGTATCTAGTAGTCACTTATTTATTTGGATTATTACCAAAAGATATAACATAATAAAAAAAAAAGAATTACCTGACAAGGCGCTATCTGTTGGGCAACCATATTTCTAATAGCAGCTTCACGTGTTGTGTTTGCATTCAATGTATGTGCTAGTTTCCATAAAAGTGATGTGCCACACAGCTGATACACGCATTTACAAGACCAACCATGCTCAGATCTTGTGGGATATACCTAAAAGAAAAGATGAGTGAAGTTTTTTTTAAAGTCAGCTCTTAAAATACGACTAGAATAGTATTGTTGAATATTACGATTTCTAATAAATACGGGTAAGTATATTATTATTTACCTGCCCAATCCATCGAACTTCAGCGATTTCCAAAGTTATTTATTATCGTTAGTTAATATTATTTCGAATTATCATATTAGTTAGCTATTTATTATTTTTTATTATCGATTTCTTCGCATTCTGGATATATTTAAACTGCCGTTAACACAACGTAGATTATGTTTTTCGCCAGCTGACAGTGACAAGTAAGACTTTGACATAACAAGAGCAAGTTGCCATAAAAAGTATTGATATATTTTTCGAAAAGGTCGATTTATAGATATATTTCTTTATTAATAGTAATTGGAACAATAATTATTATTACAGGAGATTTTTGGGAATTAATGAATGTTTGCTTAGAAGAAAACGAACGGTTATTAAAAATAAACGAAAACTGTTTAAAACTGATTTATTCGGATTAATACCTGCCAATTTTTTTTTTGTATAGGCAACATTTTGAGCACAAGTTTTATTCAAGTCAGTTCAAGTTCCATTAGTTTAGTCGTTTCAATGCTTAATATTTTTGAAAAAATGTTGCTTTCGTTCACAGACTAATGAGTACGTGGAAGATATTTGAAAAATAATAACATATTTTTTTTGTAAAACCAAACCCCTGTGCACCTCTGGGCCTAAATCTGGCATTCCCCTTTACTTGATTCTGATCACTGCGGACAAAGGATTACTATTCCAAACCATAGTAAAAAAGTGGCCAAAAAGGATATCACTGTTAACCCCAAAACTGAAAGCCGCTTGGAGGTTTTTAGATTTGATCTCATTAATAAATTGTCAGTCTTATCCAGTGCTGTTAATGCTGATCCTAATCATCTCTATGACAATTTTTTTAATATATACTGTAAGCTATTTGATTCCACGTTTGTTCCCAAGACTATCTCTGTTAATAGTAATGCATCTTTCTCTGATTGGGCTACCATCGGTATTCATAAAAGTAGAACTCGGCTTTATGAACTGTACAATGAGAGGATTTATATTAACACTGTTGAATTCAATTTGTATGTTAGAAAATATTCAAAATTATTTAAACAAGTTTGTTATATGGCCAAGTCACGTTACTTGAGTTCAAAGATAAAAAAAAAATTACAAAAAAAAACTTTAAAAAAAAAACCAACCGACTTCCAAAAACCACTACAAAGTGAAAAATAACTAATTTCGGAAGTCGATGTCTTTGGTTTTGTATATTCTTTTTTGACACCGACTTCCGAAATTAGTTATTTTTCACTTTGTAGTGGTTTTTGGAAGTCGGTTGTTTTTTTTTTGTAAAAAAGTTTTTATTTTACACTTTTTAGTTGTTAAAAGTACTATTTATTCAGTTGCATCCGGTAAGATTGGAAGCTGACGCAAATATAGTTGTAGTGCTTTAAAATACTTAATGAAAATGCTAAGAAATGCACTAGTTGCCCCTGCAATTTTTGAAAGTTTCCCTTGTTTTCTCTGGTCTTCCACCATCAAACCCTGATATCCTTATCATGGGACCACCTTGGGAACGTCTTCTTTCCAACAGAAAAAGAATTATCGAAATCGGTTCATAAACGACGAAGTTATGCGCGAACAAACATAGAAAAAAAAAAATATAATAAAAACTTTTTTACAAAAAAACAACCGAGTTCCAAAAACCACTACAAAGTGAAAAATAACTAATTTCGGAAGTCGGTGTCTTTGGTTTTGTATATTCGTTTTTTGACACCGACTTCCGAAATTAGTTATTTTACACTTTGTAGTGGTTTTTGGAAGTCGGTTGTTTTTTTTTTTGTAAAAAAGTTTTTATTTTACACTTTTTAGTTGTTAAAAGTACTATGTATTCAGTTGCATCCGGTCAGACTGGAAGCTGACGCAAATACAGTTGGGAAACGACGTAATTTTGTTTACTTTAATTTTTACCCGTAAGTATTCCCTCAACTGCTTATGGTCTTCATCATCAAATATACTGCAGACCATTATTTTAGCCCAATGGGTGCAAAGGTCTCATCAATATAAATGAATGAAGTCCAATCACAAAGTAGCTACTGTAAACCGTTGAGGAGTTCCCGGAACTGGCCTTTGTCTTCATCATCAGAGCTCTTATGACAGTCACAACCCATCTTGGTGTAAATTTCTATCAATACAAATTCATCGAGCATAAACCCAAGGTAGCTGCTGTGAATTGTTGAGGAGTTCCTTCGACTGTCTCCCGGCTCCATCATCAGATCTACTCCAGGCCTTTAATAAATTGTAGTGCTTTAAAATACTTAACGAAAATGCAAAGAAATGCACTAGTTCCCCCTGCAATTTTTGAAAGTTCCGATTGTTTTCTCTGGTCTTCCACCATCAAACCCTGATATCCTTATCATGGGACCACATTGGAAACGTCTTCTTTCCAACAGAAAAAGAATGATCAAAATCGGTTCATAAACGAGGAAGTTATGCGTTATAACATAAAAAAAATAGCATATATACGGTCGAATTGAGTAACCTCCTCCTTTTTGAAGTCGGTTAAAAAACAGTGGCAATGTAATTAAAACGACTTGGAAAATTATTAATAGTGAAACGGAAAGGTCCAGTGATAGAAATACTGACTATAGCCTGTCTATTAATGACAACATAATTAATTCAGACTCGCAAGTCCCTGAGACATTTGAAAATTTCTTTTCGGATATTCCTGTTTCAACTACTAAATCCCTAAACCTTCTGTTGCCGAGTCTTTGCTTAAAGAAAATGTTAATGTTTGTGATTCGGAGTCTCATTTTGAACATGTTATCAGTAGAGATATAATGATCTTTCACACTCTAAATGTTAAAAAGACTGCTGACCTATGGGGTCATTCGGTGGAAGTTGCTAAGTCTATTATTGATATTGTGGCACCCACTCTAGCAGTTATCTTTAATGCTTGTATTGACTGTGGAGAGTTTTTTTTTTTTTTATAAATTATAAACCAGCGCTTGACCGCAATCCTGCCTGATGGTAAGCAGTGACGCAATCGTTGATGGTAAAGCGCACTAGTTTATCTTAATAAACTAGCCTTAGCCTTAATTAGCCTATTCACTCTAGCCTTGAAGACACTCAAATTGTAGTCCGACGGAAACACTGCCGCGGGCAAATTGTTCCAGTCCCTCGATGTACGCGGTATAAAGGAGGAGGCGAAGCGCTTCGTCCGGATCGTAATGGTGTTAACAACGTAAGGGTGGAAACCAGCCGTACGACGGGTCGTCCGCTGGTGGAACGGAGATGGGGAATTAAATCATGCAATTCCCTCGCACACTCCCCGAAATGCATCCTATAGAACACCGAAAGGCTGGCTACTCCACGCCTGTGCTCTAGGCTTTGGAGACCAACCCAAGTTAGATCAGGGTCACCAATCAGTCTCTTTGCACCTCTCTCCACTGAATCCAAAGTGGCCAGGTGACACTTGGCAGCACCAGCCCAAATGTGGCTGCAGTACTCCACACACGAACGGACCTGTGCTTTGTATAACATTAGAAGCTGCCCAGGTGTGAAGTACTGCCGGACCTTTGCGATAACGCCAAGTTTCCTGGCAGCCACCCCGGCCTTGGACTCAATGAACCGCCCAAAGTTAAGGTTCGAGGAAATCTCAACTCCCAAAAGCTGAAGGTGATCGGAACACTCCAAGGACACATTCCGAAAAGTAGGGGCCAAGGTGAACGGGCTCCTTTTGGCGGTGAAAAGACACGCCTGTGTTTTGGCGGCATTGAATGCTACAAGATTGGCATTGCCCCATTCGGAGTCTGCCTGCAGTGCAACACTCGTTCGTTCAACCATGGCCTCTCTTTCGGACCGGATTGATTCCCTACTAGCCCGAGCATCCGGCAGGTATCTCTCTACAACTGTGCTGTCATCTGCATACCCATAGATACCGGGCATCAGCAGATCGTTAATATGCAGCAGAAACAGAGTTGCAGAGAGAACAGACCCTGAGGAACACCGGCATTAGTTGACATGGGCTCAGAAGAGCATCCGTCGACAACAACTCGGAGGGACCGTTCAGTCAGGAAGTCTTTTACCCAGCCAGTCAGGCTAGGGGAAATGCCGTACGCTGGAAGCTTACTCAAAAGGCCAGCGTGCCAAACCCGGTCGAAGGCCTTTGAGACATCAAGGGAGACAGCAATCGCTTCCCCATTCTTCTCGAGGGCCTCGCCCCACAAGTGAGTGGCATACACTAGTAGGTCCCCAGTTGACCGATTGCGGCGAAACCCGTACTGTCGGTCACTGAGGAGATCGTTACCTTCCAGGTATGCTAAGAGGCGCGAGTTCAATACACGCTCCATAATTTTGCAAAGTATGGAGGTGATCGAAATCGGCCGATAGTTGGCGGGATTGGCACGACTACCCTTCTTGGGCACAGGCTGCACGTTAGCAAGCTTCCAGGACTTGGGCACTATACCAGTCCTAAATGAGAGGCGATACAAGCGCGTCAATACAGGAGACAACTCGGGCGCACATGCTTTAAGAACAATCGCTGGTATACCATCCGGACCACTAGCCTTATTCACGTCCAGACGACACAGTACTCTCAGAACCTCCTTGTTTCTAATGCGAACCTCAGGCATTGAAGCTCCGCAATGAGGTAAATTAGGTGGAGTAGCAATGCCAGTATCAAGACGCGAATTATGGGCAAAGAGAGATGCAAAGAGACCTGCTTTCTCTCTCGCCGTATGAGCCAGTGTTCCATCAGGCCTAACCAGCGGAGGCAGTGAGGGCCGACAGAAGTTCGCCTCAACCGATTTGGCAAGGGACCAAAAAGATCTGCTACCGGATGGCTGCGCAGATAACTTGTTGCCAACCAAACAAAGTTTCCTGATCTCATGAAAAATAGTAAAATAATACCCTTGTTTAAATCAGGTAGTACATCAGACCCCACAAATTATAGACCTATTTCTGTATTTTTGTACCTTTAGTAAAATTTTTGAGAAATTAATTTTAAACCAAATGCTAAATTTTTTTAATAAACATAAATTATTACATAGCAAACAGTTCGGTTTTACAAGGGGTCGTTCAACTACTGATGCCGGTGGTGAACTTCTAGGACATATCTATAATGCAGGGGAGGATAAATGCGATGCCTTGGGCATCTTTTGTGATTTGTCTAAGGCATTCGATTGCGTTCTCCACGATACGTTAATCAGGAAGCTCCGCAACTACGGGATCCGGAACTCTGCACTGGATCTTATCACATCTTACTTGAGTTGAGACGTTAATGGGAAAAGATCTTCCGGATCTTTAGTGACAATGGGAGTCCCACAGGGGTCAATTCTTGGTCCTTTTTTGTTTCTTATTTACATCAATGACCTGCCGTACCTAATAAAGGATAACCACTATATAGTGTTGTTTGCAGATGACACTTCACTTTTATTTAAACTGAAACGTCAGCAGCAGGTTACTGATGATGTAAATAGCGCGATCTCCAAAGTAGTCCATTGGTTTAATGTTAATAATTTACTCTTAAACGAGAAAAAAACTAAATGCATTAAGTTTACTCTACCTCACGTTAGGCAGGTGGAAACTAAAGTGTTGATAAAGGGCGAAGAATTGAAATCTGAAGACAGCACAGTATTCTTGGGTATAACTCTGGATGCTAGGCTTCAATGGGATCCACATATAGAAAAATTGTCAAAAAAACTAAGTTCTGCTGCATACGCAGTTAGGACAATTCGTAATTTGACTGATGTTGAGAAGGCCCGTTTAGTGTACTTTGGCTATTTCCATAGCGTAATGTCGTACGCATTCTGTTGTGGGGAAATGCCGCCGATATTCAAACAATATTTGTTTTGCAGGCAGGAGCTGTTCGTCCAATGTATAAATTAAGTCCGAGACACTCTCACAGAGAAAAATTTAAAGAGATTAATGTACTGACCGTGCCGTCTCAATATATTTATGAAAATTTTTGTATGCTCATAAAAATATAAAATTGTTTAAAAAATACAGTGATGTCCATAATATAGATACCAGGAACAGGCACAAATTTATTGTACCTACAACAAGGCTCAAGAAAATAGGAGGCTCTTTCAAATACCAATGTATACAATTTTACAATGGACTTCCAGAGGTGGTTCAAGATCTGAGCCTGAATAAATTCAAATCCTTCATTAAACGTAAGCTGTGTCAGAAAGCATTTTATAGTGTGAAGGATTATATTGAGGACAAAAAGGCTTGGGCTTGAGCTGCGTCCTATTTCTATACACTGATTGTTCTTTGATTTTTCCTCTTGTAGTTTTAATATGTAATTGTTTAAGTTATTAATTCAAAGCCTGTATTACACACTATGTAGTCAAGCATATTGTACGTTACGGAATTGTATCGCTGACAGAGGTGTTCGGCACTTGTACAGCTATACAGGAGCTAAACTTAGTATTCGGGAACACTGTTGGAGCTGCTGAACCTTGGACAATACTATGTTAGCATTGTGTAGATTCAATTTCTTAGTATTGTATAATTGCATGGCAAACGTGTGAGCACAATGTACGAATGTGCTGTAAGGCATTTATTTGTTGGGTTAGTCATTTTTATTAACTTGATTGTACTCTGGCTGTTGAGAGTATGTCATGCTCACTCACATGTCGTGCTATAATTTTATTTTTCTAAATAAATAAATAAATGTCTCGCTGATGGTGGCGTGTGTGTTGGGTTATTGGGTTCCTTTCAATATGGTTGAGCTGAATGATGCTGATCCATACGTCATGTTCGTGAACGGACGCCGTCAGTGGGGACTGGTCATCTCTTAGCTGCCATGGCGTATTTTAATTTCTGAATTGATTTTTGTGTTTTCTATGGACGCTCTCAGCGTACAATATTTTTCTGCATCGTTCTCACACGGTTGATTTCAACATAAATGATGTAATCAAATATTTGTAACAATAGCTTGAAAATTTAAAAGAGTGTCCATGGAGTTTCTTGCCCGTTCTTCTCCATAGGTACCTACTCTTTGGAATGGGCGACTAGCTTCATCTTATTGACTGACCGACCTTCTGACAATTCAAAAGTAACTGTAACTGGTTTATTTTAAATAAATGATTTGATTTGAAAACAAAAAAAGTTGTTTATAAAACCGTACTTACTTAAATGTGCTCATATTTTATCAAGTGTAATAATTTTAACCCATATTTCATAATATCCTAAGCATATCCAAAACACTAACAAACGCAAAATAATTAGAAGTATGATATTTGATGTTGATAAACCCGGTAAAAATTAAACTATAGACCTTATGTATCTGTATAATCCTACTAATAATATAAACGCGAAAATGTGTGAGGATGTTTGAAACCTTGCAGTAATGTAGGCATTTATCTTGGCATTCCCCCGGAAACGGGAACCACCGTGCGCTGTAAACTGAAGTCTACGCGGACGAAGTCGCGGGCAACAGCTAGTGTTTCATATGCAGAAGTGAGTCTCTTGTTAATTTGTTACAAAATACTTTCGTCCTTATTCATAAACGTTGCTGAAAGTAACTAGTGATTAGACATTTTTTATTTATCATTTTTGACCTTTAAACGTCACAAGGAGATCGCGGGTGTTCTGTTGGGGGGGACATACCTCGTCCGGCGTGAGGAAGGGCACGGGCAGCAGCTTGCCGTCCAGGTCGGTGAGCGGCAGGAAGGCGGCGTCCCCGCGGTAGGTGGCGGCGCGCTGCAGCGGCACCAGCGCCGAGAAGTGTCCGCGCGTGTAGGCCAGCGCCAGCGGTGACTTGCAGCACGAGTCCGGCTCACACAGCAGCGGCAGGTACAGGCCACGGAACCGCGCGTAGCCCAGCGCCTCGCCGCGGAACGAGTTGACCACGTCCACGCCGTACACCAGCAGCGGACGGCGCAGCACGTGCGCCAGCGCGAACACGTGCAGCTGGTGCAGCGCCGCGCGCGGCCGCGCCGCCGCCGCCGCCAGCCGCGCCCACTCGGCGCGCAGCTGGCCCTCGTCGGGCACGTAGAGCGGGCCGGCCGCGCGCCGCTCCCAGCCCGCCCAGCGCGCGTACAGGCCGCGCGGCGCGCCCGCCAGCACGTCGGCCAGCGCGCCGCGCAGCGTGTTGTGGCGGTCGAACACGCCGTACGCCGCCTGGCACAGCGCGTCCGGCAGACAGTCGCCCGCCGACCGGTTCCAAAGCGCGTACAGCCGCGAACCTGACACATCAATACATAAATAATAAAATACATAAACTTCTAAGAAATAATCATAGTCAACTAAAACGACACAGTTAGCGCAGTGTTTAATCTATCGACTACCGCATTGCGTGTCGCAGTTCGATTCCAGCACGAAAAATATTAGTATGATCTACAAACAGCTGTTTCCAGTCTAGATGTTTCTGTATGTAAGTTTTATATTTTGTGAACACCTCCACGATACACGAAAATTTTCTAGTATGGAAGAAATGAAAATATATATATATATATATAATAAATTCAACTTTTAGAATTTGCTTTCATATTTTTTATGCCCTTACATAAATGAAACTAATACACGCGGGCCGCACATTGCTGAACAAGTATAAATCATTGCACACTATTTTTATTAATTCATTAAAAGATAAAATGGTATAAAAACAATTTACACCAAAACGCTACGCCGGCCGCTGCACTCTGATCGGCCGACTCAAAGTCAAGTATTGCACCAGAGTAACGCAACAGTAATATTTATTCATATCGATATCGATGAAACTTGCACAATGTTTGTTTAATACAATAAAATACTTTATTTTCTTGCTCTTAATACTATTACATACACCATTAAAATAAATTAGTTAAGAACAAAAAAGTACTAGTTTCTGTACCAAAATACCTACTAACAGATATCAGAACTCATGATAAGTAGTTACATGACAGATTAAGATATTTTTTTTTTTTATTATATTTTATTTAGTCAGGTGCTATCAGCGGAGCGGAGCGGAGCGATGCTCTACTGGGAAAGGCAAGAATTCGTAAATAATACTAATTTTATTTTAATTAATTAAGTATATGGTTTGTCCCTAAAAAAACTCACTACCTAATACTTACTTTGAATCGACATATTGAAACTTTGCCTTGGAATGTATTCAATTTATTTCATCTACTAATTTCTTCATTTACCATTTTTGGTTAATATCGATACAAAATGTGAGTAGCACAGTGCAACACTAGTGAAACGCGTAATCGATAAAAAAAGGATGCCACAATATAAGTTACACTTAGTAAGAGCAAGACGCATAGACAAGTGTCTATTGTTTTTTTTTTTTTTTTTTTTTTTGACCAATTTAACTTGAGTGTGGATCTCTGAGTCATGCTATATATAGTTACCTAGACGCGCGGTGAGCTCTCGGCTCCAGTTGATGAGCGGCGGCGGCGCCTCGAGCGTGTGTTGTGCGTCGCGGTCCAGAAGCTCGGAGAACAGCTGCTCCTGCACGGCTCCCGGTAGCTCCAGGATCTCTGCAAAACTCATGCTATACACTCCGCACGAACACAACCAGGCACCACCCGCACTTATTCCTCTCTATTCAGTTTTCATACAACACTGTTGGTTTCCACTGGTAGAGCTGAACAAAACTGATTAAGAATAGTCAATCCGTATGATGTCATTTAATAGTATATTATTAGCCAAGGGCTGTAAGGCATCAATTGCAGCCCGAGATATTTAGGCGCCAGGGCGCCTATAGTTCGAGGGTGCAATTGACTGTTACACCCGAGCTAACTACTCTCCTTTACATCTCGATTATGAGGTAAGTAGAAAAAACAAACCGACATTACAACAATAAAACGTTTTACAACTTTCAGGCAAAATATTGTTAATTGCTGCATCAGCTTCCATTTTCATTGAATTGGGAGTGCAGCTTTATATCTCCATCACTTACAGAACTGATGTCTTTTTCCTAATTAGCACGTAATTATAAAAAAAATCCCGAAAAAAAACAATATTTAAAGTAAAAGTTTTCTATTCCCACTTTTTTTCACTTCTTTTTATATTTTTTTAAGAACTAAATTGAGGTTCGCCGTTCGATATTTAAAATTGATGACTATTATACTCATACGAAGAAAAGGCTGAATAGCGAAGCGACCTCTTTTGTCATTGGGCTGAATGCAGGATGTCTATTGCCAGTATGATGATTACATTAGATGTACGCGAACTTTTTAAAAGAGTGAAGTTTTTTTTTATTAATTACCGCCCTAGGGCTGTTCTAGCTACATTATTACCCTAGGGCGCTAATTGGTCACTTACAAGCCCCATCTGGAGGTAATAAGGAGTTGCCGAATATGAGAGATGTAAAATCATATTTAACGTGTCAGCAGCGTCAGCCTTTCCCTAGTGGAGCAGTTTGAGACGGCGAACAATAAACCATTTCATTTGAAGCTTTAAATCGTTAGATTCATTCAAGTTTCTGTTTCATTTTCTGAATGTATTATCGTAGTAGCATTATAGTGAGGGCAAAGCTCTCGATTGCGATGTTTGTTTGAAACAATGTGTTACCTGCGGGCAGGTAGAAGGTACAGAACTCGTTGATGTAGCGGCACGGGAAGCTGCCCTTCTTGTAGCGCACGCAGCTGGCGATGTGGCGCCGGATGGCCGACGCCAGGTCGGGCGCTGGGGACACGAGCGGTCGATAACTTATTGCGCTATTCTCATAGGAATTGTATATTTTTAGGACATAAGTAATTCGTCAAAGATAATCAGCTCCAAAATCTCTGCTCAAACTTAAAATGACTGGGGATCGACAATTTCACTATATTTTCCTTTTTTCATTTAAATGTGACTTAAATTTCATCAACGTTTATAAATAAACCCCATCCCTCTTAACAAACAAAACATCATTTATGTTAGGTCGAGCAAAAAGTTTTTATGTATTTTTGAACCTGCCCCCTAATCGGCGAACACATTTTTGTCAACTGATTGCGACTAGTTGGGATCGTTTGGACCGAACCGACCAATGGGCGGCGCGAACGATACCAATTGATCCCAACTAGTCCCAATCATTTGACAAAAATATGTTCGCCGATTAGGGGGCTGGTACATTCACAATTTCATTCAATAGCCTTTTTGTGAATTTCGAACACAGAATTGCAAGAAACAAAAGACAATTTGGAGCTTGTTTGTTGATATCAAACGATCGAATACAAAGAAAACTTGATTTTATTGGTTTACCTAGTTGGATTTAATTCTTGAAAATGTGATTGATATCTTTGGTTTTGCAACAAACATTACTTATTCTTAACATTAAGGTGAGGTTCTATCAATAATCTATGGATACTTCACCTGAAGTCGCCGCCCAAGCTGTGGCACTGATTCAGGCCGGACACAGCCAAAGACATGCGAGTGCTCAACTTAATTTAAGTCGATCTGCGGTCCAAAATGTTTATCGGAGGTAGATATCTAGAGACTGGCGTCTTTGTTCGTCGCCAAGGCCACGATCTCGGGTCACAACTGAAAGGCAGGATCGATTCATCGTGACGACCAGCTTGAGAAATCGTCACCTTACCTCCATTGAGATACAAAACCAACTACGCGACTTCCACGGAGAATCTGTGTGCGCTCGAACTGTTCGGAGAAAGTGAAGTAAAAGAACGCGATATGGTACCATACAAGCGAGCTAATGGGCTCAAACTAACGCGAGCCCACCGAACAGCCGTCATTTCGCACGCACTCATTTAAATTGGACGCAGCAAGATTGTAGCAGTGTACTCTTTTCTGATGAGTCTAAAATTGTGTTACATGGCATTGATGGAAGGAAGAAGGTCTGGACA
This sequence comes from Sesamia nonagrioides, assembly GCA_017933935.1. NCBI lineage: Eukaryota > Metazoa > Arthropoda > Insecta > Lepidoptera > Noctuidae > Sesamia > Sesamia nonagrioides. The sequence goes on from JADWQK010000345.1 coordinate 650,090, forward strand.
GCCAGAAGCTCAGACATCAACCCCATTGAGCACATGTGGAACGAGCTAAAAAACGGGTTAGGGCTCGTCAGCTAGTTGCCCATACGATGCAGAAGTTGAAAACTGCCATAGAAGAAATGGGAGATAATCCCTCAAAATTTCATAGAGCGGTTGATAAATTCTATGCCTAATCGTATGAGAGCTGTGGTAGATGCCCATGGAGGCAACGAGCGTTATGTAATTAAACCTTTATTTGATAAAACATGTTTTTTATTCAAAAATCAATAACCTTTAACAAGGCGCATATCCGACTTGTTAGGCGTAGCTCCATGTCGTATGGTATTCTGAATTCAAATTTAAAACAATACGATCGAAAAAGATGATAAAATGTATCAGGTTTAAAACTGCATCAATAGTTTTTGTTCAATCTAGCAATCATATTTCGGTAGGGGCCATCCAAACCTAAACTCTAAGGTGGGCCAATAGATGTGTCCAGAAGTGTAGTTAATGAAACACTGATACTATTCCAAATTTAGAATGGCTAGGGGTTTGGTTTCGTGGTGTTTTGACAAACCCCGGCGCAATGCCGTCGGCAGCTGGCGATAGTAACATACGGCGTGATTTACAACAAGGTACCTCGAGCCGACTCAACCGCTGTAGCTACAAGAAAACTTTCTAAAGAAACTGTCTCTAACTCTTTGAACAAATTAATAATTAATTATTAACTACATTCACAGATATTATAGGAAACCCTTCCTGCTCCACCTCATACATATATATCTATAGATAATATAATAATTTAATTGAGTGCCCTATGTATACAGTAGTATGTATGGTATAAGTGTAAATATTGACCAATGTATGAAGGAGATCTCTTGAGGCCGGGCCCGCCGCCCGATATCCGCGACAGGAGCGTCGACAGGATGTCTTGTCGCTGGAACCTGGAACACAACACAATGTTAGTGGCCTATTCGAATGTATCACAATATGTCTTATAACTGCGGCATAACAGATAACTTTTAATAATAAAAACAAGGTTTCTAGTTCCTATTATAATAATTTACACGATAAACATAGTATAGTGGAGGTATGAGGCGTGTATAGTTCATTCCTCCCTCCCTCGGTGGTAGGCCATAACATCGGCTGCCGGCAGAACTTACCACCCACCAGACAAGATCTTGCCGCCAAGCGATTCGTCGTGTTCCGGCATGATGTCTGGTGGAGCCGTACGGAGGACGGGTCTGAACAGTTGTTTTGCGATGTATGCCGGGTACGATGCGCCAAATGTAGTTATGTCGGGAGTTTGGTCGTGGAGGGTCTCCACATCAATCTCCCTCTGGCGCAGCATCGTTGGTCTTGGGTGTAACATTGCATCACCTCGCTCAACTGCCATCATTCTTCCTATTTCTAAGTTTTTTAAGTGAATAGGCTCAATATACTAGTGCGCTTTACCATCAACGATTGCATCACTGCTTAACATCAGGCGGGATTGCAGTCAAGCCCTACTTTATAATTATAAAAAAAAAATAGAAAACTAAGAAAAGGGTGGATCCTCCGACCAGACGGGTGTCGTGTCTGGCGCGCACTTGATACCGGGTAGTAGTATGTATGCTAATTGCACAGTGAACTTCGCTTACGATCTGTGCGACGTCGATATGTTCGCATGTGGCGTTTGTAAGGTTAAAAACAAAATGACCTCATGACATTATCCAGGGAGGTAATTCACAAAAGTAAACAAACTTTTCAATTTGAGTCTACCTCCGTATCTGTTCGTTTAAGATTCCTTATTATCTTACAATAATAAGACTTGTGGTCTCCTGGTACCTGATGGCGAGGTGCACCAGCGTGTGGCCCACGTCGAAGGCCGAAGCGCGGTCCAGTAGCTCCACCTCGGGCGCCGTGAGGGCCCGCGCCGGGTCTCCTCCGGCCGCCAGGTAGGCCTCCACGCAGCGGGGCTCGCCCTCCACCACGCCTGCGGCAATGCATTTTTCATCATCATCATCATCTCAGGGTCCAGTCCCGGTTGCATCCCGCGTTGGAGCCCAGGATCTGCTTTCAGTTTGTCTGCTTGGTCACAGACACGAAGGCTGGCACAGGGCACGCCTCACTACCACACATGTTAGCTTGCATCTGGTAACCCTACAGTCAATTATTCGTTCTGGCCACATGACATGTCCTGTCATTATCTACTATACTCTGTTTTTTAATCTCGTAGACTAAATTGACACATGCAAATGTCAAATTTACATTATTAATTTTGTATTATTACGTTTTTAATAAGTACCTACACATTATTTCAGGATAACTTAATGTAAAAAAAGATACTTGATTTTATGAACGCTAAGTTTCGGCACTATTGCACCTAATTGCAATAAACTGCCAACACTCGTAATGTCAGTTTAGTCTACGAGATTAAAAAACAGAGTATATGTATGTTTTAAAAAACTTTAAGATTTCGACTGAAGGACTTGTATCCATGGTCATGAAATAAATTTAAAAAAAAATGTCATTATCTATGGTAGACAACTGACAGTTGAACAGTTCAACTGACCCTTCTTGCTCGAGACGCGGACCGGAGACAAGCATATTTGACGACTGTTATTTTTGGAGGTTAAGTCGTAGCAAGTAAGTATTTTTAGGTAATGTACTGTTGTTCGGGTAATGTGGGAAGGATAACAAATATGTTTTTGTATTAGTAACGCGTTCAGTTTTATTGCGAACCCTTTTTCATTTCTGAGCTGTAGCTTACATACAGAAGAATAAGTCTAATGATGGTCTTATAGACCTGTCACTTAAGCTTAATGGCATGTTGGGATCACAAATGACACCTGTCACCTCACGCCATTTTGCCTAAGCTACGGAAAGACGTGCCCTGTCGTCGCAATCATTGTCGCCGGACGCGTGGAGCACAGACCCCAAGTGTTTTTTCACTGAATCAAGGTGATCATCAAGCAATCAAGGTTTTCGAAAACCCTGATGCTTTAAAAGTTTTAATTTTTATTATAATATTAATTAATTTTCATTTAGCTCAGATTAGGTATGTTCAATATTTGCGGCTTATCCCTAGTACAAATAAGAGAGCTCACCGAGACAAGCCTGCAGCCAGATCCAGTCGGTGTTGTTGTTGCGCCGCTTGGAGCGCCTGTTGTTGGGCTCCAGCTCGTGGATCGACGCGGTCTGACTGTTGCAGATCTCATTTATAAATAAGAGAGCTCACCGAGACAAGCCTGCAGCCAGATCCAGTCGGTGTTGTTGTTGCGCCGCTTGGAGCGCCTGTTGTTGGGCTCCAGCTCGTGGATCGACGCGGTCTGACTGTTGCAGATGTCATTTATAAATAAGAGGGCTCACCGAGACAAGCCTGCAGCCAGATCCAGTCGGTGTTGTTGTTGCGCCGCTTGGAGCGCCTGTTGTTGGGCTCCAGCTCGTGGATCGACGCGGTCTGACTGTTGCAGATCTCATTTATAAATAAGAGAGCTCACCGAGACAAGCCTGCAGCCAGATCCAGTCGGTGTTGTTGTTGCGCCGCTTGGAGCGCCTGTTGTTGGGCTCCAGCTCGTGGATCGACGCGGTCTGACTGTTGCAGATGTCATTTATAAATAAGAGAGCTCACCGAGACAAGCCTGCAGCCAGATCCAGTCGGTGTTGTTGTTGCGTCGCTTGGAGCGCCTTTTGTTGGGCTCCAGCTCGTGGATCGACGCGGTCTTACTGTTGCAGATGTCATTTATAAATAAGAGAGCTCACCGAGACAAGCCTGCAGCCAGATCCAGTCGGTGTTGTTGTTGCGCCGCTTGGAGCGCCTGTTGTTGGGCTCCAGCTCGTGGATCGACGCGGTCTGACTGTTGCAGATGTCATTTATAAATAAGAGGGCTCACCGAGACAAGCCTGCAGCCAGATCCAGTCGGTGTTGTTGTTGCGCCGCTTGGAGCGCCTGTTGTTGGGCTCCAGCTCGTGGATCGACGCGGTCTGACTGTTGCAGATCTCATTTATAAATAAGAGAGCTCACCGAGACAAGCCTGCAGCCAGATCCAGTCGGTGTTGTTGTTGCGCCGCTTGGAGCGCCTGTTGTTGGGCTCCAGCTCGTGGATCGACGCGGTCTGACTGTTGCAGATGTCATTTATAAATAAGAGAGCTCACCGAGACAAGCCTGCAGCCAGATCCAGTCGGTGTTGTTGTTGCGCCGCTTGGAGCGCCTGTTGTTGGGCTCCAGCTCGTGGATCGACGCGGTCTGACTGTTGCAGATGTCATTTATAAATAAGAGAGCTCACCGAGACAAGCCTGCAGCCAGATCCAGTCGGTGTTGTTGTTGCGTCGCTTGGAGCGCCTGTTGTTGGGCTCCAGCTCGTGGATCGACGCGGTCTGACTGTTGCAGATGTCATTTATAAATAAGAGAGCTCACCGAGACAAGCCTGCAGCCAGATCCAGTCGGTGTTGTTGTTGCGTCGCTTGGAGCGCCTGTTGTTGGGCTCCAGCTCGTGGATCGACGCGGTCTGACTGTTGCAGATGTCATTTATAAATAAGAGAGCTCACCGAGACAAGCCTGCAGCCAGATCCAGTCGGTGTTGTTGTTGCGCCGCTTGGAGCGCCTGTTGTTGGGCTCCAGCTCGTGGATCGACGCGGTCTGACTGTTGCAGATGTCATTTATACCTGTAACTCACACAACATACAAATAAATGAGAACACTACATTTTAATGTTTGTGGCAAGTTTTTGGTACCGACGACAGCACGTCAAGCTACTCTAAATTGTCGAATATTCCCAATCAACCTTAATACTTTGGCGATAAAGTTGAAAATCTAACTACAATAGTAGCTTGTTGTGCTGTCGTCTGTACAATCTAAAGTTCGATGGCACCAACTACATCAACCTTATTGAAAGTCTACTTTTTTCCATATTACATTTTTATTTTAAACCTTTTAGTGTGTTGTCTTATATTGTTATCGCACGAAATGTATAGGTTGTTAGCATGCCTAAAGGGTACCACATATGTACAAAGATACCTCGTTACGTGAAATACATGAGGTTGTATTAGCTGACACGCGATCTCAGTCGAATCACAGTCTTTGGGGTGTGAGTACAAGTAGTTAATGTCGTACCGAGCATGGGCTGGGTGGCGGGGGGGACTCCGGCGCGGGGTTGTGTGTGAGTACAAGTAGTTAAGGCGCTGTGCTCAGTAAAAATAGGCTTCAAAAAACAGTTTTTTAGCCAAATGTATACATTTCAGAGCAGCCAAAAATTGTTAATCTTGATTATACAATATGTAAAGAAAACCCTGTCCGACCCATAAGGATAATAAAGGTTAGGCAATCACATGACCAAATAAAATTTGAAATTTTGCATAATCATCATAGTAACAATACTATTCAATTTTGAAACTGTAGTGTATCGACTAAACTGTGGGTTGTCTCATGCGCCGCGTCACGAGTCGGTCGAGTTCCGGCAGCCGAGCGAAGCGGTTGGGTGGTCTGATTGTATGCGTGGTGTGGTGTTGGTGAGCCGTAAAATACTCCAATAGGCAGGACAATACATGTGGCGACGAGGACAAAACAAAAGTGAGTACGCAAAAAAAATATAATAAAAAAAAAAAGAAGAAGAAAGGAAATTATGATGATTAAAATAATGAAGTAAACAAGATACGTCATTCTGAACAAATATTTTATCATAAACCGGTTGTTTCAAACGTTAAATAATAGCAATAATACAGCTGCATTTCAACAAAGAATAAAGAATATATATGAAAAAAAAAAAAATACCAGCTTTCAATTAGTTACGCAATATAATATGGATTATAACAATAACTTTCTACTTATTTCAAGTGTAGGTATGCTACAATCATTGCTTTGATTTAAATAAAAAATAAACCAGTAGGAAATTATATTTTAAAATAATGTTTGACTACCCACCTTAATTCAATATTATACTTTTGTTGCTTAAGTATAGAATATATGTACGATTAACTATTTAGTTGTAAGGTGGTTACAAGGAACATTTTGCTTTTAAGTTGCCTATCCAGATAAATAGTAGGAGTTAAACCACTAACCATTTAATCGGTAGTTGCATATGCATTATATTATGATCTATTGAGAGCATATCTCCATATTATCAAGGAGAATAATTATTTAATGGTATAAATGAAGTGTTTATTTTCTTTATATTTGTTGTCTATGTTCTATTTATCTCTTTCTATTGTCTTTAGCTTGTGTAATTAGTACAAGCCGTTTACGCAAGTAAATAAATCTAATCCTACGCAGAACTTAATATCTACTTCATTAAATCAATGCAAAACTGTGTGCGTAACTAATGAATTAATGACACGTGTTTATTGACGACACGGTTGGTGCAGTGGCGGAGCGATCGACAGATGCGCTGCGTGTCGCGGGCTAGATCCCCGCACGGAAAATTTGTATGGCCTACAGATAGTTGTTCCGGGTCTGGCTGTTGGTGCATGTGAGTTTAAATGATTGTAAACGCACCCACGATACAGGAGGAATTCCTAGTGTGGGCTAAAGCAGTTACAACTGAACTGATCATTAAATTTATTAATTTATTAATGAAAAATTAAAAGCAATAGCACCTAATATGGTTGTTGTGTATAAATATAATATATACAAAGCAGATTAAAATCTGATCATTAAATTGATAGTAATGGGAAAAATAAAAAGAAATAGCATCTTATAAGTTTGTTGTGTATAACTATAATATACGTATGCAAAGCAGATTAAAATCTGATCATTAAATTGATATTGATGGAAAAAAAAGGAAATAGCACCTAATACGGTTGTGAGTGAACATAATACATATTATGTACAAAGCAGATTAAAATCTGATCATTAAATTGATATTAATGGAAAAAAATAAAAAGAAATAGCAGCTAATAAGGTTGTGAGTGAACATAATACATTTATGTACAAAGCAGATTAAAAACTGATCATTAAATTGATATTAATGGAAAAAAATAAAAAGAAATAGCAGCTAATAAGGTTGTGAGTGAACATAATACATTTATGTACAAAGCAGATTAAAATCTGATCATTAAATTGATATTAATGGAAAAAAATAAAAAGAAATAGCAGCTAATAAGGTTGTGAGTGAACATAATACATTTATGTACAAAGCAGATTAAAAACTGATCATTAAATTGATAATCATGGAAAAAAAAAAGAAATAGCACGTAATAACGTGAGTGAACATAATATAAACAAAGCAGATTAAAAGCTGATCATTGAATTGATATTCTTACGGACTAGGGGTAATAAAATACCGGTTATGGGTTGCGAAGTTTATTGACAACGAAGGTACAGTCTATAGTAGGCAATGACAAGTAGAATGTAGCTGATGTGGCACCGAAGTCTTCCCTTATTTCCACGAAGTCCGTATCGTACCCACACAACAACACTTCAGATGTTACTTGGTGCAATTCTCAAAGTGCTCGTTGGGTTGGCGTTGTAAATCGCTTCTTAACTGTTGCTTGTTTCGGTCGATAGACAAATAAAGACTGACTGCGCGCTGGCGTCACGGCGCCTTATTTAGGTCAGCTGATCGAACAGTTCAGATCTGTCTAGACGTAATAATAACAGTGCATAATTTCGGGTACGTTCAGCAGGTCCCTACGGGTACTTTACCAGAGATGAGTTTCTAGTAATTTCTCTGTAGACCGCGACACTTCGTTGACAACATTGACGAAACCTGTACCATTCGATAGGTCATCCTAGGTCTATCAATGCGTTTTATATCATAACTACAATTCCTAGGTCTCGAGTTATAAGGCTTAAGTTACGTACTGCATGTCACGCAATATTAAACCTTATGCCGACGACATAAGGTGCATTCGTAATAATATCATGAATTTAGTAATAATGTTGACCAGCTTCGAGTGCAAATAGTTTGATATTAGTGTGTTACATTAAATTGACACATTGGTTGATATAAACAACTAAGTATTAAAATATAGCGGATAAAAGTAATCCGATCATTCAATTGATATGGGCCAGAAATGTGTTCCATTAAAACACAATAGCAGATAATATTAATTATCTGAAACATTAAATTGATTATTCCAGGGCGTCCCAAAGACGTCACTCCTTTCATTGAAAAAGTTTTGAGCAATGGTGAATCTACCTCTGCGGGCATACGATAGAAGCGATATTTGTTCATATATTTGGAAGCGTCCAATATTAATAAAAATGTGAAGAAAAGGGCCCCTCCTTCCTACATTTCAGCGGCTTAGATTTGCAGGAATTGTTATACATCATTCCTGAAGTCAATATCGAACCAAGTGAAGTCGTGGACTGAAGCGTTTGAAGTAGCAATATCTAAACTAGACTCTATTTTGCACCGTAACAGAGTAAAATCTACGAGCGACAATCGACATACAGTTCGGATGTTCAAACAAGAACCGAATAAAAAATTAGAAAAATCCTGGTGAGATTCGGACTACTTAATTTCACCCGTATCACAACATTACAGCTACTCATTTCATTGTTATTAAATAATCAATAAATAATTAATCCAATATAAACATAGGTATGTAAAAATTAAAAAAATAAAAAATTGAGTTCGAACTGATATTGCAGAATATTGGCGGCCAGAACAATAGCAATGTTTTAAATTATTGAAGGAAATTATAATTAAATTACCTAGCTCAGGATATTATGCTGTAAATGATCGTACGATTGCCATAGCAGATACAAGCCCAGTAGGCCGATCCCAGGGTACTACATATTATGATATTGCATATTATGTTCACAAAACTCTGACTGATTTTGAACGCCAGAGAGACATAAAAAGAGGCTTTAGCCCTTATATGGCCAGTAGAGTAGGTACTTTCATATTCCTCTACGGTAAAAAAAATTGAACTAATAACGGACCACAAACCATTGGAAGTTATATTTGATATTAAGTCCAAACCATGTGCTTGGGTTATGCGCCTTCAATCGTACGACTATAAAGTAGTTTATCAATCTGGGAAAACCGATATCGCAGATTCATTGTCTAGACTCAGTAAAGCTGCAGAAAAATCTCTAACACAATTGAAAGACAATCATATTTGTCAAATCGTGAATGACATCGCGGTCGACTTGATGGACCCACTTCCAAGTGGAGACCGCTTATTTGATGTAGTCGGCTATTACAGCAGATATAAGAAGTAAAGATTTGTCGCAAAATTACCTCTACAGAAATTGTAGTAAAACTTATAGAAATATTCAGTCGAATAAGTAACCCAATTTCAACAACTGCAGATAACGGAATACATCAGTCAGGTTTTTAAATCACTTTTTTACAGAAAGAAATATAAGTATTTTCAATACAGCGTCGATCCCACCAAATATAACCCGTATATATTTATATTTTATTTATTTAAATGTCAGCCGATTTCAATAACCTCCATACTCTGCAAGATTATGGAACGTGTCTTGAACTTGCGCCTCTTGGCTTACCTGAAAGGTTACGAACTCCTCAGTGACCGACGGGTGTCACCGCAATCGGTCAACTAGAGACCTACTAGTGTATGCCACTCACTTGTGGAGCGAGACCCTCGAGAAAAATGGGGAAGCCATGCCGGTCTCCCTTAATGTCTCCAAGGCCTTCGTATGGCACGCCTTTTGAGTAAGCTTCCAGCGTACAACATATCCGCTGACCTGACTGGCTGGGTACAAGACTTTCTGACTGAACGGTCTCTCCGAGTTGTTGTCGACGGATGCTCATCTGAGCCTATGTCTTCTAATGCCGGTGTTCCCGAGGGATCTGTTCTCTGCAACTCTGTTCCTGCTGCATATTAACGTTCTGCTGATGCCCAGTATCTATGGGTATGCAGATGACAGCACAGTTGTGGAGAGATACCTGCCGGAAGCCCGGGCTAGTAAGGAATCAATCCGGTCCGAAAGAGAGGTTATGGTAGAGCGTACGAATGCTGTACTAAAGGCAGTCTCCGAATGGGGCAAAGCCAATCTATTTATTTTATTTATTTATTAATAAAGGTACACCAACAGCTTCTGTATAAAAAATAACAAATAGAGTAGATATGAGTAAAAGGCTTATACAGTTGCCAATAACAGGTGAACCAACATTCACCAACATGAGTGATAACTTAAACTAGATAAATGTAAATACTAATATTAACTGGATATAAACTATACAACGAAAATAAACAAGGTTAGACTTGTACTTAAGTAAAAAAAAAAAAGGAATACAAAGCTAAAATTAAATTTTAAATATGAGATCAAAAATTAGAATAAAACTTAAAAAACTTAAACTAAGAAACTTACAAAATTAAATACACAGAATAACTTAAATTATACAAGAAAAAGATTGCAAATGTATAGGAACAAACAGACAAAACTATTATTTAAGAGCTTTTTGACTTAGAATAAAACGCTTGAAGGTTTTCATAGTGTTGTGGTTTATGTCAACATGTGGTTTGATTTTATCAAGCAATTTATCTCTTTGCTGAGCCTATTGAGAGGTGAATTTTCTCCTATATTTGTGTTGGAAGCTTTAGTATGGAATAAATGGGTAATGGGATATCTGGGTATTCTATTGGGGACTTTTATTCCAATTTGATTAATCAAGTTAATACAATCCAATTTATTGTTAACTAATTTGTAAAAAAATATAATATCTTGTACCAGTCGCCGGTCGCGCAGTGTTGTCATTGCGTAGTGTTGAATACGTTGCTCGTATGGACACCGGGGTGATACACCACCGAAGGCATATGCTAGGTGTTTAGTGAAGGTCAAAAATCAATCTTGTTGCATCCAATGCCACCAAAACAGAGGCGTGTCTTTGCACTGCCAAAAGAAGTCCGTTCACCTTGGCTTCTACTTTTAGGAATGTATCCTTGGAGTGCACCGACCGCCATCAGCTTTTGGGAGCTTAGATTTCCTCGAACCTAAATTTTGGACGGTTCAGTGGGTCCAAGGCCAAGGTGGCTGCCAAGAAACTTTGCATTATCGCAAAGGTCTGGCGGTACTTCACAACAGGGCAGCTTCTAATGTTGTACAAAGCACAGGTCCCCTCATATGTGGAGTACTGCAGCCACATTTGGGCTGGTGCCGCGAAATGTCACCTGGTTACTTTGGATTCAAGAGGCGTGCGAAGAGGCTGATTGACGACCCAGATTTAACTAGGAACGGTCAGCGTAGAGTAGCCAGCCTTTCGGTGTTCTATAGGATGCATTATGGTAAGTGTGCAAGGGATTTGTATGATTTAGCTGCCCCATCTCCGTTCCACCATCGGGCGATCCGTCGTGCGGCGAATTTCCGCCCTTACGTTGTTGATGCCGCAACGATCTGGACGAGCCGTTTCGCTTCCTCTTTTGTGCCGCGTGAATCGAGGTACTGGAGCGGTTTGCCGGCGGCGCTGTTTCCGTCTGACTGCAGTCTGGGTGTCTTCTGGGCTGGAGTGAGTGGGCTCTTAATGAACTTTGCCGCGCGCTTTGCCATCGGCGATTGCATCGCTGCTTGCCACCGGGCGGGGTTGCGGTCGGGCACTGGTTTGTAATTAACATACATATACAAAAAAAAAAATAACATAAATAGAGAAAACAAATTAAGCTTGGACTACAATCCAAAAACACACACAACTGTGTAAAATAAGAAAGATGGAGATATCACAGTTCCCCGTGATGAGACTGGACAAATTCGCAAAAGAAATGTAGGTAGGTAGTACATTTGGAAAAGATTCAAGGAGAATGGAGCGTGTACCAGAAACCAACGACGAAGAAATGAATGCTGACACCTGAACTTACTTCAACTTGATAATGGTAAGTTTGGACTTACCTATTGACACTTTAAATTATATTTGATTAATTTAGAAAACAAACAAATATTAATCATGCTCGATGAAAAGCCCATTACATATAAATTCGTCTTATAATTTAGATTTGTTAATAAATTTATATTTAAAAAAAAAAAATAAAACAAAAAAGGGATGTAGTGTATTGACTAAACTGTGGGTTGTCTCATGCGCCGCGTCACGAGTCGGTCGAGTTCCGGCAGCCGAGCGAAGCGGTTGGGTGGTCTGATTGTATGCGTGGTGTGGTGTTGGTGTGCCGTAAAATACTCCAATAGGCAGGACAATACAGAAACTATCTTTTTTCCCCGCGAATTTACGCTAACTACCCCAAAATATGGTGTTTTTAAAAAAATGACAACACCATTTTAGGCGGTATAATTGTCGGCTTTCCTTTTATTGTTTTGTTAGATTATTTATTTCTTTGGCGGCGTCGCGCGTGACCTTTGTCGGCGGCGTAAAAGAAATAACTAGTGATGCACAAATTTTTGCACAATAACGTTTTTTTATCGCTATTAATCGAAACTTGTATCTGGTTGAATGATTTGTTAAAAACACAGATTACCCAATGGTAAAAGTACTTTTGTTTGTTTATCGAATTGTTTATTAATTACTAAGAACATTATTATAACACAAGTATTAGTAAACACTAATACTTGTGTTATAATAATGTTATTAGTAATTAATCGAAACACGAAATTCGAAACGAGAAGGACTTATGAAACACAATTTTAGTAAAATTTTACAAATATTTTAACGGTCAATATCATCGATTTTGAGACAGAAACTGAAATTAAAAATTTGGCATGATTTTCGTTTACAGCAGTGTACCTAACTAATTTAAGTTTTGTAAAAGTTCTAAACAATTCCATGCGATGTTGAATCTAGAATGAGAATGAGAAACTACAATACTAAATCGATAACAAAAATAGACAAGTAAATTGTTTCCATCGAAAATCAATATTTTGATTACTTACACATCCCTTTTTACTCAAGGGATGCCGCGAGCAGCCCCGTAGGTACAATTTTATAAAATACGAAATCATTTTTACTTTAAATTATCAGTAGCGCGTGAACATCGCTCTAGTGAAGACTATTCGTGTATTGTGTGATCATGTCGTTTCCTAATGTTGAGTAATGTAACATGCTGATGGAAGGTAGCAACTGCTGTTTTGTGATCAGGTGATTGTGGTCAATGTGGTCAATGTGGTTCCAGTATGACGGTGCGTCACCATATCTTTGTCCTGTACGTGAGTACCTCCATTATCAGTTCGGCGAGCAGTGGATTGGTAAGGGTGGACCAACTGTGGCCAGCGCGGATTTAACACCACTTGATTTTTATTTGTGTGCATGTCCGTGCTAATCTCGTGCGACGGTGCCAGCTGGGCCTGTATCGTTATTAGTAAACGAAATATGGAACAACATCTCCGCCACAGCCCAATCAAGCAAGCAAGCAATCAGCTCATCGAATGAAATGATACATTTGGAGAGTCAGACGACCTTCCTACTTAAAAAAAAAAAGTTCTTTTCACGAGCTGCCTAAGTATCATTATTTCTTTCGAGACTCGATAAACGTAAATAAATTACCTATACCTACATGCATGAGGTCAACTGAGGTTATGAACTGTGCCTGTGTTGCCATGAAATTACCTATTTATTTTATTTAAGTTATTTATTTTTTAGGGGGAATTTTTTTTTAAGTTTAGCCAGGTTTTGTAGGCATTAGTAGAATCAGTTATCGATACCTAACAATACCTTCACGGATCGGACAGGGTTTTCTTAACATATTGTATGTAGCAGGAGACGATTGTTTTCAAAACACGTTTTGAATTAATTTTCTCGATAGAAAAAAATCCTAAAGTAACCACTAAAATTGAATGAATAACCGTTGTAACTATATTATTAATCATCAAATCTTGATAAAATTGAGAAGAGCGATGTAAAATATAATAGTAAATGAAACCATTGTTTTTGTTTATCGATTTAACTAAGATATTCTAAAACAAATAATGTATTTAATGATAAATAACGTGAACGAAAGGTCGCTCCAACGCGGCGTCCATTGCCTTCTCTTTCACTGCTATGCTTAGCGACAGTGACCGCTGAGGCGCGCTGCTTGACGGACCTATGTCAGTTTTTGCTTTACCCCGCACAGAAAATAATTATATTTACGTGTCTGTTTGTTGATGAATAATCATATTTTGTTTTTGTCCGGGTTCAAACCCCAGGTTTACATTATATGCTTTTTGTAGGTTTTAATTTAAATAAATGCTTTTTAATTTACTATTGTATTTTTGCCGATCCTTTTTTTGATTTTTTTCTGTAATTATTCTTTCTTTTTATTTTTTCGCGGCAAATTTTTCTTCACCTGTATGTGTTCGGGTTCAAACCCCAGCTTTACGATTTCTTATTTGCAATAGTTTTTTTTTTTTCATTATTTTTAATTTAGCCGATTTTCTGTATTTTTTTGTAGTAATTGTTCTTTTTTTTTAAATATATTCTTTTTGTAACAATTATAACGCAAACTAATATTTAAAATCAATTCGTTATAATTTTCTTTCTACAAATTTCTAGAAATTAATAATAAATAATAATAAAAAGCCTTTATTTAACCATGAATTTCTTAGTTCATAATAATTATATTATGAACTAAGAAATTATCATTACTCTAAACAGCTGTTAAAATAAAATACATTTTTCGGATATTTAAAAAAAAATAAAAGATTTTTTCTTCAAAACTGCATCGAAGTCGGGTTTGTACTAGTGCTTAGATCAAACTAACGGTTTCATGAAAAAAGGACATAACACAAAAAATTTAAGCAGAACGGACAATTAAAGCGAACGACAAGAGCGCATTATAAAAATAAAAAAGAAAACAAAAGCAATAATAAAAAATGAAAATATGTAAAAAATATACATTTCTGAAAATCGCAAGGTAAAGTAAACGTATGTGGGATTCGAACCTGGTGCTCGCCGCGGATGTCTAATGCGAACCGGGACTGTGACGAACAGAGCCAATCATGCTTCGCATTTGGGTTGTGAAATTACGCTTCTAAATGTAGATGGAATAGAGAATAGTTGGTATAGATTTAATAGAACGTGCGTATTTCTCGATGCACGACGCATCACGCATTGATGTACTCGCGCGAAGCGCCCCGCAGTGGGCGGGGCTAGTCGTGTCCCACTTCGTCTGCTTCACCCCCTCAAATACCTAAAAGTTGTCTATTCACCGCGTCTTAATGTCGTACCGAGCGTGGGCCGGGCGGCGGGGAGGACTGCGGCGTGGGGTTGTGTGTGAGTACAAGTAGTTAATGTCGTACCGAGCGTGGGCTGGGCGCCAGCGGGCGGCGGGGAGGACTGCGGCGCGGGGTTGTGTGTGAGTACAAGTAGTTAATGTCGTACCGAGCGTGGGCCGGGCGGCGGGGAGGACTGCGGCGCGGGGTTGTGTGTGAGTACAAGTAGTTAATGTCGTACCGAGCGTGGGCCGGGCGCCAGCGGGCGGCGGGGAGGACTGCGGCGCGGGGTTGTGTGTGAGTACAAGTAGTTAATGTCGTACCGAGCGTGGGCCGGGCGGCGGGGAGGACTGCGGCGCGGGGTTGTGTGTGAGTACAAGTAGTTAATATCGTACCGAGCGTGGGCCGGGCGCCAGCGGGCGGCGGGGAGGACTGCGGCGCGGGGTTGTGTGTGAGTACAAGTAGTTAATGTCGTACCGAGCGTGGGCCGGGCGGCGGGGAGGACTGCGGCGCGGGGTTGTGTGTGAGTACAAGTAGTTAATATCGTACCGAGCGTGGGCCGGGCGCCAGCGGGCGGCGGGGAGGACTGCGGCGCGGGGTTGCTACTGCCGCACATCGCGCACTTCAGTGACTTGGGCCAGTTGTCGTATGTGCACGTCTGCAAACAGTAAATGGTGATTTTTTATTAAATAGACGGGTAATTGCGATGTTCAAGGGCGTACGACTATTTAATATAATTATTAAAAAAAGATGTAAACGATTTATCTGAAATACAATATATGCTTTGAGTTAAGTACTTCTTGCGTGTTCGGAGCAATACAAACGTAAGAAACCATGCTTTCTACATTGCGTTTAGGTTTGTTTTTATTGTTCAGCGGGAGTGTACAAGTTTACGTAGTCTGAATCGATTGTGTAACAGATTCTGACCTACTTTCATAAATTGTATTAATTCAGTTACAAATTGTAGTGCTTACCTACCCTCATGTTTGACTAGTTATTCAAGTGCCATATCTGCGTACTACCGCCGGGCATAAAACCTGACTCCAAACTGCTTCTGAGAAATATATGAGGACTTCAAATAATACTTTCCCCGATTTAGGAATCGGACCGAGCATGAACCTCATGCTAGGCAGTTATACATGCTGCCACTAGACCAACGAGATGTAATTCCCTTAGAATGCTTCTCGCAAAATGAAGGACTGGCACCGCACCAGCGTGCGTGAAATGTATGCACTAACCGGACAGGGCCACTTGGCGACGGACGAGGCGCTGGCGCCCTGCGGCGACGATATCCGCAGCGGCTTCAGGCGCTCTGCCACTGCCTCCGCACCTATAGAACAAACAATACATAGATATAGAATAAATATCAATTGTAATGTAAGACTGACGACACGATTGATGCAGTGGCTGGGCGATCGACTGTAGCGCCACTTGTCGCGGGTTCGATTCCCGCACGGAACAAATATTTGTATGGCCTACAATTAGTTGTTCCGGGTCTGGCTGTTTCCGTATGTGAGTTTATATGTTTATAAACGTACCCACGATACTGGAAAAACGTTGCTATTTTTTTTTTGAAAACTTTGATGACCGGTCGTTTGAAGATTTATTGTTATAACTGGGCTGAGCCTACCGCAGCACGGCAACACTGCTACGGTGCGCGGGACGTCATATTAACGGGGAAGGAAGGCTGTCTAATTTTAAGGCGCGTCCTTGACCAAAACACAGCGCAAGCAGTTTTTATGTAGTTTTTCGGAGCTATCTACTCCCTATCCAAAAGAAATATCAACTTATTAAAAATACATAAATTTTCTCCATAATCTTGGCTCCAAAATTGTAGATTTTCTTTTTTTTTTTTTACTAAGTATAATGTTTAAATAATTCCGTCACAACGAAACCACAGACAAGAGAAATAATTATCATAAACGTGCATCACCTCCAAAAATAAGCATTATTTAGATTGCGTTCTTACACTACTAATGGATAGGCAATTTCATGACGAACATTATTGTAGAAATATTTTTTAAAAACGACCAAAATAAATTTTTTATTCAAAAATCTGAGCGTATTCCCCATCATTTCTCTTGCCATGGCTATTGAGATTCAGTATCAAAGAGTATAATAATAATAGGGTAAAAGAGAGCCCTCTCGAGAGAATTTTGTGCATATCGTTTGAAAGCGCCCCCTGGTTTTCTGAACGTACATTAACGTCAATATATATATATACCTACGCATACCATAGCTATAGACAGATATATTGTATGGTCCTATTGATTAGAGGTTATTATTGTTACTTCCTTAAAAGCTATTTTGTTTCAGCAAGTTACAGAGATTATAAATCATTGAAACAAAATAGCTTTTAGCGGAAGTAACATTAATGTAATTAATATAATAGAAATAAAACCACTTAATAGAATATAATAACACAATATTTATTTATTACTTTTAAACTTTTCTTATGTTCTTACATCCAAGAGCACAGTGATGCGGCATTTTTTCTATTTTAAAAGACACATACAGAACAAAACCGTCTTTTCGCAATTTTATGAGTGTATTTCACGATTTCATATGGAATCACAATTCACAGCGCACAAGTACAACACTGCGAAGGCTGAACTGATTTCCGGGTAAGACTGATTATCAGGACGGAGGAGGTCCCAAGAGATCTCAACTCGACGTCAATAACACAGAAATCCTCTCGAAAACCAAGAAACATGCGCAAAATGAATACGTAACAAACAAACACGTGCAAGCCGTGACCACAAATCACAGTGCACTGCTTTATCGACAATCTAGTTAGAAAAGTTGAATTTTATTATAGCGGCACCTATCGGCATGCCATGGGTACCAACCAATGTTTAGGTATGCTGTTCACGTTCAAAGATGTCATTAGTCACTTTGCTTCAGTTGCTGATGTTCTAAGTGAACAGTGAACCCCCCCTGTTCAGTATGCCACAAGCTCTCGAAGTTGGAACCCGTGTCGTTCGTCAACGCGCGGTCCGCTAGCATAAGCGGGCGGCGCGTGAGCGAGAAAACATCTGCTTGCTCGCTCACGCACCGCATGTCGCATAGAGCTTAATACTATCATAAAGTGTCTTTCTTATAGATGCTTATTTTGGTGTTCGTTTTTTTAACCGATTTCAAAAAGGAGGAGGTTGCTCAATTATGTTTAATTTTTTTTTATGTTTGCTTGCTTATTTGGTATTTCGACAAATTTTGGGTATTTCGTCATTTTTGAAATCCAAGATGGCCGACACCAATTTCATGATATTTTGACATGGGTGTCGTAAAAGCAGTTTTCGGGAGCGCTGATCACGAAAATGAGGTCAATTATACGCTATGGCATAGCTTCTATTTCTTTATCAAAGTCAAAAATAAAACATCAAATATATTTTAGTCGTTTTTCGCACTCTTTCGATGACGTCACTGGTAAAAAATAAATAAATAAACTACAAAAAAAAAATATATACTTATACAAATGTATACGTTAATTGGCAAAATAAAAAAATACTATCTCATAAATAAGTTATAAAAAATTTCCTACTAACTACATACTGCGGAACTCGGTGTGCACACCTTTGCGATCACCATTTTTTATCTGCATTATCATGCAGATCTGCAGCCCTGCGCGTGAGCGCAGATTCAATGTATAGTACTATGCGTTTTTCCATACAAAATTTGGTACTTGCGAACATCTATAGGTACTAATATATAAAGCTGAAGAGTTTGTTTTTTGTTTGTTTGAACGCGCTAATCTCAGGAACTACAGATCCGACTTGAAAAATTCTTTTTGCGTTGGATAGCCCATTAATCCAGTTAGGAAAGGCTTAAGGCTATAAAACGCCAAGCTGCGACTAATAGGAGGAGAGCATAATTAACTCCACGCGAACGAAGTCGCTGGCGGCCGCTTGTATAAAATATAAATAATTATAATAGGGTATTTGACTAAAAAAAAACTAATTAGTCCGTCAATCATATTATAGAAAATTATTGGATACATTTATTTTAACAAATCAATAAAAATCGACAAATATAAAAGGCATTTTGATGCCTTTTATATTTGTCACGTCACTAGCCACCACTCCTGATCTTTGGATCAGGAGTGGTGGCTAGTGACGTCACTGGCCGCTAAAAAGTGTAGCGTGCAGTGACGTCACACGAGTTTTCAAAGAGAAATTTAAAAAAACACAGGGCCGCCTAGGGTATTTCTAAGTTTTTTCATTAAGTGTTTTAACGCACTACAATTTAATAAAGTCCGGTGTTGATGATGGAGCCGGGAGACAGCCTAATCGTCATGCTTATGCAAAAATCAATTAAAGACTGAATTTAAGTTGTGTTGTTTCGTTGCGTTATTTCTAGAAATGCTCATACTTTCATTGTGGTCTTATAGGAACGAAATACGTCGTTTGCATGCAGGCCTTTTCCAAATATGCTGGCGTCAGCGTTCAGTCTGACCGGATATTGTATTAGTCAGATGTTTATTACTTTTCTGCGATAGGAAGCTTTGCTGTTTGGCTGGCTACTTTGGATTCAGTGTAGAGGCGTGCGAAGAGGCTGATTGGGGACCCAGATTTAACTCGAAACGCTCTCCAAAGCCTGGAGCACAGGCGTAGAGTAGCCAGCCTTTCGGTCTTCTATAGGATGCATTCTGGTGAGTGTGCAAGGGAATTGCATGATTTAATTCCCCATCTCCGTTCCACCATCGGACGGCACGTCGTACGGAGGCTTTCCACCCTCACGTTGTTAACACCACTACGATCCGGACGAAGCGTTTTGCTTCCTCTTTTATTCCGCGTATATCGAGGGACTGGAACAATTTGCCAGCGGCGGCTTACAATTTGAGTGTCTTCAAGGTTAGAGTGAATAGGCTCTTAATAAACTAGCGCGCTTTAACATCCAACGATCGCATCACTGCTTACCATCAGCGGGATTGCGGTCAAGCGCTAGTTTATAACTTCTAAAAAAAATAGTACTTATATGTATTTGTTATTTATTTTGATATACGATAGTTTTATATTTTACAATGTACGTATTTGTATTATTAAACGAGAATAATAATATAATTTCACAGTCTTGCCTGAGCCCAAAAAAAAACATCAAATCTTTTTTTCTATGTAGGTATCAGTTCTGCAGAAATTTATTTGACCCTGATTACGTTTTCCCTTAAAATAATAAATAATGATAAATTAAACTTTATTATATTATTTTTCTATCCCTTTGACCATCCGAATTAGCAAACTGTCAATCTACAAAACTAACTTCCAAACCCGTAGTTACAGTCATAACGTATTTAGTTGTAAAGGTCTAATCAATACAAATTAAATAAGCCCAAAGTTCTAAACACGTGACAGTAGCTTCCGATGTGGATTCCCTTGATTCTCTGTCATGTCCATCATCAGGTCAGGCCTAAATCTTCATGTTTTTATAGTATCATCTGATATAAACACGAGTATCAAGTTTTCACCCGAAGCGTGCCTACAATTTTCGATAATTGGCCTAAATTTCTCAGAATTTCCATTATCGACACTGACGTGGTAACAATGAGATTACATAGGCAGCATACCCTTTCATATAAAATAAGAATGGTCAAAATCGGTTCATTAACGATAAAGTTATCAGCGAGCACACATAAACCGAATTGAGAACCACCCTTTTGAGACGTCGGTTAAAAAATAAAATCCGCAAAATTTTTATTATGAAGTATCGTCAACATTTGTTTCAGTTTATAATAACCAAAAGTATTTGGGCGCACCAATAAACAAAAATAAAAGTGCCATGTCTGTTACTTCTGTGGTCTATGAATTTAACTTGTACTTGTAAGTACTTCGTTCACCAGACGGCGCTAGTCATATTGTGCGAAGTATTGTAGAGATGGGGCGCGGTGAAGAGGGGGCAAATGCTCAAGGTCATTTGGTCAGGGTACCGTCTTAAGGTGATATTTAGGGTTCTTTAGTATAACCAACAAAGATTGCTTCTTCCGCTTTCAAATCCAAGTTCTTGTAATTGCATCGAAGAACATGAATAAGATTCTACAACTGAAAACAGGAAAACGACTTAGATTTGCCCCCTAATCGGCGAACACATTTTTGTCAAATAATTGCGACTAGTTGGGATCAGTTGGGATCGTTCGGACCGCCCATTGGTCCGTTCTGTCCAAACGATCCCAACTAGTCGCAATCATTTGACAAAAATGTGTTCGCCGATTAGGGGGCTGGTTTACAAATAATAACCATCCTGCTATGTAATTAAAATTATCTTTTTATAATGTTCGTGTAAGTTTTAAATATACCGTTTTTTACAACTTCAATAAAAATTACAACAAAGAACAAACGTATTTCCTTTTCCAGGTCTAAAGAACCCTAAACATCGCCTTAAAATTACAATGAAGACCCAGTGTCGCTTCTTTACGTAGTAATTGGCAGTATTGGCCGGTCGAATGTTGGTTTCGGTTGAATTTCGGCAATAACACGACTTTCAGTTTAGTTTAAGTAAACTTGCCGAAACCATGGACGAAACCGAATGTGCATTTGAGAGTTTTTGCGCTGTGATTGGTCATGTTCGGCGCGTTGAATTAATGAATGAATTCCATCAGAGCCAATGACGACATTGGCAATAGGTAGTTGAGTGGATAGACCACCACAAAACAAATAGCAACGATACTATTGGTGATGTTCGGCGCGTTCAATTAATGAATGAATTCCATCAGAGCCAATGACGACATTGGCAATAGGTAGTTAAGTGGATAGACCACCACAAAACAAATAGCAACGATACTATTGGTGATGTTCGGCGCGTTGAATTAATAAATGAATTCCATCAGAGCCAATGACGACATTGGCAATAGGTAGATGAGTGGATAGACCACCACAAAACAAATAGCAACGATACTATTGGTGATGTTCGGCGCGTTGAATTAATGAATGAATTCCATCAGAGCCAATGACGACATTGGCAATAGGTAGTTGAGTGGATAGACCACCACAAAACAAATAGCAACGATACTATTGGTGATGTTCGGCGCGTTGAATTAATGAATGAATTCCATCAGAGCCAATGACGACATTGGCAATAGGTAGTTGAGTGGATAGACCACCACAAAACAAATAGCAACGATACTATTGGTGATGTTCGGCGCGTTGAATTAATGAATGAATTCCATCAGAGCCAATGACGACATTGGCAATAGGTAGATGAGTGGATAGACCACCACAAAACAAATAGCAACGATACTATTGGTGATGTTCGGCGCGTTGAATTGATGAATGAATTCCATCAGAGCCAATGACGACATTGGCAATAGGTAGATGAGTGGATAGACCACCACAAAACAAATAGCAACGATACTATTGGTGATGTTCGGCGCGTTGAATTAATGAATGAATTCCATCAGAGCCAATGACGACATTGGCAATAGGTAGATGAGTGGATAGACCACCACAAAACAAATAGCAACGATACTATTGGTGATGTTCGGCGCGTTGAATTAATGAATGAATTCCATCAGAGCCAATGACGACATTGGCAATAGGTAGATGAGTGGATAGACCACCACAAAACAAATAGCAACGATACTATTGGTGATGTTCGGCGCGTTGAATTAATGAATGAATTCCATCAGAGCCAATGACGACATTGGCAATAGGTAGATGAGTGGATAGACCACCACAAAACAAATAGCAACGATACTATTGGTGATGTTCGGCGCGTTGAATTAATGAATGAATTCCATCAGAGCCAATGACGACATTGGCAATAGGTAGTTAATTGGATAGACCACCACAAAACAAAACAAATAGCAACGATACTATTGGTGATGTTCGGCGCGTTGAATTAATGAATGAATTCCATCAGAGCCAATGACGACATTGGCAATAGGTAGATGAGTGGATAGACCACCACAAAACAAATAGCAACGATACTATTGGTGATGTTCGGCGCGTTGAATTAATGAATGAATTCCATCAGAGCCAATGACGACATTGGCAATAGGTAGATGAGTGGATAGACCACCACAAAACAAATAGCAACGATACTATTGGTGATGTTCGGCGCGTTGAATTAATAAATGAATTCCATCAGAGCCAATGACGACATTGGCAATAGGTAGATGAGTGGATAGACCACCACAAAACAAATAGCAACGATACTATTGGTGATGTTCGGCGCGTTGAATTAATGAATGAATTCCATCAGAGCCAATGACGACATTGGCAATAGGTAGTTGAGTGGATAGACCACCACAAAACAAATAGCAACGATACTATTGGTGATGTTCGGCGCGTTGAATTAATGAATGAATTCCATCAGAGCCAATGACGACATTGGCAATAGGTAGTTGAGTGGATAGACCACCATAAAACAAAACGAATAGCAACGATGCTATTCGTTTTGTTTTGTGGCGGTCTATTCACTTAAACTACCTATGGTGAGTATTTTTAGGAGGAACTAATATTTAATTCCTAAATAAAATTTCCTGTGTTGATTATTATAATATTAGTATTATAATAATCTATACTAATATATAAATCTGAAGAGTTTATTTGTTTGAACGCGGTAATCTCAGGAACTACGCATCCAATTTGAAAAAATATTTTTGCGCTGGATAGCCCATTAATCCAGGAAGGCTTTAGGGTATATAATATCACGCTGCGATCAATAGGAGCGGAACATAACTAAGTCCACGCGAACGAAGTCGCTGGCAGCCGCTAGCAGTGTATAATTAGTTAATATTAATAAATGAAAATGTTATTGACAAGTCTTTGTGATTTAAAAAAAAAACAATAAAGACTGACTGATCATAATAACGTTTTCTTTATCTTTCCCTCAAAATATGATCCTTGTAAGGAAGTTTCGTGTTCGGTCGAACACTGATTCTATACTTTTGGGAAAGGGTACTCGTGTTCATTAGTTTTTTTATTACTGTATCTGTAATTGTAATAATGTTACGTAACACCATGTTATGCCATCGTGCTTGTTGTTAGAGATAAAGGCTAAAAAGGCCAATGGGTTGAGTCGCGCACGGCTTAGCAAAAATCCTTCTACATTCCTTCCATACACTCTGTATGGAACAAGGCACGTCTCAGGCGCCCCATCGCATTTTGAATGAAAATGCTGCGCTTCGCTTAACTCTAGTTTAGGTTAGGTTACCGCAGGTGTCCGGCGCGGGCAGTGCGCTGGCGCCGTCCTGCAGCCGGAAGATGTCCTCGTTGAGCACAGACTTGGGGCTGCGGCACATGGTGCACTGCAACAATTTCAAACTCCACATGTTTCATCGTTGCCGCTCACAACACACGAAGCAACACACCGGGAAACGCGGCTAGACAAGCTCTCATTTGGATCGAGAATTGTCGGTCAACTTTATTTTGTATTTGTTGGATATGGTGGCTGATATTTCATAAACATCAAACAAATAGTCAGTGGTCTTACTTTAGACTATAATTATTAACTATGTTTTTGAGTTGCGCTGAAAGCTTGTACTAATACGGTTTTATGCCGCAAGCGCAGCGCAATCCCACCAAATGTCGGCAGTAATTGCGATTGGGCCAGCTGAGGCCACGCAGGAACCATTTACGTTCCTATACGATTCTTAAACCACAGATTGTGGCAAAATGATAATGCAATAGGAAAATTAAAAATATATCTATACTTCATTAGCATTAGCTTTAGATAAAAGAGGTTCATAGAAGCAGAGATGCACAACATTTTTTTAATTAAAAAAGCCTGCTGCCACAACGTATGACCAGATTAGCAAACATGATAAACTGGGTCTTATATCGACTTTTAATTAGATATACATCACACTGTATAAAGCACGATGCAGGCGCCATAGTCTGCTATTTTATAAATTTATAATTCAACACGATTCCATTGTCATTGTGCTAAAAGTTCGTAATCTGTGAAATTCATAATGATCGATCAATATTTGGTCAGTTGTCTCGTGTTGGAATGGAGATAAAATGACATTGTCGTTTTGCCATTATTATAAAATCTGTTGGTAGAAATGGTTTTCTGAAAACTTATACTCAAATTGAACATTCATTAATATGGAGCGGAGTGTCAGTGATTGACCACTGGAGAGTCATAATAGGGTTGTTTACTGTGCTAAAAAATGTAGCAAGGAGTAACGTCACACGAGTTTTCAACACACTGTATCGTCTTTATTTTTTGTTTATATGAAAAAAGAAAAATACGTGCCTATTATAGTTTTTTTTGGAAATCTCACTGACGAACTAATTAGTTTTTTAGTCAACTACCCTATGATGAAATTTTCTTAGTAGATTACGAAACTTGGCAAAATCGATCATTATGAGATCACTTGTCGATTATTCTGAGCCTATTGTAGTAATAGCAAACTAGAGTCCCTGGTCTTGTGTCAAGCGGCAGACGAGCGCGGACCGCGCTCATTGAAAAAGTGTAAAAGCAATTAAATAAAGTTAAATTATTGATGGCTTGAAAACGGTTACAGCGTATATTGATTCAGTTTCATTTATGCTTAAAATATTCCCGACACAGTAGGTATTCAATCGACATGATATTCTTATCGTCATCTCAATTTGCTAGATTGGTTTGACAAAGTCTGTTCACGGTGCGACCTAGTTTATTGTAGATAACAATCCAATCAAAGTAGACGAGAATAAAAGCCAAGTAATTGTGAATACGAAGCGTCCAACGTCAAAGTAATTGTGAATACGAAGCGTCGAACGTCAAAGTAATTGTGAATACGAAGCGTCCAACGTCAAAGTAATTGTAAATACGAAGCGTCCAACGTCAAAGTAATTGTGAATACGAAGCGTCCAACGTCAAAGTAATTGTGAATACGAAGCGTCCAACGTCAAAGTAATTGTGAATATGAAGCGTCCAACGTCAAAGTAATTGTGAATACGAAGCGTCCAACGTCAAAGTAATTGTGAATACGAAGCGTCCAACGTCAAAGTAATTGTGAATACGAAGCGTCCAACGTCAAAGTAATTGTGAATACGAAGCGTCCAACGTCAAAGTTTTAAAAACGAATCTTTGTGCGTTATCACCTAGTCAGCTCTGCGCACATAGAACATTATAATAATTAGCAATTTACTCGAATAAACAATAATTGTCGTAGTTCATAATGTGCATCGGCTCACTTTCTGTTCGGTGAGATAAAGTGAGTATTGCCATCGAGCAGCGAAACACAATGACAATAGGGAGCGATAGGAGACTCACTAACATTTTGGGTAGCATGTTACTAGCGTACCCTTTGTTGTTGCCTAGTCTTGCTAAATTGACAACAATCGGTAATGTTAGGGACGGGAACAAAACTAACGATGCTTGCCGGCGCCTTAACCGTTGAACTATTGATAAGGCGTTTAATTTGAAGCGCGATTGAATATTAATGTGTACTTGTAGCCAGCTGCTGGTCCACTAGGTCAAATCACAATCTTAAACAAATATTCGACGACGGACGCTGCAGCATTTGCGTATGCGCAAATTCAAATGTAAATGAGCCTTCTACACATAATTGTTTGGTGAGCACGGGTTTAGCAAGTGGTGTGAACCTGTTGAAAAAATGTTACAATGAAGTAAATGGATACCTTTCGTGAGAGTGGGAAGTTTTCGTAGGTGCACACGTCGCAGCACCACTTGCCGCCCTCTGTCGACGGCACAGAGCTTGCTGTCATCTGAAGCAATAGTATGTTGCTGATTAAGTAATCGCGATGAGATTACTAAATACTAACAAGTATTTGCGGATGCGCATCGTCTAAATGGTTGTAAAATTATATCACGTGTAACAGCTCCAATATCATTCGTATTATAATAAATACATATCTAATTGACCAGACTCCACACACAATCCCTGATCATACGCTGCTCTAATTGTATGCGAATGGGAAATATACATACTTAGGTCCGTATTACAAAACGTCACTCAAACTCATGCTCTACTTAAGTCTCGTTTCAAGCCTTGTGATTGGTTGAAACTAGTTTTAAGTAATGCTTAAGCAGAGATCAATGCTTGAGTGACGTTCTGTAATACGGACCTAGTCAGGTCATAAGTGTTCTCACAGCAAAAACTTTTTTTAGAATGCTGGTCACAAAAAAGTTTATGGAATTCTAATTTCGAATTAGTCATGAAAATAAAAATGTGTAAACTTTTTAGAAATTCGCTCATTTTTAAATACGGAGTGAACGCGATAACAATCGCTTTGGATGTACAGTTGACAGCACATCAACCTACCACAATCTGTCAGATTTCCTTATTAGATTTTCAATTTTATAATAGGATTAAAGCTCAAGGTTGATTGCAAATATTTGACAGTTTCGGGTAGCTTGACCTGCTGTCGCCCGTACATTGAAGAATATTACACTAATAAAAGAAAATAAAATTGGATTTCTGTTAAAATTCTTCTTTCAATGTAATATGTGCGATTCTAAATTCAAATTGAGTAGTCACGACGAAACACAAACAAATGTACTAAATGTCAACGAAGGCGCCATGATCAGGAGCCATCATTTCAGGAATAGGCCTAACAAATTTAAATGAAGTAGTTGCTTCGATGAAGTTACCTATAATGTCATTATTCACTTATAGTAATCTAGCTTTCCGCCCACGGCTTCGCTCGCGTGGAGATCGGTTATATCGCGCTTTTTAGAATTCCCTCGGGAATATAACTTTTTCCGGGATAAAAAGTACCCTATTATTTAATCCGGACTTCTAACTTTACGTTTGGAAAATTTCAAAGCAATCGGTTCAGTAGTTACGGCGTGAAAGCGGAACAAACTCACTTTCCGATTTATAATATTAGTAAGGAATGTAAGGATGTCATGTACAAAGTAATTGACATGTGGAAAAATGCCGCAAAAAAAAAATGTTTGATTGTCACAGCTCAGGAGGAAACAGCTACTGCTCGATTACCCATAATATCCCGATGATACCAGTGGAAGCAGAGTGATACTAGAGCAAACGCTCATATAAAAATCAAAATACATAATGCATTGTCTGGTGTTGCAACTATTAAAGGACATCACACAGGGAAAATTTTTTTACATCGGAGTCCGGAATAAGTATTGTGAAATTTATGCCTGCACTAATAAAAAGGAACAACAACTTGCTAATCAAAAATGCTCTAAAAATCACTTCGGTTCATCTTCTAGTATGGAACCAACAATACTGGTAGAGAGATTTAAGTCCTCCGTAGCAACTCGGAAATTAATTTATAATATGTATATTAATTGCTGATGGTAATCCCAGTACATATAAAAATATATTAGAAAGCAGACCATATCACAGCGTTCTGATTCAAATAATTGAGTGTACCAACTATCTTCTCCGCACTTACAACGAAAAAAAAACATAACTTCTTGAAACTGATACATCTATCCCTCTCTCAGCGTGTAAATTTTTGACACCTAAATGATTGATTCAGTTAAGAATAGCAGTAACATCTTCAATACGGCACCGGCAAAAACAAAATTTAATCGAATCAGAAAAAAGTGTAAAAGTTCAGAGGAATATTCTAAACAGCGGCAAATACATCTTTGGAGATCACAGTGAATGTAACTTGGACTACTGCACTGAAGAGAGAAAAAAGAAACAAACCAATCACTCCGAGCAAAAAGATTGTTGTTAAAACTGCAATGAAATATTTCTCAGCTAGCTTATCATTCTCGAAGTTTACTCTACGACTTGACCACGAACCGTGCAGAGCAGGTCAACAGCGTAGTAGCAAAGACTAGGTGGGAAAAGCATTAAATTTTCCCTAAAAGAATCTTACTCCTTCCATTATCATGCCGCTGTGGTAAGTTTTAACACAACTAAACCTCAAAATACCCTGTATAAATGTGCCTAACAGAAAAGTCCAGGTCAATTCGTGAAACATTTAGAGCACAATGATTTTCAATAAATCAGAATCGAAAACGCAAAACACGTCGCCGAAAAATAAACTTTAGCGCAGGGCCCGTAGATTACGGAAATGCATGTCAAAAGTCTGATATGAACGCGGACGATTCCAAACAGGCACAGGAAGTTTACATTGAAAATTTTAAACAACAGGCCTTAATGCGGCATGCCATTCATTGAAAGGGATACAATTCTTCAGGCTGAAAGTGACTTATGGCTCGAACTGAACGACTTCCGATTTTGAAAAAAATTGTAAACAACGCCCGAATTCGAATTCGGCACCACTCGTTAAATGAATTTTCTATGGATCTTCCTTGGACAATGTAGCGTCAATAAAATACGGCAAAGAAAATGAGGTAAAGGCTATTGAGAAACTTGCCATTGAAAAGAACATAACTATCCAAAAATATGGTCTTTTCATTGATTAGACTCATTGTTTCTTAGGTGCTTTACTAGACGGAATTTGTGAAGAAGGATTTATAGAAATAAAATGTCCCATTTCTATACGCGCAATTGAACCAGATGCAGCAGTCCTTCAAAAAAAATATTAAATGTTCCTTATTTAATGGTAATGACGTAATTTTTAATGTTAACCATGAATGGTATTATCAAAATCAGGGCCGACTAAATATTGCAAACAAAAATGTTTGTTTGTTTGCAGTGTGAATGATTCCCCGTTTGACAAAATTTTATTATTGGTGCGTTCTTCCCGAAATAATTGATCCCAGAAAAAGAGCCGATCAATGTAATAGAGGGAAACTATTTTAAAATGTATACAGCTTTTTTATATTAAACTAGCTGCACCGCGCGGTTTCACCCGCGTAGCTTTCGATATGTTTTTATATATGCTCCGCTCCTATGGGTCGCAGCGTGATGTTGTATAGCCTAAAGCCTTTCTGGATTAATGGGCTGAAATGAAATGAAATCGAAATGAAATCCTTTATTAAGCAAGTAGGATCACTGATCACTTTTACACGTCATGTTTATTTTTTATTTTATTTTTTTAACTAGGTGAAGCCGGCATTTCCTAACTGACTACCTTTGAGAAGAAATACCCGAAGCAAACTCAGAGATCATCGTCTTTTTTCAAGACGACATTAAAAATGAAAATGTTTACAATAATTTACCTTATAATTACGCATATTGCTTAATAACAATGCTTAACAGAGCAAGCAGCTCAGTCCCAAGCGTTTTTGTCTTCTAAATAATCTGTGATTTTATAATACCCCTTTTTACAAAGTTTGGCCTTTATATGGTTCTTAAATCGTTTAATGGGTAAGTTTCGAATGTCCATGGGAAGTTTGTTGTAAAAGTGTATACATTGACCCTGTTGTGAATGTGCACAGCACTAGTCAGCCCCCATCACTAGTGCAGTGACACAGCGTGTAAAAAGATGGCGCCCGAGCCATACTACACCTACGTCTATGATAAGTAACTAATGTCTATCTATAAGTTGTCTTAATTAAACAAGAGATTTAATAAACTAGTCTTTATTATAATCATGACCCAAACATGGTGTCAGTAATTGGGTTCGTACTCGTGGTCTACGTTCCGTGTCAATATAGTCATTGTGAAACTGTCTTATGTAAAGGCGGCGTCATGTCTGATGAGAACCAAAAGCCCAAGAAACTTTCGGCAATGTCCAGTCCGCAGCCCATGGAGATGAATGGTAACTTGGCTCAACAGTGGAAAAAATGGGTGCAGTTTTTTAAAATATATTTACGTGCGTCTGGTATGCATGAAGAGTGTGATGGCAGAAAGGTAGCTTTATTTCTACATGTCATTGGTGAAAAGGGCGTGGAGGTATTCAATACGTTTGGAAAAGACGTAGATGTCATTAAATATGACGAGCTCATCGAGCTATTTCAAAATCACTTCGCACCAAAAGCTAACCTCACTTATGAATGTCATAGTTTTTTTTCGGTGTGCGTTCGCGCAGCGGAATGTTGTTGAATTTAAAGATTTTAAATATGCAGATATTTAGTGTGTGACGTCGTGTAATTGTGTATGGTAAAAAAAAATTTGTGCGTGCAGCCATTGTGGAGAAATTCACCAAAAACTGATTCCGCTGGGCGAACGTTGTCCTGGCGGAACTTTTTTTAATCCATTGACTTTAGAAAAAAGAGATGTGTCCAAAAATTAGTGTGTATTTGTGTGTAATTGTGTATGTATGAATAAAATTTGTGCATGCATAGACTTCGAAGAAATTCAAGTTTCCGCTGCGCGAACGTTTGGCCATTAGCTAGTTTTCATATAAAGCGCTTACATAGAGAGCTGTAGATTTTTACGTACGTTGTTTTGAATTTGTGCATATTTGTGTACAAAACAGATTTAGAAAAAATCGTAGGGCTAAAAAGATAAAAATATAAACGTAAAACACGCTTTTTAGGTCATAGTTCTTAAAGTATGCACTTTGGGGTCTAGATTTTCACGTTTATACAAATCTTGTAAGTGTCTGCAACATATTGCCAAATATCAATGATGTTCCTTTAGTAATTAAAGAGATATAGGACAATTTACCATGACAAAATCACTGTTTACAAAGCAGTCAAATATCACGACATTCTAAAGGAATTGCATGGTAAATTGTATGCCAATAATTAGTGTATTCATTCAACTATTCACATGCCAAATTTCATGTCATTAAATTCAGTAATTAAAGAAAAACAATTAAAATACTGACGAAGCATCGAAAACCCACATAACCCGACCAAGTTCGGATAGCTATAAAAAAGCGGCCGTGCCATATATCTTAAGAACGTTCTTAACCTTCCAATATAGTATTTATTAATATGGCACAGTTGCGTACACAAGCGTTAGGAAAAAATAAAACAATTGCATTTCTTGAATGAAAAATGTTTTTTTTTTTTAAATAACGCCACTATTTACGACAAAAATAAATCTGTACTTCTCTATTTAAATATCCGTGTACAAAAATATTTTTAATTACATATAATGCTTAATTATGTAATTATAATAACGTTAACAAACGCTTGCAACGGCAGCAATATAAGTCTATTGCTGCCGTTGCAAGCGTTTGTTAATGTGTTTTAACTGAAATAGGTTTAATAAACTATTATGAATATAAGGGTAAGTATAATATTTCGAGCTTCAATAAAAATTAAAATCACATCACATAACTGGACTATTCAGTTGTTAACATTAGAAAAGTGCTTATAAACTAAAACATTGATATAAAAAAAGGTATTTTCAAGAAATATTTTTAAATGTGTAGCAAATACAGTAAATAACCTCAACATTTCTAAGTATACCTAATATTTTCTAGTTCCAATAATAAAATTACAGATTAACAATCACAGATCAATAAAGTAGACTATTCAGTTGTTTAGGTTTGAGAGTCTGCCTAATATAAAAATGAATCAACATTTAAAAACAGTAGTATTTACTTGTGGTAATTATTTAATTTCCCCGAGGGGTCTATAGTAAGAATCCGGATCCGTGAAATATTCAATAGAAATTAGCTGTATGAATTTTATTTGCCTAAATTAATATATTTAGATTATATCTCAAGTCTCAAGCGCATACTTAAATAAAGTAACTACGTAAATAGTACCTACTTTGTCATAGTCAAATACATTTAAAAAAGTAGGTGTACTAAAATAAATGACCTTTATATTATATCGAAACAATTGTGTTATCACCTATACCAATTCAATACCGGTAATATACTGTCAATTTTAGGATGTTACCTAAATATATTGCACGGCCGCTTTTTTATAGCTATCCGAACTTGGTCGGGTTATGTAGGTTTTCGATGCTTCGCCAGTATTTTAATTGTTTTTCTTTAATTACTGAATTTAATGACATGAAATTTTGCATGTGAATAGTTGAATGAATACACTAATTATTGGCATACATTTTACCATGCAATTCCTTTAGAATGTCGTGATATTTGACTGCTTTGTAAACAGTGATTTTGTCATGGTAAATTGTCCTATATCTCTTTAATTACTAAAGGAACATCATTGATATTTGGCAATATGTTGCAGACACTTACAAGGTTAGTATAAACGTGAAAATCTAGACCCCAAAGTGCATACTTTAAGAACTATGACCTAAAAAGCGTGTTTTACGTTTATATTTTTATCTTTTTAGCCGTACGACTTTTTCTAAATCTGTTTTGTACACAAATATGCACAAATTCAAAACAACGTATGTAAAAATCTACAGCTCTCTATGTAAGCGCTTTATATGAAAACTAGCTAATGGCCAAACGTTCGCGCAGCGGAAACTTGAATTTCTCCGAAGTCTATGCATGCACAAATTTTATTCATACATACACAATTACACACAAATACACACTAATTTTTGGACACAATTCTTTTTTCTAAAGTCAATGGATTAAAAAAAGTTCCGCCAGGACAACGTTCGCCCAGCGGAATCAGTTTTTGGTGAATTTCTCCACAATGGCTGCATGCACAAATTTTTTTTTACCATACACAATTACACGACGTCATACACTAAATATCTGCATATTTAAAATCTTTAAATTCAACAACATTCCGCTGCGCGAACGCACACGGATATCCTAACAAAACTCACCTCACACCACACACTCACACAAACCACACACGCACACTCGCCACACACTACATATACTCGTACACCGCCACGAATACATTATGCATTCTTTACGCATCTAGAGCTGCTTAATTATTTTTATTTTTTTATTTTCTTTTCATTACTATTTTAATTTTTTTTTTTCGTATTTGTTTTTAATTTCATTTTCTGTAATATTTAGCTTCATCACTTCCATTGTTAAGATAGCACATAAGGGAAGAGCGAGACAGCTCCGACACAAGTACTATTGTAACTTACTGGAGCTGCCTCAATTTATGTACGACACAGTGTTTGGATGAAATAAATATTTGAGTATTTTTTAATAATAATAATAATAATATTTATTTGCGAAAAACATGGTATACAAAGCTGTTAAAATATGAAATGCGCTCATGTTTTGCTTATGTTTTTTGTAATATTCTCCATTATAGTGGGTAAGCTGTCCATCCGAGCTGAGAGAGCCTTCAGTTCTGACATTATTGCGTCCATGTCAGCTGTTACGGGCGTAGTTGTGGGGCAAGGACTGGATGCTGCCAGAGATTTGCAATTACTGCACTTCCATGTATTCCTGCGATCCCCCAGCTTCCTCCATCATCCTTCCCTTATGCCAGCGCAGGGAAAGTCGAACTGTTCCAGGCATCCCACGCATTTCGCTCCATCCCTGCTTTCCAGTTGGCAACGCTTGCATTTGAACATTTTGTATAACTTAGTAATAAAATTTTAGAAACGATAATTAATCACACGCGAAGTATTATGCGTCCGGCCGATTTGCTGTCTACCGTCGGAATGTCTTTAATTTCATAAATCAATGGTACGGAACCCTTTGTGCGTGAGTCCGACACGCACTTGACGGTTTTTTTATATAGCCCAGCGTAATCCCGCCTGGTGGTAAGCAGTGATGCAATCGTTGATGGTAAAATGCGCTAGTTTATTAAGAGCATCTTCACTCTGGCCTGAAGACACTTAAATTGTAGTCCGACGGAAATACCGCCGCTGGAAAATTGTTACAGTCCCTCGATGTACGCGGCATAAAAGGAGACACGCTTCGTTCGGATCGTTGTAGCGTCAACAAGGTAAGGGTGGAAACTCGCCATACGACGGGTCGTTCAATGATGGAACGGAGTCGGGGGAATCAAATTATGCAATTCTCTCACACACTCTCCAAAATGCATCCTATAGAATACCGACAGAATTTATGACCTGACTAGGTATATTAATACGACATAATTAGGGCATGCAATTCCGGGTTACCGGTTTTCATTTTTACCGGTAAATCGCCTTTATTCGTAAATATAAAATTACCGGTAAAAATATATAAACCGGTAATTTACCGGTTTTGTGTTTTTGGGCAACGTTGTTCATTTATTCACGCATACGTCAAACTTCCCATTGTATGTAATGTTTGAGACAGTCGAAGGAACTCCTCAACAATTCATTCACAGCAGCTACCTTGTGTTTGTGCTTGAATAATTTGTATTGACAAGAATCTTACACCTAGATGGGTGGTGACTGTAATTAGGGAGCTGATGATGATGACAAAGGTCAGTTCAGGGAACTCCTAAAGGATTTACAGTGGCTACCTTGTATTTGGACTCAATTCATTTATATTGATGAGACCTTTGCACCCATTGGGTTAAAATAATGGTCTGCAGTAAATTTGATGATGAAGACCATAGGCAGTTGAGGGAATACTTACGGTTACAAATTAAAGTAAACAAAATTACGTCGTTTCCCAACTACATTTGCGTCAGCTTCCAGTCTGACCAGATGCAACTGAATACGTAGTACTTTTAACAACTAAAAAGTGTAAAATAAAAACTTTTTTACAAAAAAACAACCGACTACCATAAACCACTACAAAGTGAAAAATAAGTAATTTCGGAAGTCGATGTCAAAAATGAATATACAAAACCAAAGACACCGACTTCCGAAATTACTTATTTTTTTTTTATGAACTTTTGAAGTCGGTTTTTTTGTAAAAAAAAGTTTTTTTTTTGTGGATAAATGTCAGGTCATAAAGGTCATGCATGTAAAGCGAGGAGAGATTGCGGCATCCATGGGAACCCAACTCACGGGTTCCCTAAACCTTAGAGCACGCTCTGCATTTGAAACCTATAAATATTGGGTATGTCAAATGCTTCATACCAGTAACATTGATACCCAACGTATCAATGTTGCAGTCATAACATCAAAGAATGATATAGCTTACATGACAGACTTGTATAAATGGTTCAACGACATGTATCTCCAACAAAGCAAGGCGATAAACTAAATTTAATTAAAAAAAAAAGTCGTTGCTGCTTTCGCAGCCAAACTGCTTCTGCACAAAAAGAATCTGGGCAGACGTGACGACAAATTGTTTGCCTACTGCCAACATTTGGAAAACTTCCACATTGACTTCACCAACCGATACTGTTACGGGCTAGGGGGTACTTAAACGCCGGTTAAGGGTTACGAAGTTTATTGGCAACGAAGGTACAGTCGATTGTAACACACAATAACAGTACAGATGTTACTCCACGTAGTACTCACAGTTCTCGTTACAGTTGTCGCAAAAGGTATTCTCAAAGATCGCTTCTTAACTGTCGCTGTTTTCGTATCGCTAGTCGAGTGTAGACTAACTATGCGCCGGCGTCACGGCGCTATATATAGGCCAGCTGATCGAACATTCCAGAATCCTCTAGACGTAATAATAATACTGCATAACTTCGAGGTCACCGGCCAAGTAAGTACCTACGTTAATTCCCGGAAACGGGTTTCTAGAAATTTCGATGTCGACACTTTGTTGACAAAACTGTTGAGATCTGTACCATTCGATAGGCCATCCTAAGTCTAGTAATGCGTTTTTATATTGTGCCTAGAAAATGTCTAGATCTGGGGAAATAGGACTTAAAAGTGACACACTGCATGTCACGCGATATTGAACCTTATGCCATGGACATAAGGTCCATTCGTAACAATACCAAGACATTTTGAACTTGGAAATACCAGACTGGGTGTTGGATCCGTTTTCAAATGTCAACACAGCAATGTCACCTCAGCTGGAACAAGAACTTATAGAATTGACAACAAACGAGGAAATAAAAATCAAGTTCAAAAATGGTTACCAAGAATTTTGGCTACAAAAACCGATCCCGCAATTGTTCCCTGGATTGTGGTCAATCATTGAACGATTCTTGATAACATTCCCATCGTCATATTTGTGTGAACGTGGATTTAGTGCTGTGACAACACTGCTTACTAAAAAGAGAAATCGTTTGCTTGTTACCGAACGTGGCGGCTTGCGACTGTTCTTGAGTAAATTGGAACCTAATATCAACAAACTTATGAAACAGCATCAGATTCATCCTTCACATTTAAAGATGGGCGGGTGGGTAAAAAATGGGTGGGTAAAAATTGGTAAAAAAGGGTAGAATAGGTAAAAATTAAAAAATACCCATTTTTACCGGGTATTTATAATAAATACCGGGTATAAAATGAATTGTTATTTAATTGGCTTCGTCATCAATACTACGATCAGGTACTGGAGTGCTTTGGGGTGCTACCACGATCTTTGGGACCTAAGTTAACCCCACCTGCCTGACGGTGCACCCGCTGACTTACGGATGGGGTGCTGACGCCAGTTTTCCCTTCGGAGCTGAGTGGTCTGACAACAGTCGCACTCGTAAAAGCAAAACAAGCCAAACTATTATGAATAGGAAGAATAGGAAAGGAAGAAATGCACGTGACACAGTTAGGGCGCCGCCGCAAACGGCGCGCAGGAGCTACGCCCGACTCCTGTGACCTGTGGGCTAGGTCTAACGTGTCAGAGGCGGATACGGCTGAAGAAGCGAGCCAAAACAGGAAAATCCGTTGTGCTTTTCCTGGTGTGGTGACGCCGAAAGTATGTTGTTCTGGATCCAGCTCGAAGGAAAGTTTCACGGGATACCGTTATCCCAGCGAGTGGTTCTGGGTGGTGATTTGAACAGTCATGTGGGTGAGAAGAGTGTCGGGCTTGAGCGTGTTCACGGCGGCTTTGGGTACGGCGGCCGCACCGCAGAAGGAAACAACATTCTCCAAACGTGTGCAGCCGCTAACCTTGCAATCGTGAACACCTACTTCAAAAAGAAGCAGGAGCACATTGTCACCTTTCGCAGCGGGCGAAGCGCTACCCGAATAGACTTTCTACCGACTAGGAGACACCACATCGGCAAAGCAGCCAATTGCAAAGTCATAGCCGGTGAGAGTCTCACTGGACAATACCGCCTCCTTGTCATAGATCTCTGCGTAACGGCCCATCGTAGACGTGTAGAGCACTGCCGGCGCCAGATTTGGTGGCGGCTGCTTGATGAAATAAGTCCTAGGAGTTCGCATCGGTTATTAGAGACAAGTGCGCTGGACCGATGAAGAATATGTCCAAGACCATTGGGGCAGGATCCAGGCAGCTATTATTGGGGCGGCGCGGGTGGTGCTGAGTCTCTAAGGGCGGCCGCAAACGTGAAAAGGAGACCTGGTGGTGGGACGACACAGTTCAGAGGAAGACTGGGATGAAGAAAGCCCTCTTTAAAACGTGGCATCCAGATCGCGACGCATATAAGGTTGTCAAACATGCCACTAAAAAAGTTGTAGCTAGAGCCAGAGCCAGACCACTTGCAAGCGCTTTACGAGAAGTAGGAATCATTTGAGGGGCAAAAGATCTTTTCCAAATTGGCATGTTCCAGGGTCAAAGCGGCATAGGATATATCCAAGTGCCGTTGTGTAAAAGATCCTACTGGCAACCTGCTATGCAAAGACCTCACGGTGAAGAAGAGATGGCGCTTGTACTTCCACGAGCTGCTGAATAAGCAGCACCAAGAGGTGCAGACACCGAAATTCATTCCAATTTTTTTTTTTTTTTTTTAATAATTATAAACTAGTGCTTGACTGCAATCCCGCCTGATGGTAAGCAGTGATGCAATCGTTGAGTGTAAAGCGCACTAGTTTATTAAGCCTATTCACTTAAAAAACTTAGGAATAGGAAGGATGACGGCAGTTGAGCGAGGTGATGCAATGTTAAACCCAAGACCAACACGACCAAACGATGCTGCGCTAGAGGGAGATTTATCTGGAGACTCTCCACGACCAAATTCCCGAGACAACAACATTTGGCGCATCGTACCCGCCACACATCGCAACACAACTGCTCAGACCCGTCCTCCGTACGGCTTCACCAGACATCATGCCGGAACACGACGAATCGCTTGGCGGCAAGACTTTGTCTGGTGGGTGGTAACTTCCGCCGGCAGCCGATGTTATGGCCTACCACCGAGAAATCTTGAATTAGTGCCCGCGATAACGCCCGAGGAAGTCCAAACGACTTTTCGGCAAATCGGAAAGCTGTCGGAACTGACGGAGTCCCCATTGAGGCCTGGAAGGCGATGGGTCCTCGCGATGCGGGCATGTTAACTAACCTTCTGAACCGCGTGTTCCTGATCGGCAAAATTTCAAGCCAATGGGGACTGAGTATTATTACTCCAGTCTTCAAAGGCAAGGGCTCGGTACACACCCTGAAGAATTTTGAGAGGATTATAGACTCAGATTCGGCAGGAGTATGCTGTCTTGGGAGTGTCAATATGGGTTTCGTCCAGGGTACGGAACCATGGATTCTATATTAACACTAAGGTTCACCATGGAGAGATACAGATTCAAGAACACGCCTCTATATAATGCTCTTTCTATGTAGAAAGAGCATATGCAGTCCCTATACAGGCCTCAGCATCCATGATCCACTTCCCTGGTTGCTTATGTATGCTGAGGCGATATCCTCACTGTGACTGTTCCCTGTCTGCATCGCGCTGGCTGACCCGGACAGTTGGAGCGGCGTGTGAATTAGACGGCTGACCTGTCCCACCGGACCGGACCCATAGTGGCGGGCCAGCATCAATGGAGGATTGCGGAAGCAGTTTTCGTTCTCGCAACCCCCCGGTGTAGGTGTGAGATGAAACACTGGGGTGGTTTTCAATCATTAAGAGTCCGGCAAACCCGTCGCCCGCCCCAGGGCGGCGGACATCGCATGAGGATATTCCACCCCGGAAACAAAAAAAAAAGGATTTCGGGGCGGCGCCGCACTATGGGAAAATCGCGTATGTTTCGTCTCAAAACTCCGTATCTCAGTTATTTCAAAACTAAATGATCTGTAATTTTGCATACATATACGTGAATGTATAAGGTTTAAAAGAAAAAATAATAATTTTGAAAATTATGTTTATTAATTTATTTAAAAAATAAAAAATAAAAAAATACATGCATTTATAAGAAAATATACTTTTTTTTAAATTTACTTACATAAAATAGAATTAAATATCATTGTATAAACAGTGTCTAACGAGAAAAAAATAATGTACAAAATTCAACAATCTCCTACAGATTTTCGTTGACAGCAAGAAGGGACTTGGCTTCATCGAAAAGTTCTTTCGATATTGTTTCTGAGGTATTTCTCAAACTTGATATATATGGATCAGAAGTGTACAATAAGGTATGGAACACGTCTGTATTGGTAGCCGCTCTTGAACATTTTCTAGAATGATGAAGTCTAAACTTTTTGTAATCCTTGTTGCGGGATGCTTGAGCGTCTTCGGACAATTGTCCGATAGGTAATATAGCATAGTACTCAATGATTTTTTCTCCGTGAATAAGTATTTTATGTACGGAGGAAGGCATATAATACCAATTATAATTACACACATCAAAAGTGTCTAGGGATCAAGCATTTTTATGCGGATTTCTTGAGATTGAGATGTGGCTTTGTAATAAATTTATGATTTTATAAATTTATATGGATCCTTTTTGGTGCATTTCATAATTTGAATCAGGAACTGTGAATCAAATTCGAGTAAAAGATGAAAATCAGCTGTCAATATTTTCCCTATAAAAACATACAACGCATTGAAGACATTATTAGTGCTACTGTTTCCCTACTACTGATTAAAACCAACGTTATTATGGAGCGGCGACGTCATTTAAGCAGGGAAGAAATGCTCAGAGCCGTGGGAATGATAGAAGCTGGTTCCCGGCAACGTACTGTGGCTTTAGCTCTGAATACAAGTCAGAGTGTTATCAGTCGACTTTGGACACGTTACCGAAGCACTGGTACCGTGGCTGAGCGCCATGGAGGACGGTATCGCTGCACCACACGGAGACAAGACCGATACATTCAAATCTTAACTCGAAGAGCTCCAACAATAACCGCCATGATGTTAGCCGTGAGGCTTCATCACTCTTCAGGGAACTTAATTAGCGACCAAACAGTCAGAAACCGCTTGCATGAAGTGAACCTTCATTCCCGAAGACCGCTACGGGTACCACCTATAGCAATGCACAATCGTAGGATTCGATATCAATGGGCTCTTGAACACAGAAATTGGGCAGAAGAACAATGGCGTTTCGTGTGCTTTTCTGATGAGTCTCGTTTTGGTATGAGACCGGATACAAGACGTATACGACACTGGAGAACCCCTGGACGCCAACAGCGATTAAAATCCTGCCAGGAAGTCCATCCTTATAGTGGTGGAACCATCATGGTATGGGCGGGTATTTGGATCGGCGGAAGAACTGAGTTGATTTGGATCAGAGGCAACCTCAACGCTCAAATTTATGCTGAAACGATTGTATCAGACGTCATCGTTCCTCTACAAGTGCAAATCGGTCCCTTATTTCAGTTAATGCATGATAATGCACGACCGCACACCGCAAGAGTTGTAAGACAGACTCTCGCCGCAGCTAACATCAATGTCCTGCCCTGGCCTGCTCAGTCGCCAGACTTGAACCCGATTGAGCATGCATGGGATATGCTACAGAGAAGAGCTCTGCCGAATATGGAGGGTATCCAGTCGCAAGAAGACCTTTTTTTGTTGTTGCAACGAACATGGGCGGCCATTCCACAGCGTGATTTGGATGAACTCATTTTGAGTATGCCAAACCGATGTTCTTGTGTTGTTAGTGTTCGCGGTAGAAACACGGATTATTAATTGTTTAAGTTACCCAATAAAATTTTAGAGAAAACTGTTATTTCAGTCTTTTTTTCGAACTTTTGTGTTAGTGGTTCAAATGTCAAATATCCCTTTATTAGGAAAATGGCAAATTTCTTTATTAATGCAAAGGTGACTTGGTTTATCGTTACTGTGACAAACGAAAACACTTTATTTGATGAATCCTTAAAGAAAATTTTAATTAATATCAATCAGGAGAAAAGTTATTGCAAAAATATATGTTGATCCCTAGACACTTTTGATGTGTGTATTTACGTACAGTTGGGCGGTACTATATGCGTATTCACCGAACTTTTTTGAATCAATAGCCATTCCAGATGACATAGTTTGTAGTATAATGTACATTCGTTTTATAAGTTCTACGTCTACACCTGTAATGTCTGCAGAGCAAGAGTAATTCTGAAAAAATC
This sequence comes from Sesamia nonagrioides, assembly GCA_017933935.1. NCBI lineage: Eukaryota > Metazoa > Arthropoda > Insecta > Lepidoptera > Noctuidae > Sesamia > Sesamia nonagrioides. The sequence goes on from JADWQK010000345.1 coordinate 691,955, forward strand.
TCCGAGCTGTGTTGCCGTCATTACTATTTCCAGTGCCCTGTCGAGGTTTATCGATATGCAGTCCCATTTCCTCCCTAAACCGCTTTTGTACCAGTTTTTTCTTTTCGTCTTTGTTTTTTTTTATTTTCTGGTGTAGTGGCTGACCACTTTTGGAAAGACAAGTTATAGGAAATGTGTAAAATCATCTCCATACTTCTAATCCAAGCGTGTAGTGTTGACAGTCCATATTGAAATGAACTTTCATTCACATCTCGTGTCCTAACTGCCTCTAAGTTATTCATTTGCCGAGGAGTAGCACCACAAATTGTACAAGAAGCGCTCGAAGGAGTTTCAGTTAAAACTTGTGCTACTTTACCATCAATCATGGTTAAAAATAGGTTATGAGTAATTTCAATTACTTCACCATTCTTATTTATCATGGAAGGAGACAGGTTTTCAATTTGATTTTTGATATCAGCCACAACAGAAGCGGTTTTTTCAGGAGTTTCTTTGGCAAATTCTATTAATATAGGTCTGCAATATCTTACGGATGAGCAAGTTTCATTTTTCCAAATAACAATATTAGTTGTCTCATCTATGAGTTTAATGGGTACAAGTGAAGCAATAAAAAGGTTCGCATCTGATGTGAAATCGCTTTCTTCGGGCAAAACTTGCTTGTATTCACTTTGCCCTGATGACCCGTCACAACCCCATTTGCAGAATAGTTTCAACTGTCTTAAACCGTTTTTGTAAACTGAACCAATTAGTAATATACGTGCCACAGTATGATCCAATAAGTCTTGCAGATTGACTTTTGCACTTATGTTAGTAATGGTTATGCTCGAATCTGGTGGGTAACACATCTTCTTCGCTTCAGCTAAAGTTGGATAAGAAGGAAACACTGAGCAGTTTTTGTCCGCCAAACAAATACGAAGTTTCCCATACTGTTCTTTGTTAAGGTCTAAGTCAATAAATATCCGCAGTGCTTCTTCCTTTGTAAAAGGTATAACATCTTCAGGGTTCTCAGTTATGAATTTAAGAAACTTTTTCTTATCATTTTTTGACGCAGTTCGTATAATATTAACAATTGTGGCCTCCTCCGTCTCACCCATAGACCGCAACTCCTGAGTATATGCATTGAGCACACAGTCCAGTCCGTACTCTTGTATTAATTGCATGTTTTTTCGTTTCTTTGTTTTTTCTGAAGATGCTTCGTATGGTTTCGATGCCACCTGCACTGCTTCCAGACGTATTAGGGTCATTAACTGTGACTCGACACTCCAGTGGAACACGAAATTCACCATTTAACCAGTCGACGTTATTACTTTCAAAGCGTTCTCTTTTCCGGGATGCATTTCTCCAGCGTTCGTTACATTTAGATACCAAGTTTCTTTGAATGTAGGAGACCACAGTATTCATATCCTCTGGTGACAAATTGAAATTTTCTTGCAAGTAGTTTTCTATATTATTCCCATTTATCAACAAATTGCACAACTCTCGTTTACTACAAACAAATTCACCCATTATTTTCAAATCAGATAACTTCTGTGAATATTTGAAAATAGGTATTAACTGCTTTTTTAAGGCAACTGAATTTCTGATGAACAACTGTGGATGTTTCAGGGTTCGCCTTTCTTTTATAGGCCAATGAATTAGTGCTATGTGCAAAAAGATAAGAAACTAATATTTGCACTCTTCCCATAACCAACCTGTTTTTAATTTGACCCTAATTGATATAGTGACCATATTTTATCAAATATGGTAGTCAAAACTATATCAAAACCACAAATAACTATAAATAATAATGACCATTTTATCAATTTGACCTTAATAGATAACAGATGATTATGTAAGCAGTAAAAAGATATTGGAAAAAAATTATCTCGCGATATGTTTTGGTACCGTGTCAGAAAAGGCGCAAGTATGCGCAACTTTTTTTTTTCTCCTTGTGTAAACTAATGTATAAAGATCGTAATACAACAAATATCTCGACAGCGGCAAACAGCGGTAAACGGGTAAGTCTCGTTAAAAAAAAAAGTAACCTGAAAATTATACCATCTTAAACTACATTGGTTAATTTTAATTTATTTATTTATTATATATAATATTATTTAAGAAACGTTATGAGGAGATTATAAGCATTTCAAAAATGTATAATACTTATACATTTATAAGAAAAACTTTCGAGTAATGTCTCGTTGAATTGTAGTAATGTATTGTGCCAAAATCACATCATTGAACATGAGTTAGCTTTGATGCCTTTTTATATACATTATGGTTAGCAAAAAATAATTTAAAAAATATAGAAAAGAAAGCTTATTTATAAGACTAAATTAATTAATTAGTTCTACTCCATAACAACGACTTTCACGTGAAACGGTTTTGAGACGGCCTTGTATGGGGCTTTCCCATAGTGCGCCGTCAGCGGCGCGGGAGCCGGGCGGGCATCGAAGACCCGTTCTCGAAGATCGGCAGATCGCGCGTCACTATAGCCGCGTAGTATTGTGTTCACGATTGTGTCGACGAGATATTTGTTTTTATTTGCGAAAGAAATGTTTGAACAATGGTGGCAACAACTTTTTGATTCTAATTTATTCCTAACGCTCGATCACCGCTTGACTTTAAGTACACCGCTCGCTGCCCGCAAGATTCGAGCGCGAGAAGTACACCGCTCGCTGCCCGCCACCGCCCCGTTGTGCCGCGCCGCTGTTTTCGAGAACCGGTCTGTTTGAATTAACGCATAAGATCCTGCCGCTCACTCGCCGCCGCCGCCGCCGCAACGCTGCCCGCAAGATTCGAGGCAGAGGCCTAAAAAGAAACCGTGGCCCTGGTGCACAGGCACACACAGGCACAGGCCTAGAGCGGGAGAGGTCATTTGACAATTTCTCATCCAGAACAAAAAAATGGTAGTAGGCTATTTGACAATATTCATTTTTTTTGGGATTTTTTGCTTTAATTGCATAAAATGAGGGTTCTTTATGTCATTTACACGAGTTTTAATAAAAAATGCAATAAATGAGTTTGAGTTTGAAAATAATAACAATTAACACATACAAAACACAAAAATATGTTTAGCTTTTTGTTTCTCGCGCCACACATTGTGAAACGATCCGGATTGGCTAATGTCGCGATGACGTCATACGCGCATCAACGCTTGTTTTCGGACTTTTTTCAAACTTATAAACTGTTTTTTGGGGGTTTTTATCGATTTATTTGTACAACCTGGTACAGCACACCACTTGTAAACCATTTTATTAGATAACAACAACAAATAATAAATAAAAACAAACACCACTGAGAACCGAAAACCGCTTGTGACGTCAATTACAAAGCTCGACGCTATATCCATACTATTATTATAAATGCGAAAGTAACTCTGTCTGTCTGTCTGTCTGTTACGCTTTCCCGCTTAAACCTCTCAACCGATTTTGATGAAATTTGGCACAGACAATCTTTGGACCCTGAGAAAGAACATAGGCTACCTTTTATCCCGGAAAAATATGATGTTCCCGAGGGAAATCTAAAAAGCGCGATATAACCGAACTCCACGCGGGTGAAGCCGCGGGCGGAAAGCTAGTTGCTGAATAAATCGTCTTCGCGGCTTATTTTAATTTTGAATTTTTATTTGCATATTTCTTACGAAATACGTATTTAAAATTAAAAAAAAAACTTTCGGTGAACTTCTTAACCGCAACCAAGTAATTCGAGATAAAAATTATAAATCTGTCAAATATCCTGTTCCGTAGTGGCAGCCCGTGTAATTCAGATTTTGTCGATTTTTTTGCAATTTACTGGTCAGTGTCAGGTTGTAACTTGATCAAAATATGATCTGCGATAATAATAACGATGTAACTACGGATCTACCCTAAATTAAACTGATTATAATTTTTACCCGGTAAAAATTAAAATTGGGTGGGTAAAAATAGGTATAAATGGGTATTTACCCATAGTTCGGGTTTTTACCGGGTAAATGCCCATCTCTATTCACATTAGTTTTTATATAAGGATTGATTATTATAGTCATCCATACTAATATTATAAATGCGAAAGTAACTCTGTCTGTCTGTCTTTTTGTCTGTCTGTCTGTCTGTTACGCTTTCCCGCTTAAACCTTTCCACCGATTTTGATGAAATTTGGCACAGACAATCTTTAGACCCTGAGAAAGAACATAGGCTACCTTTTATCCCGGAAAAGATTAATGTTCCCGAGGGAAATCTAAAAAGCGCGATATAACCGAACTCCACGCGGGCGAAGCCGCGGGCGGAAAGCTAGTATTTTTAATAAAAGATACTCGGTTTTAATACTACAGTTAAACCCGCTTAAAACGATTTCTCAGGGACCCCACCAAAAACTCGTCTTAAACGAGAAAGCGTTTTATGCGGGATAGGGAAAATTAAACCAACGTACTACGTCTTTTATGTAATTTGTTCTTATTATTTTAAATTATGTACATTCAATACATTATTTAAAATAATCACTTATTTTGGATAGAATGAAAGATTTTGATGTATTAGCAATTAAAAGATTTTCAACATAATTCAACTTTTTCAGTGAGTCCTAAATAATTAACAGCTGATAATGCCTGGGCGTTTGACACAACCGGAGTTAACTCATCTTAATAATAGAATTATGCGTCTGTATTTAAGGTTGTACCCTCACCAAATGACCTTGAGCATTTGCTCCCTCTTCACCGCGCCCCACCTCTACAATACTTCGCAAAATATTACTAGCGCCGTCTGGCGGACGAAGTACTTACAAATACAAGTTAAATTCATAGACCACAGAAGTAACAGACATGGCACTTTTATTTTTGTTTATTGGTGCGCCCAAATACTTTTAGTTATTATAGACTGAAACAAATGTTGACGATACTTCATAATAAAAATTTTGCGTATTTTATTTTTTAACCGACTTCCCAAAAGTGTGGTTCTCAATTCGATTTATGTGTGCTCGCTGATAACTTTATCGTTAATGAACCGATTTTGACCATTCTTTTTTTATATGAAAGAGTATGCTGCCTATGTAATCTCATTGTTACCACGTCAGTGTCGATAATGGAAATTCTAAGAATTTTAGGCCAATTATGGAAAATTGTAGGCGCCCTTCGGGTGAAAACTTGATACTCGTATTTATATCGGATGATACTATAAAACCGTGAAGATTTGGGCCTGACCTGATGATGGAGATGACAGAGAATCAAGGGAATCCACATCGGAAGCAACTGTCATGTGTTTGGGCTTACTTAATTTGTATTGATTAGACCTTTACAACTAAATATGTTATGACTGTAACTTCAGGGTTGGGAGTTAGTTTTGTAGGTTGAAAGTTAGCTAAGTCAGATGGTCAAAGGGATAGAAAAATAATATAATAAAGGTTAATTTATCATTATTTATTATTTTAAGGGAAAACGTAATCAGGGTCAAATTAATTTCTGCAGACAGGAAACCTACATAAAAAAAAGATTTGATGTTTTTTTAGGGCTCAGGCAAGACTGAAATTATATTATTGTTCTCGTTTAATAAAACAAATACGTAAATTGTAAAAAATAAAACTATCGTATAAAAAAAACAAATACATATACTATAATATTATTTACGCAAAGCTTCCTTTTGCAGAAAAATAATAAACATCTGACCAATACAATATCCGGTCAGACTGGACGCTGACGGTAGCATATTTGGAAAAGGCCTGCAAGCAAACGACGTATTTCGTTTGCTTTAATTCCTATAAGACCACAATGAAAGTATGAGCATTTCTAGAAATAACGCAATGAAATAACACAACATAAATTCAGTCTCTTGATTTTAATTGATTTTTGCATAAGCATGACGAGTAGGTAGTGTTTGTACTATGTTAAAGTACAGTGTTGTAAATTGTTGAGGAATTCCCTAGACTGTCTATGGTCTTCATCATCAGATCTATTGCAGACCTTCATTTAAACCTATATGGGTGTAAAGTTTTCATCAATATAAATAAATTAAGTCCAAACACAAGGTAACTATTGTAAACCTTTGAGGAGTTCCCTTAACTGGCCTTTGTCTTCATCATCAGAGCTTTAATGACAATCACAACTCATTTAGGTGTAAAGTTCATAACAATATAAATTTATTAAGCACAAACACGAGGCAGCTGATGTGAATCGTTAAGGAGATCCCTCGGCTGTCTCCCGGCTCCATCATCAACTCCGAACTTTACTAAATTGCAGTGCGTTAAAACACTTAATGAAAAAAACATAGAAATGCCCTAGGCGCTCCTATGATTTCTGATCAATAATTGTGACACTTTATGATAGTATTATACTCTGTGCGACATGCGGTGCGTGAGCGAGCAAGCACATGCTTTCTCGCTCATGCGCCGCCCGCTATGCTAGCGGACCGCGCGATGACGAACGACACGGGTTCCCCCTTCGAGAGCTTGTGGCATACTGAATCTCAATAGCTCAGGCAAGAGAAATGATGGGGAATACGCTCAGATTGTTGAATAAAATTTTTGTTTTGGTCGTTTTAAAAAAATATTTCTACAATAATGTTCGTCATGAAATTGCCTATCCATTAGTGTAAGAACGCAATCTAAATAATGCTTACTTTTCGAGGAGATGCACGTTTTTGATAATTATTTCTCTTGTCAGAGGTTTCGTTGTGAAGGAATTATTTAAACATTATGCTTAGTAAAAAAAAAATCTACAATTTTGGAGCCAAGATTATGGAGAAAATTTATGTATTTTTAAAAAGTTGATATTTCTTTTGGATAAAGAGTGGATAGCTCCGAAAAAATACATAAAAACGGCCTGCGGTGTGTTTTTCTCCAGGAACCGCCTTAATCGGGGAGTGATCGTCTAAATTCTAAAGCTTTTAACCATTCAATGAACCGAATGCCGGCCAACCAAGCTCGAGATTGTGCATCATATGTTACATTTCACAGATCTTACATTTACAGAGATCTTTTTTAGAGATCTTATATTTTTGAAACAACAAGGATTTTTTGCTTTGGCAATCACTAGTAAACGTAACTTTTCTGAACAATTAGCACAGGCCAGAACAGTCAGTCTCTCTTTATTTAATTTACCACCATGACAAGATTCTCCCTTGAAAACAGGATTTACCTGGCATCAATGGCCTGAGCGGAGAAATATTAAACAGGATGACGAATCGTATTAAGCTTTAAGATATGTATGAAAATATGTCTCATGTTGCAGGAACTGGCGTAAAGTGGCGTATTATGGGAGAAATCGTATTAAGCGTGATCATATTAAACGGGTTATACTGTATAAAGTTAGGTTTCAATTTCTTATTGGCAGGTGCAGCCCATAAGAGTTAACTTGAGACCTAAGCGCCGTTGTATGTTACCTACTGCGCTCAGGTTTCAAGTTGCGGGTTATAGTCAAAGTTTCATGTAGAATTCTCCGTTAATATACATATACAGGTCACAATAATTAATTAATTTAATTTGAAGTTATAGTGGTTTTTAAATAGGTGAAAAAATGGGAGCACTAAAAAAAATATTTATTCTCAAAGTGGGCAGTAGAGAAAATAAGTTTGGGAACCACTGACATATAGAATCGTTTTTATCTGGATATTTTCCACACAATACCATGGGTCTTAGCGAGTAGTACTGGTCACCCAGTAATGTAAACCAGTACTGGCCACTCAGCTTTTAGTACTTGACTATGGAGTCATACTTAGTTAAAGCATCGGTGCTTTAACTACTTTTGGCATTAGAGAGTCACAATTTGCAAAAATAATGTACCTATGTAGTTATGAAGCTGAGTGAAAATGTTTTCTCCATTACTTACTATGTTTTGATAGTTTTGAACAAAAGCAGAATTATTACAAATATTGATAAACTGTATAATAGTTTATTAAAACTAAAATGTAACCCTGTGCTGTTTCATGGAAGCTGTTTCATTATTTCATTACAATTGCAAGGTCATTATGATACTGCCTTATTAGTCCAGACAAGTGGCCCATGTTTTATAACACTCATTGTATATGACATGTGACCTTACACGTTTGTTCCTGTTTCCATTGAGTTTATGCTAATGAGAATAGTAATGAGCATTCCACCAGTATTGATTGATGTGATCAAAATTAACTTTAAAAAGAAAGTTATCATTCTTGCGTATCATAAAAGTGTGCTCAGACAGATTTCACCAATAAACGTATATATGAGATTATATTTCCATGCAAATGCAATGGTCTTCTTATTACTAACAAATACTGATAAATGGTGACAATGCCACAGAACACAACAGTTACTATTTTTGAAACCAACCAGGTACCGTTGCAATAACCCTATTTAATTGAGAATTAGCAGCTTGAAACTTATCTACACTGTTTTGCCAATCAAATACTTTAACTGTAAAATAGACACACTAATAATTAATGTCACTCTTTAATATGCATCAGCCGAATGTTTGGTTGGCACCCTGGCAGCCCAATTTTATTATTTTGTTCTTTGTTTACTAGATTAGATTAAGTGGATATTTAAAATTAGTTTTATTTATATAACATATTAGGATAAAACAGAACTGTATCCTCACGAAGCATAACTGTCTCGCTTATTATATTAGTGGTAGAGAGATACTCTTCTAATGACAACAACAATGGCACCAGGTTCAGTCAAACTAACTGAATAGTGTTCTGCCATTATCATTGTCCAGTGATTTATAAGCACCTTTCCTGCTTCAGACTATGTATAGACATGATAAAAAAAATAAGTACTAATGTGTAATGACTTCTTGGCATGCATCTGTGCATAATGTATTAAGGGATTGCTCTGTGTGATTCACCTGGCTGACGGTGGTCTGTGAGACGTTGTTGGAGGCGTCGAGGGTGGCGCACTCAGCCCCCGGTGGCGCGCCAGGCTCGCTGAGCGACGCGCTGTTCCTGCTCCCGTCATTCTGCCCCTCCTCACTCATCTTACCATCAATTATAACATTGAGAATAAACTTCACGCGCTACACTTCACAATCAACTACTATGAGGTTCTCATCATACGAGATTCTGTACTACGGTTAAGCTCGTATTTACACAGGTGTGCGGTTCATCGACTATTGTTTCTTTACGAGCGTTTGTAGGCAGTATCCTTTGACCTAAAAGCAAACGTACACCATAAACTGACCACTGGGAAAACCAACACATACTCACGGATTGATAAATAGAAAGGAGAATGACAATAATTTCACCTCAAGAATTTCATAGTGGAATCATTGACAAACATTGACACAACATACATAAATGCGAAACTTATTTAATATAGATCCGAGGTTGTTGCTATGAAAATTGGCATCGTCCTACTTAGAATTTTGGCGTCGTTACACAACATAAAACATCGAGAGTGTGGTGGCAAAAGGTCAAGACTACTAGAGCGATACGATTTACTCACACTTTGCTGACGATGTGGCGATCAACCTATAGCGGTTTTGCTTGTGAAAATTGCCAAACAATGGATAAAAGAAACCCGGGGGAGACGGAAGAAAACATAAAAGAAACAATGGAGATAGAGGCAATTATGTTTATACGGCGTTTTGACAAATTTTGTGTCAATTTTAATGTCATATAGAGTAGAAACGAGATGGCTCATTCACCTTTTGTCAAATCCGCACGGTAGTAAACTGTAATTGGATAAAACGAAGTCGGTTTTCACAAACCTAAAATTTCTACCAATTAGAAACATCGTTCTCATAAATTAAGAAAAGGACAACCAATAATAATAAAGTATATTAGTTTATTCAAAATGGCGACCCTAAAAAAAGTAATAGATTACTGTCTATGATTGTGCGTTTCATTTCACGATCACTAAATATAACATTGTAACTATTACAGACTCAAAACATTCAAATCACCCATAATCTGTGGTGAAAATAAAGAAAATTCATAAAAAACGAATGGTGTCAAGTAAATGACAAATTTTTAGTACAACTGTTTTCCGCCTTTACAAAAATAATAGTTTTATTACTTCAAGCTTAGTAATAAGTAAAAAAAAATTGGTTTTAAATTCGAATGAATTTTAGACGCATTTTGTCGAAAAGTTCGTTGAGGTCCTCGTCATCTTCGGGGAAAAGTCAGAAGAAGCCGGAGGAAGTAGCAAAATTGCAAAGTGAAGTAGATTTACTCAAGCAAACTATCGATTCCTTAAAAGTATCTGTAGAAAGTAGAGATGCAGCCATAGGTACACTAGCTCGTGAAAAAGAAAAAATGTATGTTGAACTAAAAAGTGCACAAAGAACAAATAGGAACTTACATCAACAGCTTGTAGACGAAAGGTGAACAAATATAATATTCTCACGTACGTGACATCATACGGCACTTCCATAGTCAAGTGCGGGTAGCCGGAATATATGTCGCCACTATTGTTCGTCATGTCATTACAGAATATAATTTTATAAAATATTACATTTGTATCGAAGTATTGAAAATTATTGATTAACAACATTTTAGAGACATTCATTCTAAGGAAAAGGAATTTCTCATCAACGAGCTCAAAAGACGGCCTAAACAAGACAAAAGCGAAATAAATGCTCAAGAAAGTGATGATGTAAGTAATTTGTCTATTACCTGCCTACTTATTGAATAAATAAATATTTTACTATTTAATTATCTTTGCCACTAATCTAACTAATATAATCTAATAATCTAAACTAAATTATGTACAATTGCAAATGCCGATTATAGTGGATGTTTAAATATGAAACAGGTGGATGTTTTAGAATTAAAAGTATATGATGAAAAATATAGAGGAAATATATGGAATAGGATGAATGAACTGTTCGTAATCTATTATTTTAATTCAAAAACATCCATTTTTCCTACCAAATTTTAACTCTTTTTTTTTCTGATTAATTTTGGTGATTTCATCTTCTCGATCATTTATCATTAATTTGATTTTTTTTATAGTTACTGGAAGATCAGATAAAGAAATCCTTACTTGACGAATTAAAAGTTAAAGATGAAATCATTTATAATATAGGTGCTAAGTTTTTAAAAATAAAAACGAGCAAATTGTTTTTCCAAAAGCAATTTCAAAAATTACAGGTTCATAACAAAAAGGTACCCATCATTTCTTTATTATTCAGCTCATTATTATTCAGTCAGCAGAACATTATGCTACTACAATCTGTCAAATTTCTTTATTCGATTTTCATTTTATGACTAAAGCATTGAGGCTATAAGTTGAGTAGGAATATTTGACAGTTTCGAGTAAGTTGACCTGCTGTGGTCCGTACATGCCTAACGCTAAGCCGCCTATGCCTAGCCGTCTATGTTATCCACTTATCCTAATGCGGATAGTAACGACGGTTAAGTGCGTGAGGTAAGTATGGTTAGAAATAGTGATTTTTCCATTTGTTCTATAAGTTATCCTCAGGCCTCTTGTATTAATCTGTTTTATAATATTTCAGACCTGTGAGGATATAATTTTATTGTTACAAGAAAATAGAAAAGCCTTGGATAGTCTCCTAGATAAGCTACTAAAATCTGCTACAGTTTCCCCAGACAGTAAAAAGTATATAAAGCTACTACAAATCAACGCTAGTTTGCATTACGAAAATACTCAACTTAAAATAAATTTTATATCTCAAAAAGAGTTGCCCAACAATGCAATACAAGAACAGTCTGAGAAATGTTGTCCCATCGATAAACAAACGACGACTGGAAGTAAGTCAGAAGAAAAATTTTATCTTCAATCTATTCATTCAAAGTTAAAAATAGACAATGCGCTCGAAGGTGTTAAAAGTTTTAAGTACATTCATAGAACTTTTTCACCGTATGTTCGAGGTAAGATGTGTAGATCAGTTTCAGACTCTTGTATCGTAAGATCGACTCTAAGTGAATTATGCAAGTAATAAACTTTAAATATAAGTATGATTGTTTTATTTAAAATATATTTAATAAGTGATAAATAGGTATATATGTACTATTACAGATAGAAGTCCTCTTTCACCTTAAAGACTACTGTCGGCTAACTAAACCGGCCGCAGCACACATACGGATTATTTTATATCCGTGTGTGTCATATTCCAACCAATCAACCGCATGTTGTGTAGTATCGCTACGAAGAATTAAAGATGTAGTCTATGCTAGACAAGGAAAACAATATTAGTAAACCGTTTTCTTATTGCCGTCTTCGCCTTTCTTTAAAATAATGCGAAAATTTGTTACATCAGTTGAAGTAGAATTGGCTAGGTATGTAAAGAGCCGCACTTAACAATGCGATCAACTGCGATTTTGGGTTCGAATCCTAATTTTGGAAAATCTTTTGGATTTTTCATATAATTTAATATCGTGATTATTGATTTATATTTTTACTAAAAATGCTTGGAAATAATATTTAACGAATAGAAAATCCATTGAATATTTATAGCAAAAAAGGTTTTTATTATATGTTTTAGTTCACTATAGATGTATCACAATAACAAACAATAAATATATTATAATGCACTAGCGGACGCCAGCGCCTTCGTTCGCGTGATTTGGTTATATTCCGCTCCTATTAGTCGCAGCGTGATGTTATATAGCCTAAAGCCTTCCTGGGTTAATGGTCTATCCAACGCAAAAAGATTTTTTCAAATCGGACCAATAGTTCCTGAGATTAGCGCGTTCAACCAAACAAACAAACTCTTCAGCTTTATATATTAGTAAAGATTATATCATAAAGTTATACAGTATGTTAAATAACAGAGGGCGTTCCCTTAAACTCGTTAATATATATCATTAATCTTCGAGCAACACAGGGAAGGGAGTAGCCTTACCGTCTGTTCTCCGTACAAATTTTTCTGGCATATTTTGCGGGGGGAGTCAAGCACACAAGTGCAATTACTACTACATCTGCACACATAAGCACGCTTGTCATGACGACACACAAACATGGAAAATAAAACAACACATCAACAAAATCTGCACACCGCCATCTGTTTCTTTGTACAGATGAGACACTACCTACACATTGACACTTTTTTAATGGCCGATTTTATTGCTTTTTTAGTGTAGTTCCAAATGTCGATACAGCAATATCGATACATTACTAAATGAGGCGCAAGGAATAAAATGTAAGGAAATGAAACATTAGACTAGTATTAAATTTCTTTATTAGGTAGACGAACGATAGAGTTAGTGGCTAATAACAGATTAAAACAGGATTTATTTACAGTCAATTACGGTACAACACCAATTACATGGTTAACATTTACATACTTTAAAAAGTTTAAAAATAATATTAATAAAAATCAGATAGCCGGAAATGAGTGGAGCAAATTACACACACAATTAGATTTTTAGGAAAGCTGTAACATAAATAGTTTTGACTAGAAATTACAACATGAAAATTAAAATATTATCGCAATATCCATCAAAGATATCGGTAACCGTTTGATCAGAGGCACAGATTTTGAAGCAGTTTAGCCTACACTTTTAATTCTTATAATTTCCAATACAGGGCTTCTGTCAAATACATATATTTTATTTTATTAATCCAATTATAATCCTAGGTTATACTTTACAACGCCACTTTGATCTTGTAACATGATACACAATAATAATAAAATATCTCATATAAAAACCTGATAACATTTTGTTAAACCGCATGTATCGCATTAAAATTATCGACACATTATTATGTGTATGAGGTAACATCACTACGTTGTCTATTGGCGGCGAGAAACCGGATTTGTTGCTCAACTGATCCGAAATTTGTACCGAGAGAGCTAGAGCGTGCGGACTTGATGTTGATAAACAAATCCGACGATTACAATTGCACAAAATATCAGATTTTGGTGTTAAATGATAATGAGTCACAATAATATGTAAAGATTTACTTACATATGAAATGTAACACCATCTTTTTGTAAATTTGAAGTAGCAGACCTCTTTTTACAGCAGAAAACAGAGCAATTCGGTATTTTGATGACAGCAGCGTTCACTCGCGCGACTCGACTCGGTCTAGTTTGAAGTCAAAGCGCAACTAGTTTTGTTACTTGTGGTAGCTTACTTGGGCTTGTACTTCGACAGAGGGGAAACGCTGCGTATGCCCACTCCCTTCCCTGTGTTGCTCGAAGATCATTAATAGATTAAAATAAAAATATCAGCATAGAAAAATAAGCATAAAAAAATCCGAATAAAAAAAAATTCTAATTGGAAATAAATTTGAAACCTCTGTTTTAAATCAAAATAGTAGTCGTCATGTATAAATAAATTGCGACGTTGCCGTCTTTCATGTTCGCGTGTACAGTGTGTTTCTTTTACATGTCAATTTAAAATTTTTATTGAATATTTTCATATTGGAAAAATTTTTAAAACATTTTGTTTTCGAATGGAAATATTTTTTTTAGCATGTATGTATGATATACTATTTCGGGTTAACGGGAACGCCCTCTGTTAGTTAACATACTGTATATTATTAGGTGTAGATATATTGATAAATGAAATAAACTTTGATATGGTAACATTGTAATATTTTATATAAAAAATCACTGACAAATTTATGATATTGTTATGAAAGATGTTGGGGTTTTTCGCCGTTGACGATACCCCAGAGTTGTTGTAGGTAATGAGTAACACTAAAACACCCAGTATTGAGCCGCACTTGTTTTATTTACACCTGACCGCGTGACGGATGTATATTTACGACTGTTTTACATTGTGTTGAAGTTCATTCTATATACAATAGTATTTTGCTGTATGAGCATTATTGGCTCGTACATGCTCCCGAGGGAAAGGTAAACAGAGATCAGTTAACAATATAATATATGTTACAAGGTAAATAAAGTATAAAATGGAACAAAATATGTTACAAGTTGAATAAAGTGTAAAATAAAGTACATGGTAAAGCAACAAAACAATAAGCTCAACTAAACAATACAAACAACAAACAATAAGCTTAACTCTTGCATGCCTCGTTTATAGGTAGCGGAGCTAGTTTTATTATAGGTCTTTTTAGGGTTCCATTCTGTGTCTTCAGCGTTACTACACGAACTAAGTTGTCGCTTCCTGGGTGCAGTTCCACGACTCGGCCCATAGCCCATTTACACGGAGGTAAATTGTTTTCCTTGACGAGAACTAGCTGCCCTTTCTGTATATTTTCTTTGGTTCTTTGCCATTTATTTCGGGTTTGTAGATGATGTAGGTATTCTTTTGACCAGCGATCCCAATAATGTTGGCGCATATGCTCTATGAGTTTCCAGTTGTTTTTGATGTCTATAGATTTCATTTCCTCAGGTTCATTAAGTGGT
This sequence comes from Sesamia nonagrioides, assembly GCA_017933935.1. Taxonomy (NCBI): domain Eukaryota; kingdom Metazoa; phylum Arthropoda; class Insecta; order Lepidoptera; family Noctuidae; genus Sesamia; species Sesamia nonagrioides. The sequence goes on from JADWQK010000345.1 coordinate 707,157, forward strand.
AGTGCGAGCGTCGGACTTCCCGTAAGTAGGTGACCAGGAGTGAGATAGTCTAGATCTTCTACGTCTTCAGATAACGGACTCAGCGGCCTGCTGTTCATGCACGCTTCGATTTGTGTAAGAAGAGTTGAAAATTGTTCATAGGTTAGCTTCTGTTGCCCGATTACCCGTTTCAGGTGTGTTTTCATTGAACGTACAGCAGCTTCCCATAATCCTCCTGCCGATGGCCAGGATGGAGCGTTGAAATGCCACTCGATTTGAAGGTCATTGATTTCTTTAAAGAACTCTGAAGATAACATTGTTCTGTAATGTCGGAACTCCTCATTTAATACCTTTGCTGCTCCTACGAAGTTGGTTCCATTATCGGAATAGATGTGTTTTATTTATTTATTTGTTTTTTATCCATAGGTCGCTGGTTCAAATCCGGCTCGAAGGACCAAAAGATGTTGGGGTTTTTCGCCGTTGACGATACCCCAGAGTTGTTGTAGGTAATGAGTAACACTAAAACACCCAGTATTGAGCCGCACTTGTTTTATTTACACCTGACCGCGTGATGGATGTATATTTACGACTGTTTTACATTGTGTTGAAGTTCATTCTATATACAATAGTATTTTGCTGTATGAGCATTATTGGCTCGTACAGTAAAAATTATAAAAATCCTTTTTAGTTTTTCGATACGAAAATGATTATATTATATACTAGCGGACCCGACGATGTCGAAGTTTAGCCATATCAGCAGTTGGACTGGTAAAGCGAACCCCAGACTCCAAAGCTGAAAAGGCTTCGGATGCGACTGGGATTAACACTGGGATGATGATGATGACTAGCGGACCCAACAGACTTCGTCCTGTCAAAAAGATTTGTAATTGATGCATTTTTTGTCGCTTGCCGAAAGTAAAATAAAAGAAATAATGTCGCATTGCTAACCAAATTGAAAATCAGTACTAATAAACTATTACATTTTTGATAGATATGATTGTATTTCAACTTTGTATAGCGTTAATAAAGCGCAAATTGACTCTTTGACGTTATTATTAGGAACACACCACACCTACATTGACGTTAACGTTAGGACCACCACACCTACATTGCATAAACAAAAGTGAGTGCTTGCAATATGAACTTTATACAATAACAATAAAGTTCAAATTGACTGTACGTTTTAGTTCGAAAACGTTTGTATGGGAAAAAGAATAGGGCTATTTTTAGAGCTTTTCCGGCAAATATTCGATTTTTTCTAAAAACATCCTTGGACTTCAACGAACATTTAAAATAACGAATTAGTTAAATTGGTCCAGGCGTTGTTGAGTTAAGCGCTTACCAACACATCTTGCGATTCATTTTTATATTTCTCAAAGAAAAGAGGATTAAAGCTAACCTCAACCGCTTAGCCACCGAGAGAGACAGTTACGGAACGCGTTGAAATTAGTAGTAAAAATCATAAGCGGGCATCAAGTTGTGAACGTGTACTCGGAGTATGTATCAAATTTTATTATAGAAGAAGGTCGTAACTACAACTAGTATTGCTTAGCCATAGTTTTGTGAGATTGCTACTCGACTTCTGGCCGTGATAGTACACTCTGATGTACACCACAGTCAAGCTGATATAAATGTGCCACGAGTCTTTTATTTCATCAGCATGCACATGTATATAGTGTCTTTAAAGTCGTGAAAATAAATAAGGGCGCTGCAGTCGTGGATATAGTAACCCTGTTAGTGTCACTGAAATCATTTTGATACTAGCACATTATTTTATACTAGAAGCAAAACTGGTTTTAATGAAAACACAAACCTATTGTCTCTGGCGTTTAAATAAAATGAGTAAAACACTAATTTTAATTCCGACCATGATGTAATTCATTTTTAAAACCAGCGGTAAATTAAAACACCTAAAGTATCAAAACTGTGCTAGTCGCACTGCAATATATGGTGTACTTATATTTGCAATCCAACCTATAAATGCGCAATGTAATCAATCCTCATTTTAATCTTAAAATCATTTACTTAGTAAATTTGAAACTTCTAGTATATAAAAACAAACAGTAACATGACTACATACCTGTTTCAGCTACTGTACAAGCATAAATATCATCCAAATTTGATAAAATTTGTCCAGCTTCGTGTTTTGTTAGTTTTTAATACGTTTCTTACTTATTTATTTATATACATATTCTTTATTGCACACCAATCAACCATAGAACAAAAAACATTTATCACAAAAAAACCATATGATGTTGTTGTTGATGTTGTTGTGCTTCGATGTTTTATGTATGTATATTTGAAAAGCAATAATAAATGCAATAGATATCGAGTTACAAAACAAATATACGATAACAGATGACATTCGATGTACTATAATTTAGTATTACCCTACTTTTAAAATGTTTAGTTCCAGAAAAATTAATTTCATGACTTTATAGACACAGTATATGGCATGGTATTCTCTTGGAAGTGGGGACTCTTCCAGACAAGCTCGTTCTACATAAAACGGCTTTCTTCCAAGTACTTATCCGGTACTGAATTCTATATGTATTAGAAACTCATAAATTGTAGGTTTTAGGTCCGTATTACAGAACGTCACTCAAAAATCAAGCTCTACTTAAGTCTAGTTTGAAGCCTTTTGATTGGTTGAAACTAGTTTTAAGTAATGTTTAAGGTCCGTATTACAGAACGTCACTCAAACTCAAACTCTACTTAAATCTCGTTTCAAGCCTTTTGATTGATTGAAACTAGTTTTAAGTAATGCTTATGCAGAGGTCAATGCTTGAGTAACATTCTGTAATACGGACCTAAGCAGAGACCAATGCTTGAGTTTCCTTCTGGAATACGCACCTTAGATTACTGGCTGTTGAAAGATGGCTGATAGTACGTGGGAGTGTTTTTTTATGGGAAGAATGCATCGCGCTACATCTACAACGTTCTATTGGCACTATAACAATCATCTCGTTTGAAAATGAAAACTTCTTTAGCATCGTTTCAAAGTCGATCGAAAGAAACAGATACTTATGATATGATTTAACTCAGTAGATGATAGAAAGCATCGAATAAAAAAATGAAGCATAGATGTGTCATGTGATAAATTGATGATGAAAGCATTAGGTATATAGTGTTTCTTATGCTCGATTTTAATTTTTTGTAGGATTCCCTTCTACCATTTGTGAATTGCACGCTTTTTATTTCACATTTGAACAACGTTATGTTAACATGCTTATGTTAACTTAATCTACTCTTCTGCAAATTATCGAAAATGTAGGCTCAAGGTCTGAATAAATCCATGTAAGGAATCCTTTATTATAATAATTTAATCCATTGTTTAATCTCAAGTTTAAGAAGTACTTATTATACCAACAATCAACATATTTTTTAAATAATTAATGTTTTTTATTTACAGACATTATTCACATGTTTCTAAAACTAAATGAACTACAAATTATTAAATAATAAAAATAACACAGTAAGTAAAAGAACACACAAATGCAAAAAGATTCTTTTAATCTAATAGGTAGTTCCTGAGATTAGCTCATTAGCACGTTAAAACGTAGAACGTACGTTAAAACGTAGTGATTACTTCAAAGAGTATAGTAAGTTTAAAATTAGATTACTTGCTCTGTGAGATTAGCTCATTAAGACAGACAGACTTGGAGGAGAGACTTTGTCCATAAAATCTAGTGATAATATACGGCTAGATAAAGATATATTTCATGCAAAATGGATTCATGCGATGGGCCGATGGCTGATAGTGAAAACAATTCGTGAATGATGATTTTTTTATTTTATTTTTTATTAGTGAAATGATTTCAGAACGTAGTAGTAATTGTCTATGAAAAAGATTTTTGCGATAATGTTGCCCACGAAAAGATATTTACCAGCGTTGAAGGAGTTCGTATGAATATAGGCATTCTCATGGGCGTACTCAATTTCTGGCCTGGGGGAAGGCCTAGGGGAAGGCAAGCCAGGCCTCTTGGGGCAAGTCAAATTATTAGAATGGGTAATCTTTGTGAGCTATAGTCGCACACGGTTTATCGGCAATTCGTACATTGTCATTTTGCCAGTGTCTACTGCGTAGTTTATTTAAAAGCTAGAGATACTTCCTCGTTTATACTTTGTTTAGTAATTAGGGGAGTTTATACATGTTCTACGAGATTTCCAGGGGCAGCTGCCTCCCCTTACCCCTACATGGGTACGCCCATGCGCATTCTTTTACTAAATTACACTAACCCAAATTTTTATTTCTAGAAAGCCATTTGACAAGTTTTCCGCACAGCAGACATCAAATTTATTCTGCGGATAATTAAAATCAGACCTAGCACCTATTTTTACGCTTCTTAAACTACACTAATGAGCCCATAGATATCCAATTCAAGTCTATGATTGTTGTATGTTTAATAGTAGGCTCAATCCCTTTAAATTAATGGTAGGCAAATATTTTTGAATCTTAGTAAAAAATAATACTAATTGTCTGTTGTAGCTGTGGTTTACACACGGTGACACGACTGCTAGAAGGTTGCAATTAAATTGTACCTTACCTGTAATAAAAAAAGTGGAATTTGAGAATGAAAAATCAGTATTTGATTATAAAATTCAGAACATTCTGTGCAAAGCTAAGTATCAAGTATTTGTGTATATTTTTCTATCATACATTCATAACAGTGGTGATCTGATGACTGATGTTGAATATATTTTCATAATGTTATTTTTTTGTCCTGGATTCATAGTCCTTTAGCCATATACATCAATAAAACTTAATCCAAAATCAACTAAGGTCTGTATTCCAAAAGGAAACTCAAGCATTGATCTCTGCTTAAACATTACTTAAAACTAGTTTCAACCAATGAAATGGCTTGAAACGAGACTTAAAAAATCTTTACAGACAATACTACGAAGGAAAACACCAAATCTTGTCTTATATCTAATAATCTAATTAAAGTTAATTTCTAAAATAAATAACTAAACCTATACAAACTAAGCTAAATAATATTAAGTTTAGTTTTTGTTTTAGTTTTTTGTTCATCTATTCGAGTTCATTACAACAACAGTAGAACTACGGTCTATTTAATAAATCTTGGACGTGGAGGGGTGGTGATTTTAAAAGTGGGGTGGGGTGGTGGACAACAAATAGTATCGGTACGAAACACGGAAACATAGACTATATGGTTGGCAACATTCATCTCCAGATTTGTGTGCGCCGGCATCGCACGTGAACGTGTCGCAAAAATCTCAATAAATTAGTGAAATCACCATGTCGGACGAATATTTCTATGGTAAGTCTTAATCTTAATACATTTGAGCTTACTTTAATAGTTTTATTTGTACGTTTCGCACTGTACTTTGGTCTGGAATTGATTACAACATTAGCGTTAGCTATGACACCCGGCTCTCGCCATTTTATTTCACTTTATTTAGTGGATATATGTTTCATTGCTATCTGTTGTGATAGTTAAAGTTCCATACGTTTACGCTTGTTACAGGTTTTCAAATTTTTGTATTTTAAGTTTATAACAGACTTGCCGCCATTTTTGATTAAGGAAATGAAATGGCAAATTTCTTCAATCAGTTAGTAATGGCGTTTCTGAGCAACAAATAATTCTATATCCTACGCGAGATGAGTGCTATTGATTTTTGTTAACGCGTGGTGCGTATGGAATGTGCGAAGTCGGTGGTGATTGGGCGCGCAATTTGAATGCGCGGCGTCCAAGCCGCGACAGTTTCCGAGCCGTTGAGTCTGAAAGCAAGCATGTGTAAAATAACTGTCGATTCAAAGCTCGCTGCGAGCACATCCAGCAACGCTGTTGTTTATGTCAGCGCCGCGATGTCAGGGTTTTGAGGTTATGATGACAAAATTAACACGAGTTCGTACGATGCGGGTCATTTGCTGAGAGGTCACAATGTCTCACGATATGAAATCCCGATTATATGAGTTTCGTCAAACATGTTGACAAGGTTCTTGAATGTTTCAGGTGTAACTCTGTCTGCCTCACATCAGTCCGAGACATGGGACCCCGAGGCGAAGGCTGACTACCCCCGCAGCAACAAACTGCTCATACGTCAAGCATTGTTGGGCCCAGACGCCAAGGCTGACGAACTCAATGTTGTTCAGGTATGTTTTATTACCTACTCTAAGGTCCGTATTCCAGAAGGAAACTCAAGCATTGATCTCTGCTTAAGCATTACTTAAAACTAGTTTCAACCAATCAAATGACTTGAAACAAGACTTAAGTACAGCTTGAGTTTTGACTGATGTTCTGTAATACTCACCTAAGTAAGCTTGCAGAGCTTTCTGAAACACAAATTGGATAATAAGCTATGTTTCAAAAGTATGGCTGTTTGTTTATACTTGGCTTTATTAAATGTGAAGAGTATAGTGTCACCATCATACTTTCAAGTACAATAATATACTACCATAAAAGTTAAACTATACATGTGATAAAACTTTGCTCTATAAAATGTATACATTGCAGTTATTAACAGGTAGATGTGGTTGTGTGATGTTACAGCATGTAATTGTTTAACTTCAAATTGTGCAAAATGACTACTGATAAAATATGACTCATTCAGTTTTTATTTTGTGTCTGTCTTATCAGTATTCAATATTAATAATCTAATTCCAGCTTAGCGGGTAATTTTGCTATCCTCATGTAACCTTTTTTCTATGTGCAGGTGGAAACCATGTCTCTGCAGGAGTCTGTCAAGATCCCAGTGGCTGTACTGAAGACTGGAGAGACAAGACATGCACGTCTTGACATTGAATTCCCAGATGCCCCCGTCACATTTTCACTTATTCAGGTGATATTGTAAAGAAAGATATTACATACAGTTTATTTTGAACTGCTACTTATATTGAAATTCTTCTAAAATGAGTCGTTACTATCTTTGTACACAAATCCCCTTATAAACAATGTTTAAAGTTAACTAGTGATTAGTAGATGTTTGCAGGCCACTTAACTTTCATCATCCTTTATAAATAAACAGCACAGTTTAAGGGGCTTATTCATAAACAATGATTAAAGTTAACTGTATGGTTAAATAATTGCTAATCAGTAGTTAAATTTGAACATTGCTTATGAATAAGGGGGATGGTGGTTGGGTTATTTCTGAACAAATAATTAGGTAGGAGATAATTCAATTTATTTGCATTAATGTACTTTTGAAAATGAAATGATGATAAAAAGAACCAAGTTATTTGATGGGCTCACGACGTCGTTTTGACTGTTGCACAGCCTGCTTGTGATTGCTTGAGGCATTTGTCTGATCTACATTGACAACAAACACTAATTTAAACTAGTGTACCATGATACATAGACTTACATAGCATTGTGTTGTACAGGGATCAGGGCCAGTGCATTTGATTGGCCAGCACCTCCTTGGTGCCCTTGTGGAGGAGTTTGAGGATATGGAAGAAATGGAGGAGGAGATGTTAGATGAAGAGGAAGGAGACGATTCACAATTCAAGGTATGTACTGATACAAGACCCTCTTGACACTTACAATTTTAGATCATGCAAAGTGTTTCAGACAACTTGACATCTTAGGGCTTTTTCATATTATTGTGCATGTTGAATAGTTAGCTATAAGCCAATAATAAGTAATAAATAACTCAAAATTATGCAAGTGATAAAGTAGATTGCTGAATTTACAGGAAGATGAGAATAAAAGGAAAGCATCAGCAGGCAAGCGCAAGGCTAATGAGGTACTGAAAACCTTCAACTAATATCAAATTACAAAAGTGACTGCTTCTGTATACACTATACAGAGGGAAAAGGACCTGTGGCCCAGTTCTGTTAAACAATGACAGTTCATGTAAGGTTTTAATGAAATCTTTGGGATATACTCAGACCAGTTGATTAATCTCATTTCACTGTCATTTTTCATAAAACTGAGCTTGTTTGTACACTGGTGTCTAAATTGTATTTTCAAGGAAATGTTACGATCATTGGCTGTTGGTTTTCTGTATACTCATTCATTAAAATAATAATAACCTTTACCTTCTGATAGTTGGATTAGATATTTAAAAAGACCACCTTTTATTGTGAAAGTAAATTATGTAGCTCCTGACAAGTTACATTGTACATCCTGTCGTATAGGTGGCCTTTTTATGCATAACCATAATTGATTCTTTGATTAGGTTGCATATGTATATGGCATGTGATGTTAAATAAGTAAATATTATAATAATTTGTTATTATTACAGGATGAAGACGATGAAGAGGGAGAGCCTAAAGGCAAAAAGTCGAAAATGTCAAACAACGCTAAAGGCAAGGCTCCGTCGCCCAAGAAGAATGCCAAGAAGTGAACCGCCTGCCGCGCCCGCCCCGCCGGCCCGCGCCCGCCGTTCGCTGATGCGCCGCACGCGCGCCCCTAACGAGAATCAGACAGACCAATTCCATTTAAGACTGACTGCATCCTCAATCACTAAACTTAGGTATACTTTGCCTAGCGTAATTATTGGAGTTCGTTGACGTTTGCACTACAGGCCAGTAGTAGTGAGCAGTGCGGCGCGACAGTGAGCGGACGGGTCGGCCGGCGGCCGGCGTATCTCTTAGTTGTATGACATAGTGTGGTAATTCAGTCTAGGTTAACGTTGTATCGACTTGAGCGTGCCTGGGTGAGTGGAAGTGTGAGTATTTGTTCGTGATAGTTACTTACTGGTCGAGGTATCTGCAAACTTGTCGATTCGATCCTGAGTGGTTACCGACGATAGTGTGATTTCTTCACTTTTTTTTTCTAAACTAAATTTCCATTCCTTACTGTGGTATAGTGTTATGGATGTCAAATTTAATATTAAAGTAAGTCTTAAATTCAGATGTATTTTTAAGTTAAGACATAATTAAGCATAATCAGTGTACTTTTAAGACATTGGTCATTTTGTATGGAGTAGCTACCGGTTGAAATGTAATTGAATTTGCTAACGATTTCTCATTTCAGAATGAAAACTGATAATCTATTATAGTTTGTTTGTACATATACATTATAAAAGCATAAGAACGGTAACAATAAAAAGCATTTCTAAACATTCTCAAATCTTTAATTTCTTTCAACCCAACAATCCCCATACTTCTTCCCTACCTCTTGAAATTAAACAGTTGACATCTAGATTGCCTACTAAATCAATTTTTATCCAACAATGCCTGTAATATTCTATTTCGTTCCCGTTGTATATTGTTTGATTCTTCAACAGCTCTCACCAAACTTTCAAACTTGTCATTGTCTTTCCTGTCCTGCACTTCCTGCATCACTCTCTTTATTTCAGTTAGTGTCATATCATCTAAGTTCACACCATGTGTGCATGTGCCTGTTCCTGTGGGTTCATCATATATTTTTTCAAAATAACAATAGTATGGCCAGTTGTTAATTTTTCCGGTTCCTTTCTTTTTCTCAGCAAGTCTGATGTAAGTTTGTTTCAAGTTCCTGAATTTTCGATCACATTCTTCTGAAGACAGGCCTATTTTTGGAGCAATGGATCTCCATACATTTTTCTTTTTAACTAGAGGATCTCTAAATCTTTCCTTGTTGTCTACATAGAATGTTAAAAGCTGCTTGACATAATCATCTTCTTGTGATTTGTACGTCAGTTTAGAGAGTCCATCAGTGAAGCTTGTGTAGTTTGCTGGCCCACTGTATATTCCTTCAAAATCTTTGTAGTAACGCCACTTTGTTATACATCTTCCCGTATCTGCTCTCATTTTTAACCGAATATAAGTTTGTTTCAAATTTCTGAACTTTTTGTCACAGTCTGTGGGTCGTTCACCTACTGATGCTGATATCTCTTTCCACAGCTCTTTCTTTTGATACCTTGGATTTTTGAACTTTTCAGCTATTTGCTTGTACTTTTCAATTAGCAACCTAGTTTTATTTTTGTCCCAGGGACCTATACTTGGATTATAATTGTAAAATATTCTCTCAAAGTAATTATGGTATTGCCACTTGATTGGTTTTCCAGTTTCCCTACTCCTTTCTTTCCAATTAAAATATGCTCTTTTTAAATTCTTAAACTTATGGTAACAATTGTACTCTGTTGTCCCTAACTGTGATGCTATCTCCCTCCAAACATCTTTCTGCAAGCAGTCTGGACTTCGAAACTTGTTCAAGTTCTCAGTGTAAAGAGTTAGCAATCTTCTTACTTTGTGCTCCTCCCACGGCTCCAAAACGGACTGTGGAAGTGATTTGCATTCTTTAAATACCTCTTCACAGGTGTTGTAATGTACCCATTTGATCTCCTTGCCCAGTCTTCTCTTTTTCAGAAGTCTCATGTAAGTTCTCCGCAGGTTTCTATATTTTTTACTACATTCATCGGAACTTGTTCCTAAGTGCACAGCAATTTCTTCCCAAAGGGATTTGTCTTTTGTAATATTTTTAAATCTGGTATCCAAACACAATGAAAGTAAAAGTTTTATTTTGTTCCTATCCCAAAAGTTTTCATCATCCTTGGGCTTTATTACCTCCTTTTCACTATTTTCAGAAAGATTTTCTTGGATAGCTACAGGGGTCTCGTTAATTTGTATATATTGTCTGTTTTCCCCTGTATCCACGAGATATCTCGCCTCCTGTCCTGTAACTGATTACAATAAAGTACCTATATTCCAGTTCTTTAGAACGAGTTATGTATAATAGTTTAAGTACATCAACATCAAAATGATAGATCGACATATAAATAGTGTTTAGTAACAAAACTTACTTTGTGGATTCTGGATAGTGAAGTTATTGCTACTGAATATGACATTGCTTTGATCTTCCCTGAGGACAAACCAATAACTTTGGTTGTGGGGATTATTAATATCCATTGTAATAGATGTGAAAAGCTGATACAGTAATATCTGGATTTCAGATAGTAAACAATCCCATTAGCAATGGAAGTAATAAAAGCGCTTTCGAGCACGACAAGCACTGAATTGTATGGAGCACAGAACCACAGAACACAATTACTTACATTACTCCTAGCGGAGAAGAAGGTCAACTTCATACAAAAAAAGTAGGAACGAATTTTAGTTTGGAAGTGCTGCCATCTTACTTTAGCCCAAGTAAACTATGTCGGCGTAGTAGGGCCGCGGGAAATTTAAACCACTTCATGATGACTATTGTATTTTAAGTTTTAACATTTTATTACACATCCAGACCAGGAGTGCAGCCTCGAGATTTTTTCCTCCTCTCGAGACCACCCTCCCGATCTGAATGTATCAGAAACGGAAAATAGAATGAATCTAGCATAGAGAAAAAAACTTTGTAATAAAAAAAAAAAAACTAACGGGCCGCGTCCATACAAATTACATTCATACAGAATGGACACCGGCTGGTATGGAGTTAAAGCAAAGACCACAGAGCAAGTAATCACTAAAACCACAGATACCACTTCCATAGAGCAAGTAATCACGTTAGTACTTAAACTAATCTATGGTAATCAGTATGTTTTATCCACTTCTAATAGTACGTTTTGCAAAGACCATAATTATTTCATAGATAAAAAACGTGTTGCACTCGGGGACTGCCGCGGTAAAGCTATTGCATTGCATTTTTTATCAACTTAAGCAATTATAATTATTTATATTTTACACGAATCTTTTATTAGTTATTTATGACATAGTATTTTTTTATTCTGCCAATTAACGTATACATTTGTATAAGTATATATTTTCTTTTATGTAGTTTATTTATTTTTTATCAGTGACGTCATCGAAAGTGCGAAAAACGGTGGCGATTTAGCGACTAAACTATATTTAATTTTGACTTTGATAAAGAAATAGAAGCTATGCTATAGCTTATAATTAACGTCATGTTCGTGATCAGCGCCCCCGAAAACCCCTGTCACGACACGCAAGTCATAATATAAAAAAATGACGTCATTTTCGTGATCAGCACCCCCGAAAACCACTATCATGACACCCATGTCAAAATATCATAAAATTTGTGTCGGCCATCTTGGATTTCAAAAATGACGTCATTATCGTGATCAGCACCCCTAAAAACCGCTGTCAACACCCAAGTCAAAATATCATGAAATTCGATTTCGGCCATCTTGGATTTCAACAATGACGTCATTTTCGTGATCAGCACCCCCGAAAATCTTTTTCACGACACCCATGTCAAAGTGTCATAAAATTGGTGTCGGCCATCTTGGATTTCAAAAATGACGTCAATTTCGTGATCAGCACCCCCGAAAACCCCTTTCACGAAATCCATGTCAAAATATCATAAAATTGGTGTCAGCCATCTTGGATTTCAAAAATCCAAAGGTCATTTTCGTGATTAGCACCCCCAAAAACCCCTATCACGACATCCATGTCGAAATACCCAAAATTCATCGAAGTACCTTTTAGACGGACGAAAATACCGCACCTGGCAAATTGTTTCAGTCTCTCGATGTACGTGGTATAAAAGCTGAAAGCGCGAAACGCTTCGTCCGCGAGTACTGCCGCCACATTTGGGCTGGTGCTACAAAATGCCACATGGCAACTTTGGATTCGGTGGAGAGGTGCGTGTGCGAAGAAGCTTACTGATGAACCAGATTTGGTTCCAAACGGTCTCCAAAGCCTGGAGCACAGGCGATGAGTAACCAGCCTGTCGGTGTTCTATAGGAAACATTTTGGAGAGTGTCCGCGCTAATCGCATGACTTAATTCCCCCATCTCCGTTCTCCAATCGGAGGAGCTGTCTTACGACGAGTATCCACCCTTAGGTTGTTGACACCACTCTTTATGTTATTTGACACTACTTAGCTGCGTCGCGCGGTTTCACCCGCGTAGGTTTCGTTAGGATTCTTTTTATATGCTCGGCTTCTATTGATCGTAGCGTAATGTCATATAGTCTAAATCCTTCCGGGATTAATGGGTTATCTAACGCAAAAAGATTTTTCAAATCGGGCCAATAGCTCCTGAGATAAGCTTTTTTTTTTTTTTGATAAGGCTTCTCGTAGGTGGCCATTAGAGGCCGTAACTACTTAAACGGACTTTCCTGTGGATGCCTTAATTAAAATTAAAGCCTCCAGCCAGTGGCACTTAAAACTAAATTAAAATTAAATTGGGCGACTACGCACTAAGGGCACGGCCCCTGTGGGGTACGAACCTCGGCTTAGGGCGTCGCTAGAGAGGACAGCAAGGGACGGCTGGATCGAATGTATTCTTAATGGTTTGATGACCACGACGTTTCCTAGTACTAGCTCTGAGATGAAACGCCGAAACAAACTCAGAGGTCATTGTTGGGACATTATGATATTACTGGCTCAGCTGCGGCGCGGGCTGGCCTTCAACGGATAAGGGACGGGGGAGGGGATTACTACGTGGAGCGCGTCGCGATGGACCTCGGCGGCGAGGTCGGTAAGTCGGTCTGTTTTTGTGTAATGTGCTGGTGGCCCTATTGGCTTCTTGGAGGAGGGTAATGGGGTCATCGGGGTCTGTGAGGGCATGCCGAAGGCGGCGAAGTCGGGAGATGGTGGAGGGAGTGTAATTGGCAGCCGCTGCTATAAGAGGATTGCGGTGTTTGGCAGCAGTGTCAAATAAACGTTTGGAAAGGCGTTTCATGAACTGCTGGGTGGTGGGGATTTTGAGATCAAGATGGAGGATCTCATTTCGAATGAACCAAGGGGCGTTTGTGGCTTTACGGAGGAATCGGTTTTGGACTACTTGCATCCTATGGATATACCGTGGCTTGGCATGTGCGAAAACTGGACAAGCGTAGGTCATAATCGGGCGTATGCAAGCTTTGTACAAGCGCATTTTGCACCTGAGCGATAGCTTGCTACGCGGGTTGAGGACGGGGTGGAGTCGAATTAGAGCGCAGGCGGCGCGAGCGCGGACCGTCTCAAAGTGCTCTGAGAAGTTGAGGTTTTGATCGAGAATCACACCTAGGTATTTAGTTTGCTTCTCCCAAGGGATCGGCTTGCCGTCCAAGGTGATGGGTCGTGGAACTCGTGGAAGGGTGACACTGACCCGCGGTTTCCTGTAGAGTACCGCTTGGCTTTTTAGGGGGTTGACTTCCTGAGATAAGCGCGTTCAAACAAACAAACAAACAAACTCTTCAGCTTTATATATTAGTAATATAGATTTATCATATCAAAATATTTACAGTAAACTATAGATGGTAAGCTAACCATTATAATAATTAAGGAAATCGTTTGTTTCCTATTTCTAAGATTAGAAAATACAGGGAAATTTAACTAAAATCATGTTTGCCAGTTTCCTCAATTTCTTTTTCTGCGTGGAACTGTTTATTATAAAGAAATAAGAAAGTTTAATCGAGATTAGAAATTAGTATTAATCACAGACAATTAGTCGAGTTATACACAAAATGAGGAGAACGCTAACGGTGCCTCACTAGTGCGTTTGACACGCGCTGCGAAATAGACGACGCCATTAATTGTGTTTGTCCTTGTTGGTGATTGTGTTGTTATTACTGGTCTGATTTGGTTATTACAATTACATGAGTTTTTTAGTCTTTTATAGTTGATAGTGATTGTACACGTTCTATATCTATTACGGAGTATGTGTAAAATATTATCTAACTTTAAAGGAGAAATCTGACAGCGGTGAGTGTAAATAACGCAACCGGTGTGCGTTGTTTTATTTTGAATGCGCCTAATGGCTAAACTTGCCTTTAGACTATTAATGTATTCAAATAAAATAGGTGACTGATTACTGTAATAAATTTTATGAGATAATGTTTCATATGACCTTGGGAACCGTTGGCGGGAAACTCTTAGGCTGACCTGTCACCTAGTATTCGTCCAGAAATTAACGGAAATATCCCATGAAACAGGAATGTTTGATGCTAGTCCGCGAAATCCAATCTGTTATATTTTTTTTATAAATTTGCAAGATTTTCTTTGTTTTTATTTTGATAGAAAATTGATTAGTATTTGCAACAGTAATGATAACAATAAACAGTAATAATAATTTGAGAAATAATTTCATGAAAATGTAACGTGTTTAGGTAGAGCTCAAAATGTTTTTGCGTGAGGTGTAAGCATAGCTGAATTAGATTAAAGTAGCAGCTCAAGTACAACCAACCCACCATGTGTTGGTTTTACTTGTGAATGGAATTGTGGATGCTCTTGCAAATTGCTTCTGTGTGTGTGAATGTGGCTTGGCCAATATTGGCTCCTGAATTCGCCTACTATGCAAACCAACCAGCCATTGTGATTTAAAGTATCTACCTAGGAAGGTTTAATGAAATGATCTAAAATATGTATGGACAACAGCAGGTCAAGCTACCCCAAACTCAGATATTCCCAATCAACCTTGAGCCCTAATGATTTAGTATTAAAGTTGAAAATCGAATAAGGAAATCTGACAGATTGTAGCAGCTTGATGTGCTGTAATCTGTACAAAAAAATAAATGAAAAGAAATAAGTAAACAATAGAATTAATAAATATTTCTTGTCACATCAACATTACTGTACTAATTGTTGACTTTGATGTGGTTTGTTAGTGATGTCAGGCGGTCGGCTGGTGGTTTTGGACCGGGCGGGGCGTGATGGCAAGCATTATCCATTGGCAGAGGGGTTGGCCACCCTGGGCAGTGATATAGCCTGTGATATCCGGATCATGCTGCCTACTGTCAGCCCGCACCATGCAACTGTTGTTGTTCATGCAAACCAGGTATTGTGTTGTGGTATTGTGTTTCATCAATATTCTTCTGCATGTTGTTTTTGTTCTATTCTATTCTATATTTATTCCTGGCAAATGGAGTGTATGTCAACGATTCTTCCAATGTCAGTTGAAGTGAATGTACAGACAACAGCACATCAAACTACTGTATTCTGTCAGATTTCTTTATTACATTTTCAACTTTATGTATAAAACATCCAAAATTGATTGGAAATTTCTGACAGTTTTGATTATGTTGACCTGCTGTTGTCTGTTGTAAGTAATCACAAAGAACAGAGTGGGTTGGTAGCCAAAAGAAAATAAATTAAACAAAGTCATTGAAATTCAAACTTATTAATGAATATTTTCTGTATTTTTTTATTCCTTCTTTTCAATTGGTTGTTGAAATATAAACAAATGAGGTCTTTGAACATGCCAATGTGGTGGAGCAGTCACTGCTGTGCCACCCACTTATAGAATGGGATTCCTTTTCACCACCACTTTCGGGTTCAATAATTCCGCAACTAATGGGTTTGGATGTTAAAGGAAGAATGGGAAAGGAATAGCAGTATGGTTAAATTGAACCTGGGGAAGGTGCAACAATCCTCAAGATATACTTTGAAGATCATCCTTGAACTATCATCAACAATGACTCTCACTCCACCCACAGATTGAGACCAAATCCTTGTTGATACAATATTATTGGCATCCATGCACAGTTTCAGTTGGTTAAGGAATATCCTCTCCCAATGGGAAGGATTCCATCCAATCACAATTGGATGGAATCCTTGATCTTGAATCTTTGTTCTTGGGCTCTTTGTCTTATGGTGGCATGTTACAGGCCTGTAACAGACTGTTATAGCTCTTCAAATATAAGAAGTGCAATTTGACACTTCTAACTTACTGATGAATAAGGATTGGATTGATAAAAAAATCGATTACTACAACATCTGATTTATACGAGATATTGATTTCATTTCTATGTAATTTCTAATCGATTAAAGTTACATATTTGTTTATTTTATGACTGTAAATGTCTGAATTTTAGATGAAAGAAATTCTCTAAATCTTTAGTTCCAGCCTAACCTAAGCAACATTGTATTTTAATAACTATGTATTTAATTTTAAATATTTTCATTGACATTTAGAAATCAGCAAAAATATAATTAAATAATAAAAGATGCTTTCATTGAAAACGATTGTTAGTAGTAAGTTCGATTATTCGGTCATTTTTAACGATTATTGGTATACAAGTGAATTTGAAGAGTCACAACACTACGGTATAGTACCTTACTACGTTACTTTGACACAACGTCGAGAAAAAATACGATTTATTGTCTACATTGGTTGTATTGCTTTGTTTGAAAAATTTTAATATAAATTAAGTGATTAAGAATTGTGCAGTTTGTGATAAAATAAAAATAACTTTAAAATTACGTGGTTTTACGAAAGAAATAAATGTCAATTTTTGAGTTACGCATGTACAAAGTTGTGTCGTCATGAAAAGTATGAAATGTCAAATTGCACTTCTTATATTTGAAGAAGTATAGATACTAATAATCATAAAATCAAAAGGGACATACATTATTATCAACTTTTGGTATTAATGTAGTAAAAATTATTTTAGAACGATATTTTAACCATGTAATTGGTTCAAATAAGTTCCATGTGGAGTTAAAAGTTCATTCGGTTATGTGAATGATTTGATATCTTGGTTCAGACGGTGGTGCGCAACATGAGCTCCAACGAGACGCAGGTGAACGGGCGCGTGGTGAGCGTGGCGGCGCTGCGGCACGGTGACGTCATCAGTATCGGCGGCCGTCACTTGCGCTGGGAATACTCCGACCCCACGGCGCGCCGTCCGCAGGCGCCCGAGCCAGCGCTGTACGTGTCGCGACGCAAGAGTCGCGGCGTGCGGCGCGCCAGCGGGCCGGCCACCTCCACCGCGCGCGACTGTACCTGGCGCGACCCGCAGCTCCAGCGAGCGCTCGAGATGTCGCACCGCGCCTCCATGCCCGGTAACTATACACACACTTTATGTTCTATAGCGCTGTACGTGTCGCGACGCAAGAGTCGCGGCGTACGGCGCGCCAGCGGGCCGGCCATCGCCACCGCGCGCGCCTGTACCTGGCGCGACCCGCAGCTCCAGCGAGCGCTCGAGATGTCGCACCGCGCCTCCATGCCCGGTAACTATACACACACATTATGTTCTATAGCGCTGTACGTGTCGCGACGCAAGAGTCGCGGCGTACGGCGCGCCAGCGGGCCGGCCACCGCCACCGCGCGCGCCTGTACCTGGCGCGACCTCCATGCCCGGTAACTATACACACTCATTATGTTGCGTTTGAAATTCGGCCATATAGTTTGTTGATAATACGTATTGAGAGAGAAAATTTCTTTGTAGCCAGCCTTAAAAAAATATTGTAGCTACCTTCTCTTAACCACACGGATTTGAACCTTAATAAATTTTAATTGTTTTTTTTTTTCATTTTGGCTTTCTGTACCAAAGTGCTTATAAAGTTGTTCAACAGACCTTTCTTTCGTTGACAGGCAGTGCCGGCGCCAAGCAGGTGGCCATCGTGCAGCCTCAGAGGAGGGACACCAGCGATCACATTGGTAAGAGCCTTTTTTTTTTATTACATATTATAAACCAGCGCTTGACCGCAATCCTGCCTGATGGTAAGCAGTGACGCAATCGTTGATGGTAAAGCGCACTAGTTTATTAAGAGCCTATTCACTCTAGCCTTGAAGACACTCAAATTGTAGCCTACCTACCTCTATGCACACCACTGGCATTTGCAGCTAACACGGCTAATATACGGTTACTATTTATTGTAGACAAGAGCCCGCAGAGGACGCCGGCAGCCAACAAGCGGCCCAGAACGTCCAAAAGCGATCTCGACGCATCTGTCAGTGAAGCAGAACAAGAAAAGACTAAACGCAAATCGACCGCGCGAGGGAGCCCAAAGAACTCTCCGTCGAACTTACAAACCACGACGAAAGCGACGCTCTGGATCGAGTCGCGGAAGACGAGTCCTAGAAAGTCGAACAGGCCACAGACGGAGCCACGGCTGCGACGCAGTGCCGGCGCGACGCACAAGAGCACGCCGCTGCGCCTCGCGGTACTGAGGCGCGCGCAGAGTGCTCACAAGATGCGGGTTACTAAGATCGAGGGACCGCTGATTATGGGTAAGTATTTACATTTATTTTCATTATTCTTCATATTTATTACTAGCGACTCGCCCCGGCTTCGCACGGCTTTTATTTCTACATGTTTTGGTAACACTATAAAGATAATTTAACTTATCCATATGTACTTTAATATTAATGAGGAAATGTGTGTGCCTGTTTGTTTGTCCTCCTTTGGCGGCAAAATGGAGCTACGAATTGAAGTGATTTCCTAAGTGGTGATAGTTCATTGTTACCTGTTATGTCTTACGCTTGGGTCGGGTGGTTTAGAAATCAATCACTTAGTGCGGCGCGGCACGTCCATTCGCTGGGACTGCCGGCAACGTCCCCACCGCCGGGTGTCGCAGGCGCACATTTTAATTGTAATATCTATACATTACATTACCAACACAGAAACACACTCTTTGTTATCAATGAAAAATACCTGTCTTATTTTTTTTTATATTTTCATCCAACCCCTAAAATAAGAAGTCGAAATTTGGGATAGGAGAACTATGACTCAATTTGTCCAAATGTACAAAATTACGAACAAAGAATTCAAACGTTTTAACAAAATTTCATGTAAAATAATTTAAATTTTATTTTTTAATCTTTTTCACTCATGTATAAAAATACTTTTGGTTTATCGTATCTACTTCCCCTTTTTCACCAACTTAAAAAGTTCAAAACTCACTTTTTGTTGGGCTTGCTATAACTTTTTATAACAAGATACCCTCTGCTTTGCTAGACTTGCCTTACAATGCATTTAAAGCATAAATTAAATCCAAGCTTTGTTGAAAGACATATTATTCCGTAAATGCCTATTAATTAAATGATGAGAATAGCTAGTCACTCTGATTAACTCAAGACAATGTCTGTGTTCTTTAATCTTTCTCCAGACTTAGCTTACTGGCGCACGTTATACGAGTTCATATAATTGTTTTTTTTACAATGCATAAATATGTAAGCTGTCACTCCCTTTATACCTAGGTATTTTATTTAGGTAATAAGTTTTTACTTATTTACATTTCCATTTTAATGTTTCTTTTTGCTTTGCTGGTATTTTGGCGTGGCTAGCTAGCATATGGTAAATACTTTCATTGTGTTGTTATCTTATGTTCATTACTATACATAGTATTGTATAAAGTCATGTTTTTTAAATGAACAGACAGCTGTGCTGCTTGGGAAATTGTACCGCCTCTTCTTCCCAACGAAAGCACTAGGAAGTGGCGGAGGGCGGGCGTTTCGGGGGGACTGTCTTATGTAATATTGATGTTCAAAAAGTGCTGATTCACAGCTTTATTTGAATAAATGACTTTTGATTCTGATTTTACTTTAATTAACCAGTTCGATGGTAAGCAGTTTAGACCGTTTTGAACCAAATCTGTGTCGCCAATTAGCTTCTTCGCACGCCTCTCCACCGAATCTAAATTTGCTAGTTGGCATTTTGCAGCACCAACCCAAATGTGAGTGCAGTACTCTACACACGTACGAACCTGCGCTTTGTATAAATTTAAAAGCTGTCCTGGTGGGAAGTACCGGCCGGAACTTTGCAATAACGCCAAGTTTCCTGGCAGCCACCATGGCTTTGTATTTAATGAACCGCCCAAAGTACAGGTTTGAGGAAATCTCAACTCCTAAAAGCTGAAGGCGGTCGGTAGAAGCCCAGGTGAACGGGCTCCATTTGGCGGAAAATTTACACGCTTTCGTTTTGGCGGAGTTGAATGCCATGCCTGCCTAAATGCAATATTAGTACGCTTTATCTCTTAACTCCTCTTTCGGACTGGACAGCTTCCTTACTAGTCCGAGTACCCGGCAAGTCGGTAATATACAACAGGAAGAGAGTTGTAGAGAAAAGACCACTGAGGAACACCGGCATTAGTCGACATGGGCTCCGATGAGCATCCGTCGAAAATAACTCGGAAAGACCGTTCTGTCAGGAAGTCTTTTACTCAGCCAGTCAGGTCAGACGAAATGCAGTACGCTGGAAGCTTAATCAAAAGGTCAGAGTGCTATACCCGATCGAAGGCCTTCGAGACATTTAAAGGACTGCAATCGCTGCCTTCTATTTTTGTCGAGGGCCTCGCCTCTTAAGAGAGTGACATACACTAGTAGGCCCCTAGTTGACTCGGACAGTGACAGTCGGTCACTGAGGAGATTGTTACCTTTCAGGTATGCCAAGAGGCGTGATTTAACACACGCTCCATAATCTTACAGTGAATAGAGGTTACTGCAATCCGCCGATGTTTGTAGGATCGGCACGATCACCCTTTTTGTGCACAGGAGAAGAATAGGCGATACAAGCGTGTCAATATACTTGAGAACTAGGTTATTTGATGTTAATAAATACGTAACTATTTAGACTGCACTATTTACTTTGTCAAAATCTTGTCTATTCCTGTTCGCTTTAAAATAAGAGAAATTTTGTCTGTAAATAGTACAATGTCACAGATGCTCTTTAATTACAATGAAATACATGAATACAAATCATTAATCCATACTAATATTATAAATGTGAAAGTAACTCTGTCTGTCTGTCGGTCTGTCTGTCTGTCTGTTACGCTTTCCCGCTTAAACCACTCAACCGATTTTGGTGAAATTTGGCACAGACAATCTTTGGACCCTGAGAAAGAACATAGGCTACCTTTTATCCCTGAAAAATATGATGTTCCCGAGGGAAATCTAAAAAGCGCGATATAACCGAACTCCACGCGGGCGAAGCCGCGGGCGGAAAGCTAGTATATACTAAAAACGAAAATGGACCTAGTATTGAGCCCCGTGGTACACCTAACTAAAGTGGTAGCTTGTCTACACGCTGGAATCTATTAGGTAAATAAGAATTAACTACGTACTAAGAGCTTCATTTTGGATACCGGTATACCGTGTAGTTTCCACAAAAGTATATCCAATATAAACAATCACAGAAAACTTAAGTGCTGGTTTATAAATTATATACAGTATGTTAACTAACAGAGGGCGTTCCCGTTAACCCGAAATAGTATAGCATACATACATGCTAAAAAAAATATTTCCATTCGAAAACAAAATGTTTTAAAATTTTTTCAATATGAAAATATTCAATAAAAATTTTAAATTGACATGTAAAAGAAACACACTGTACACGCGAACATGAAAGACGGCAACGTCGCAATTTATTTATGAATGACGAGCCGCGTATGCGGTGGCGGTCTAAGATCTAATTGATTGATGTGTGTTGGGCAATGCAACGTTAGGTAGATACTATTCCGCGCTACTATTTTGATTTAAAACAGGAGGTTTCAAATTTATTTTCAATTATAATTTCTTTTTATTCGGATTCTTCCTCAGCCTATAGATGTCCACTGCTAGACAAAGGCCTCCCCCAAGGCTTTCCACGATGACCGGTCTTGTGCTGCCCGCATCCATCGGCTTCCCGCGACCTTCACCAGGTCATCGGTCCACCTTGTTGGGGGTCTCCCTACGCTGCGTCTTCCAGTACGTGGCCGCCACTCCAGAACCTTGCTGCCCCATCGGCCATCGGTTCTACGAGCAATGTGCCCTGCCCACTGCCACTTAAGTTTAGCGACTCGCAGAGCTATGTCGGTGACTTTGGTTCTTCTGCGGATCTCCTCATTTCTGATTCGATCACGCAGAGAAACTCCTAGCATAGCTCTTTCCATTGCCCTTTGTGTGACTCTGAGCCTTAGTATGATGCCCATTGTGAGCGACCACGTTTCAGTTCCGTAAGTCATCACTGGCAACACACACTGGTCAAAGACTTTAGTCTTGAGACACTGTGGTATTTTGGACGACGAGAAGATGTAGCGTAGCTTCCCGAACGCTGCCCAACCGAGCTGGATTCGCCGAGACACCTCTTTCTCGAAGTTGGACCTACCTAGTTGGACTGTCTGTCCCAGGTATATATACTCGTCAACAACTTCGAGTGCAGAGCAACCAACTACAATTGGAGTGGGTGCGACATGAGAGTTCGACATGATCTTCGTCTTATCCATGTTCATTTTTAGACTCACTTGTTGGGAAGCTCTGCTGAGGTCATTGAGCATTTTGCCCAAGTCTTCCAGGGTCTCAGCCATGACCACGATATCATCTGCGAAACGGAGATTAGTGATGTACTCGCCGTTGATGTTGATGCCAAGTCCTTTCCAGTCCAGGAGCTTGAAGACATCTTCCAACGCAGTAGTGAATAATTTAGGAGATATGACATTTCCTTGTCTCACTCCACGCTGTAGTTGGATCGGTTTCGAGTCCTGATCCTGGAGACGGACTGACATGGTGGCGTTTTTGTACAAACACTTTATCACCTCAATGTATCGATGGTCAATTTGGCACCGCTGGAGAGACTGTAGCACCGCCCAAGTCTCAATCGAATCGAAGGCCTTCTCATAGTCCACAAACGCCAAGCATAGTGGTTTGTTATACTCCTCGGACTTCTGTATAACTTGCCGCAGCGTATGAATGTGGTCTATGGTGCTAAAGCCTTTTCGGAAGCCTGCTTGTTCGGGAGGCTGGAAGTCGTCGAACCTGCGAGCGAGACGATTCGTGATGACCCTAGAAAACAGCTTGTAGACATGGCTCAGGAGGGATATCGGTCTGTAGTTTTTCAGGAGGGTATTGTCACCTTTTTTGAAAAACAAAACCACCACGCTCCTGTGCCACGCCTTAGGCGTTTCGCCTTTAAGAATGACGGAATTAAATAGCTTCTGAAGCGCTTTAAGAACTGGTTTGCCACCCGCTTTCAGAAGCTCAGCCGTAATTCCATCATCTCCAGCCGCCTTATCGTTCTTGAGCTGTTTCAGGGCCATACCAATCTCGTACAGGCTGACGTCCGGGATATCGTCGGTGTAGTGTCGGGTTAGTCTGGCTCTAGGATCATTAGCCAGGCTTACAACAGGTGCGTGTGTTGATGTGTATAAGTCTCCGTAGAATTTCTCCATCTCACCCAAAAGCTCGGGCTTGGAAGTGACGATCCTACCATCCCCAGTCTTCAGCTTCGCAAGTAGACTCTGTCCAACAGACAATTCTCGTGCGAACACTTTGGAGCCTTTGTTCCGCTCGATAGCCTCTTTAATACAATTTGTATTAAATTGGCGTATATCGCGAGTCAGAGACTTTGAGATCTGTCTGTTAAGGCATCTGATGCGCGAAGCGTCATCAGGGGATTTTAAGATCACCTCCCGTCTTTCTTCCATTAGCCGGCGGGTGGGACCGGAGATCTTCTTCTGTCTTTTTGAACGGAGGGTTTTGTAGAACTTAGACCCTTCCGTTTGGAGAGTTTCCACAAACCTGTTATTCGGGTTATTTTATGCTTATTTTTCTATGCTGATATTTTTATTTTAATCTATTAATGATATATATTAACGAGTTTAAGGGAACGCCCTCTGTTATTTAACATACTGTATATATAAAAATAATATATGTCTCACTAGAGTAATACCAGTATTTGTAGCCGAACAACGATTGTAAAGCCATATTGATCATTGTGTATTTTCATTTAAGTTACTTAAATTACACTGCTTGAATATTTTGGAAATACTTTGCTCAATACGGGTAAGTTAGAAATTTGCCTTCCCAACGCTGTTTTTAGGGTTCGTAGCCAAATGGCAAAAAAACGGAACCCTTATAGATTCGTTATGTCTGTCTGTCCGTCCGTATGTCGAAACTGTCTATTCTGTTGAAACTTGGTAGGTAGATGTATTCTGTGAACCGCATTAAGATTTTGATGCAAAAATAATATTAAATATTGGGGCGGATACTTAGAACTGAAACTCAATTTTTTTTTTCATCAAACATACGTGTGGGTTATCTATGGATAGGTCTTCAAAAATGATATCGAGGTTTCTAAAATACTTTTCTAAACCGAATAGTTAGCGTGACAGACGCTTCCAAAGTGGAAAAAAGTTGCCCCCCCACCCCTCTAACTTCTAAAATAAGAAAATAAAAAATCTAAAAAAATCATATTTACCTACATTACTATAAAACTACTGACGAAAATTGTTTTGAACGAGATCTAGTAAGTAGTTTTTTTTAATACCTCGTAAATCGTAAATCGTCGCTTATTACCGCGTAATCTTTCATACAAATAATTTAAATCCTTTAATTTCTGATGATAATTTCTTTAAGATGTGTGGAGTTCCTGATGCGGTCTTTCCGCGTAACTCCACACATCCACCGCAGCATATTCATCTCCTTGACACGCAGCTCCTGCTTGTGTCGCTCAAGCACAGGCCACGCCTCACTGCCATACAGGAGAACAGGTCTAATGATGGTTTTATAGACCTGCCCCTTGAGCTTAACCGGCATTTTGGGGTCACAAATGACACCTGTTACCTCACGCCATTTCGCCCAAGCTGCGGAAATACGTGCAATCAATGTCGCCGGACGCGTGGAGCACAGACCCCAAGTATTTAAACTGGTCCGTGCACTCGACCATGTCTCCGCCTATGCGCACAGACATTGGGTCTGTCGTGTTGCTGGCCAAGTATACGGTCTTCGCCACGTTGAGTTTCAGACCTCCGTTTTCAAGCGAGTCCTTCTACGCATTCACACGCCGCACCAACCGATCCCAGTCCGCGTCCGCCAGCGCGATATCATCAGCATACATGAGTAGCCAGGGAGGCTGCTCATGTGAGTCCTTGATGCTGCCCGACAAGACGTCTAATATCACTCTGAACAGAAACGGACTAAGGACGGATCCCTGGTGTACTCCGACGGTGATGGGGAAGGGTTTACTGTCGCCAACAGCGGTCCTAACAACGGAATCGGAATAGAGGTACATGTCTCGAATTATGTCAACATAGGCTTCAGGTTCCCGTTTGGACCTCAGTGCCCACCAGATCACCCCGCGAGGGACGCAGTCGAAGGCCTTCTGCATATCTAGAAAGAGCATATGCAGAGGCGTGTTCTTCGTTCTGTATCTCTCCATGGTGATCCTTAGTGCGAAGATAGGGTCCATGGTTCCGTACCCTGGCCGAAACCCATATTGACACTCCGAGACAGCACACTCCTGCCGGATTCGGGAGTCTATAATCCTCTCAAAGATCTTCATGGTGTGGGACATGACCTTGATACCGCGATAGTTGCCACACTCATGAACCGAGCCCTTGCCTTTAAAGACTGGAGTAATAATACTCAGCCTCCATTGGCTCGGGATTTTGCCGATCAGGAGCACGCGGTTGAGAAAGTTAGTTAACATGCCCACACCGCGAGGACCCATCGCCTTCCAGGCCTCAATGGGGATTCCGTCAACTCCGACAGCTTTCCGATTCCCCATACGACGAAGAGCCGTTTGGACTTCCTCAGGCGTTATCAGAGGCACTATTCCAAGGTTCGGAGGGACTTAGACGATTCCAACTTCTCGTAGAGAGGTTGCAACTGGTCTCGTCTGGCTCTGGCTACAGCTCTTTTAGTGGCACGTTTGGCAACCTTGTATGCGTCGCGATCTTCAGGAGATCCGGTCGCTTGCCACGTTTTGAAGAGGGCTTTCTTCACCTTAGTCTCCCTCTGGACTGTGTCGTCCCACCACCAGGTTTCCTTGTCACGTTTGCGGCCGCCCTTAGAGACGCCGAGTACCACCCGCGCCGTCCCCGTAATAGCTGCCTGGATCCTGTCCCAGTGGTTTTGCACAGGTTTTCCGTCGGTACCGACGCACTTGTCGCCAATAACCGACGCAAAATCCTGGGACCTATTTTCATCAAGCAGCCACCACCGGATCTGGCGCCGGCAGTTCTCTACACGTCTACGTTGGGCCTTTACGCAGAGGTCCATGACAAGGAGACGGTGTTGTGCAGTGAGACTCTCACCGGGTATGACTTTGCAGTTGGCTACTTTGCCGATGTGGTGCCTCCTAGTAAGTAGAAAATAAATTTGGGTAGCGCTTCGCCCGCTCCGGCAGGTGACAAGGTGCTCCGGCTTCTTTTTGAAGTAGGTGTGTTCACGATTGCAAGGTCCGCGGCCGCACACATTCGGAGAATGCTGTCCCCTTCCGCGTTGCGGCTACCGTACCCAAAGCCACCGTGAACACGCTCAAACTCGCCACACCTCTCACCCACATGACCGTTCAAATCACCACCCAGAACGATTCCCTGGGATAACGGAATCCCGCGAAGCAATCCTTCGAGCTGGGTCCAGAACAGCGTCCTTTCGGCTTCACCGCACCCGGCCTGCGGATCGTAGGCACTTATCAAGTGGGTTATAACCCCATTTACAAGCACCCGCACCGACATCAGCCGATCACTGATGCGATTCACCTCCAAGACGTCATCCTGGAGCCCGTCGGACAACACCACGGCCACCCCATTTCTCCCACTAGGTGCACCCGTTGAGATCAGCTTGTAGCCATTTCCAATAAGCCGGGATCTGCTGCCTTTCCACCGAGTCTCCTGCAGGAACGCCACGGCCACCTTCCGCCTGTGGAAAGTTTCGGCCAGCTCTCTCGCGCGTCCAGTTGGCGTGCCAACGTTCCACGACACGAAACGGATTTTCATGGTTTGGGCTCGCTTCTTCAGCCGTGTCCGCCTCTGACACGGTAGCCCTAGCCCACAGGTCACAGGAGTCGGGCGAGGCTTCTGCGTGCCGTTTTGCGGCGGCGCCCTAGCTGTTACTTGAGCATTTCTATTTGATCCCTCCATTATTGAATGGCTTGTTTGGCTTTTACGAGTGCGACTGCCGTCTGACCACTCAACCCCGAAGGGAAAGCCGGCGTCAGAGCCCCGTTCGTGAGTCAGCAGGTGCACCGTCTGGCAGGTGGGGTTGACTTGGGTCCTAAAGATGGAGGTGGGATCCCAAAGCACCCATTTTCACTTTACTACTTCATGAGATTAAGAAAAAGCCTCAAGTCAACGCATTTATTATAAGTAACAACTAGATAGGCTACGATGTCTATTATATTACTTAAAAGTTCAATGGAAATCCTCCCTCCCTCCCTCTAATCACCGGTGTAATTATTAGTAGACTTAAGTGTGTTAAAAGCATTAACTACATCTGCGACTACACTTCATACACCATTATGCAAAAGGTTCGTGTTTTAGCTTTCGGTTTGATAACAAAAAAACATTAAATGCCTTAGCTATACAGTAGCCTTATGAACTAATTTGTTGTTGACCATAAACTCAAATTCTTTAATTTTTCAAGTGATTTTTACTTTATTATTAAGACTTTTTAATTGTATTAGTTATTTTCTCGTTGTTCGACTCTCGTGTTCTGCTATGGATGGTGCAATAATCTATATACAACTTGTAACAAAAAGGCTATTTACATACCAAGGGCATGGCATCTTTAGATGATATCAAACGATATCGGAAGGGTTTCAACTCAAAATAAAATACACAAAAAATTGTTACCAAATTTTCGGTTTCGTGTGTTTCTTAAAATAAAATCATAACAAACGTGGCAGCACACTACATACGTTAATAACTACTCGTTACCCTGACCCATCACGTTACTTGCCAAAATCCGATAAATGTCTTCAATATCTCTGTGCGACTAGTATGATAGTAGCCTATCACAGGCGGTGTTTTTCCTCATAACTTCCTAACATAAAAAGATAGGATTTAAAAACCCTTCCAATATCGTTTGATATCATGTAAAGATGCCATGCTTTTGTTATGTATACAGCCTTTATGTTACACGTTGTATATAAAAATCAATGCCCCTTTCTTTGTAATTTTATAACTCAAGAACGGACTCACCTATCCAAACCCAATTTTTAGGCTTTGTTGTGACTAATTAGTAGATGGTTTATGTGAAGTTTGAAAAAAATCCGCAAAGCGGTTCTTCATTTATCATGTTTTTTGCAATAAATGAATCCAAGAAACGATGGATCATCGTCTCATCCTTATACAATATGTAAAGAAAACCCTGTCCGATCCGTGAAGTTATTGTTACGTATCGAGAACTGATTCTACTAATGCCCACAAAGACAGGCTAAACTTAAAAAAAAAAATCCCCCTAAAAAAATAAATATTATTTCGCAAAAAGAGGTAACTTAATACATGTGCGGTACGCAACCCCTTCCGCGGGTGGCGGGGGGCAGGGCACGCGGCACCTGTGACGCGTCGCTATTCGCTTATACCGGTGTTGTCACTTTTTTAAAAATTACCAAATTTCGGGGAAATTGGAATTAATTCCCGGGAAAAAAGGATTATTTCAAAATTCATTAGTATTGTTACTATGATGATTATGTAAAATTTTATATTATATTTGGTCAAGTGTTCACCTAAACTTTATTATCCTTATGGGTCGGACAGGGTTTTCTTTACATATTGTATATAAAGCGCTGGGCGGAGCACTTTAATACTCTGCTGAATGTGGATCGTTCAACTGATCTTCAATCCATCGGCTTAATGCCTCAACTTCCTCCTGTTCTTGAGTTGGACGAGCCACTATTGCTTGATGAGGTTGTTGCTGCCATCAGACAGCAGCAAAACCTAAAGGCGGCTGGCATTGACCTTATACCGGGAGAGCTGGTCAAATACGGCGGAGAGGGGTTGCATTTTTTTTAAATATTTATAAACTAGTGCTTGACTGCAATCCCGCCTGATGGTAAGCAGTGATGCAATCGTTGATGGTAAAGCGCACTAGTTTATTAAGCCTATTCACTTGAAAAACTGAGGAATAGGAAGGATGACGGTAGTTGAGTGAGGTGATGTAATGTTAAACCTAAGATTAATATGACCAAACGAAGCTGCGCTAGAGGGAGATTGATCTGGAGACTCTCCACGACCAAACTCCCGACACAACAACATTTGGCGCATCGTACCCGCTACACATCGCAACACAACTGCTCAGACCCGTCCTCCGTACGTGCATAAGTTGATATGGAAGTTGTTTGTTCGTATGTGGGAGGAAGAGCGAGTTCCTGATATGTATGTTTAAAGTGTCGCGTATAAGAACGCTATATAAGAACAAAGGGGACCGATCCGACTGCAACTCATACCGTGGTATCACACTTTTATCGACTCCTGGAAAGGTTTTTGCTAGAGTTCTCTTAAACCGCCTAAAGATATTGTCTGAAAAGATATGGCCTGAAACCCAGTTCGGCTTTCGACCGGACCGAGGCACCTGTGAAGCGATATTTTCTGTGCGTGAACTACAGGAAAAGAGTAGAGAACAGGGTCGTAAGCTGTACCTCTGCTTTGTTGACTTGGAGAAGGCTTTCGACAGTGTGCCTCGTGAAGCCTTATGGTTAGTGTTAGGTAAGCTGGGATGCACTGAAAAGTTTGTGAGACTTCTTAGACTCCTACATGACGGCATGCAATGCTGCGTTGCTGTAGACGGTGCACAGACAGACTTCTTCCCCGTTACCTGTGGGGTGAAGCAAGGATGCGTCTTAGCACCAACTCTGTTCGCCTTATACTTTGCAGTGGTAGTGGGAGAGGTCTTGCAAATTGTTCCGCAAGCAGTTCGCATCGGCTTCCGCACCGACGGCGGTCTTTTCAATCTGGCTAGACTCTTAGCTCGCACCAAAGTCTCACATGCACTGATTACAGAGATCATGTATGCTGATGATTTGTGCTTCTTAGCAGAATCCCCAGACGGCCTACAACAGCCCGCTGCCTACAAATGTCCGCTTTTCATCAAGCCTGCCGTAAGTATGGCTTAAAAATCAGCATCAACATGACGGAGGTGATGTCCCTAGACATTCACGGTCACGAGACACTGAATATAAAGCTTGGTGAGGATGTGTTGAAGGAAGTAGACAATTTTCGTTATCTGGGGAACACTACAAGTTCTATGTGTGGCCTTGATGCCGAGATCAACAGCAGAGTCGGAGCTGCGGCTGCAGCGTTTGGCAAGTTGTCTCTTCTGCTCACATGACCTTAAGCTAGCTACGAAAATATCCGTATATTATATGGCAGTTGTACTGCCAAACCTTCTATATTCCGCTGAGACATGGTGTGTGAACCGCCACCACATACGTACTCTAGATCATTTTCACCTTAAATGTATCCGATCCATTATGAAGATCAAATGGTCTGACAGAGTGCGAAATACCGAAGTCCTGCGACGAGCCAATGTTGGTGGCATTGAGGCTTATTTAATGCGTCGACAGCTTCGGTGATGCGGACACGTATCACGTATGGCGGACGAAAGAGTGGCGAAGCGCATCTTCTCTGAGCTGGAGGAGGGCAAGCGAAAGCATGGTGGACAACTCCTCCGGTTCAAGGATGTCTTAAAACGACACATGAAGAGATGCAATATAGAACCCTCTGAATGGGAGCGTTTGGCAGCAAAGCGGTCAGAATGGCGGAGAATGGTGTACGGACAAGTACGCGAGTTTGAGGAGCAGCGCAAAGCTGACCTCGACACCAAACGCGACCAATTAAAGGCCCGCCCACCTGCTACCATCGCATACAACTACGTCGACGGCGTGCTCACGTACCCTAAGTGTGCACGAAGTTTCGCCACCAAGATAGGCTACTTAAGCAATCTCCGGGCGCATGAGCGCCAAATCATCGGCTAGGAGTCGAAGTGGTCGCCGTGGTCGAAATCGGTCGGGAACATCATCATCTATATATATCTATATAAAACAATGCCTGTTTCTTTGCAATTTTATAACTCAAGAACGGACTCCCCTATCCAAACCAAATTTTTTAAGCTTTGTTCCCAACTAACATTTTTGTCATATAATCAAACAGTTATATGACCTTGAGTCTTATTAAAGTTGTTTTATAGTATATTTTTTAACTCTTTGTCATGTACTGGTGCATTATGTGACCGAATAGTCATATACGTTTTTCGTTGTATAATAATGTCGTGTAGATGTTATTTCGACATTTTTATACGATCGTCATATAATAGCGTCTACGACGACTTCTATAAAACTTACTTATACAACTTTTTGTAGTGTAAACGTTTTCATCGTATAAACGACGTAATACTGTCAATTTTGTCATATAATTACCTTTTTAACAACTGCTACACGGATAATAGTTGTTTACACGTAGTATTTGTAACCATTATATATAAGTCGAATAAGTATTACGATTGCGACCTGTATACACCCTAAAGTATTACAAAAATGATAATACGACCGCTATATAATTATTACTCATAATAGAGGTTTATAATTACCTTATATACAACTTCCATCATTTTGAAATCATATTTATTTACTGTTTGGTACAACAAATGGATCGATAAAAGTGGAAAAGTATTAAAAGAAGTGGGAAATTCAAAAGAGGGGAGTTAAAAACAAGTATCATTCGCTTCGAGCACGTCCTTTAATACAAAGTAGGTAATAGAGCTCAAACTGATAGTGAAGAAAATGAGAAGGGTTCCGTATCACATTTAACCAAAATTCTACGAGTAGGTACATCTTGCAGTTCATTTGCCGAAGTTCAGGACTCTTGTTCGCTTTCCGAACTTGAAGATAGTTATTCATCGTCCGAAAATGAAGATAACGTTTATAAAGGCACCCAAAATGACGACTGCAGAGACCATTATAACAAGTGGGGGCTACTGACTTTAATATTCCCCAAATTGCATTAAACCAATTGAATAACTTGAAACTTAAGGAATGATGTTTTGAAATGCCTATGAAATCTTCATATCCGAATATATGAGAACGAAATCTCGTAAACTGAAGTCAAACCTATATTAGGTATTTTACTACTATAAAGTGTCAGTTGGTTAGTGTGTTATTCATACATTTAAGAAATAGGTAATAAAAAACGCAGTAAAAATTGTTACATTTTTTTTATTATTCCCAGGAACGTAATTAACATTTCAAGTTTGACGACACTTATTAAATAGAAATAAAAGCAAAGCTTTAAAATATTGCTAGTTTTGGAAAAACTTAAATGGCTTTTTGATCCTTAAATGTAAAATACGAAATATTATACAAAATCAAACATTCATTTATTTTGCCACATTGAAACATCTTATATGTAGCTAATAATCTTACAATAGAACATACAAAATTACTACACAATAGGCAACTTAAACATAACGTACGAACGACCGCAGGTCAAGCTACCAGAAACTGCCAAATATTCCCAATCAACCTTGAGTCTTAATGCTTAAAAGATAAAGTTGAAAATCCAATAAAGAAATCTGACAGATTGCAGTAGCTTGACGTGTTGTCTTCTGTACATTTCTTTAAAACTAATAGTAAGTTATGGCGTTTAAATCCGATAATGTGCGTCAATCGACACAAACCTATTTCAACCTTCCGATATTAGGAACTTTTATATCTTTTTGAAACTTGATTTTTTTATGTTGAGATTTTGTATGTTCTAATACAAAATTTCAACATAAAAAAATCAAGTTCAAGCACTAGAAGTAAACAAAATCCTTTTATCACTTTTTAATTTTATAAATCCAATCTAACTGGCAATTCCAGTGGCGAAGCATTTTCTTTCTGATGTGGTGTATTTTCTAGCTCTACATTCTGGACATTGCATCGCTCTTCAACTGGCGGCTGATTATTTTCGTGCAACACTTTTGCATTATTTTGTAAAAACTTATCAACATCCTTGTGGGGTTTACCTAAAACAAAAGTATTATGAGTTATAGGTATGTCACGCAGATTGGTTCTTAAAATATAAACGCCTAGCTAACTTAGTTCAAATACATCCTACCTATTTGAACTATGTTAGCTAGGCGTTTATTATTTTACTATTGATCCCTAAATCAACTGTCATGGCGTACTCGAATGAATAAACATGCAGTTATACGTCGGGAAGTTATGTAGTTGTCATATAACGCAGTCACATTGATAATAAATTAATAGAAATATGTGAAAACATTAATATTTTAAAAGCGCGTAAAAAATTTGTTAGAAACTTACCTCACATTAATCAGTAAACTCGATTGCGCAATGGTTGACAACTGATGAAATAGTTTTATCACCTCAAATAACAAAGAAAATATACAATATTAACTCTGCTGTCAAAAACACAGCCATATTATATTCACGTGATATGTTATAGAATTCGTTCAAAAAAGCACACTTTTAAATGACATTATCACAACTATTACATTGGATAAAAGTCATATTGTGAGCCATTACTCGACACGAAGTCGAATACACGCCGCTACAGTTGTCATTTACATGACATACAGTCAAATCGGCGACGCGCGACGTAAATATGACTACTACGCGACTATACAGGACCATATATGACTATTACACGACACTCTTAGGGCCTTAAGTTGTATAAAATGGGCCCTAATGCCGTCGAGTAAACGTCCTTATGACGTTTATACGATTATATTAAATAACATTAAGTCGCCAACAAAACGTCTACTCGACGACTTAAATGTTAGTTGGGTTGTGACTAATTAGTAGATGGTTTATGTGAAGTTTTGAACAAAATCGGTCGAGCGGTTCTTTATTTATCACGTTTTCACAAATGAATTCAATGAACGGTGGATCATCATCTCATCCATACTAATATTATAAATGCGAAAGTAACTCTGTCTGTCTGTCCATTTGTTACGCTTTCCCGCTTAACCTTTTGAACGCCCATCTATATAATACGCGATGTGTTCTCCTGCGCCACACTACAAATGTATAACGTATCTATAGTAAAACGTAGGGATGGGATTAATGTCCTATCGACAAATAATAATAAACATTTAAAATAATGTTTATTCATCAATTTACGAAGCTAAATAAAAACTGTAACCGTAATTTCATATTTTATTTTAGTTTTATGAAAAAATCAATATGAAAACCTGGATATATTCCCCATTATAAAGAAAAGAATTTTAAATTTATTAGACGTGTGTTCTAAAAGGCACATCCCTATTGGTCTCCAAATGTAATCCTTCTACTTCATATCAAGTAGTTGGCGCTCGGGGCACGTCAAAATCCTTTCTGATATAGGGATGTCTAGATTTCTATGGTATTTATTTTTATATTCACTGTGGTCGAGTTATACGTGCATAAACTCAACCGATTCCTGCATAATTTATCTCGTTTACTTACAACAAACAAAATTAATAGAAGCTAAATACGTGGTTTTCTACGTTTTAAAAAATAAAATAAAATGGAGGGTAAGTGTCTGTTTTACACAAGACCTTTTTTTTAATGGTGTCGCTAAATACTCGCAATTATTTTTCTGGTTTGTAGAAACTAATAGAAAACTGAAGAAAATTCCTGAAACGTCAACTTTGACTTAACGGAATGTTAAGATGACGAACTATTTCAAAATTCTGATTCAGACTTGAACAACTCGCAATAATTCGTCATATTCACAGTCACAATTTTTTTTATAAGGACACGTGCGCCAACTCAAGATGTAAACATTGCACTACACTAAAATGCACAAAGTCACTATGACCTTGAAACCCGACCGCTTATGACGTCACAGACTTACTTCTATACACGTCCGTGGCGGGTGTGGAATGATAACTAACCAACTTTGTAGGGATGGGTTTTTCAATCGGTGTTTCACTATCGACAATGATTAGAAACCCTATTTATTCTTGATTAGGGTGAATAAAACGTAGTTTATAGTTTACGATATTTATAAAATATTATTTATTCACGTCATTTTCTTGCAATAATAGTATTTATGATCATTTCGACGAGATGAAATATAGCGAGGTCTTCATCGTGTCCCATCACTGGCTTACTTGATATCAAGTAATTGGCGCTGGGTGCGTAACAATATTTTCTGGCGTTTTTGTTTCTATTGAAAATAAAACAAACAAGAACTTATTATGTGTGAAAAAGTTATAAATATGGTTGATAACAGGGCAAATTTCCATAAAAACAAAATAAAAGGTCTTGTAAAAGTCGTAAATTTATTTTATACTGTGATTACTTCTAATCAAGTAGTGGCGCTGAGGGCACGAAAATCTCGAACTTGTATAGAAGTGATTGGCGTTCAAAAGGTTAAACCCCTCAACCGATTTTGATGAAATTTGGCACAGACGATCTTTAGACCCTGAGAAAGGACATCATAGGCTACCTTTTATCCCGGAAAAATTTGATATTCCCGAGGGAAATCTAAAAAGCGCGATATAACCGAACTACACGCGGGCGAAGCCGCGGGCGGAAAGCTAGTATAATATAAAAATAATATCTATACCCTATACTTAATATCTGTACTTCTATACTAATATTATATAGCTGAAGAGTTTGTTTGTTCGCGCTAATCTCGGGAACTACTGGTCCGATTTGAAAAATTCTTTTTGCGTTGGATAGCCCATTAATCCAGGTAGGCTTTAGGCTATATAACATCACGCTGCGACCAATAGGAGCGGAGCATAACTAACTCCATGCGAACGAAGTCGCTGGCGGCCGCTATATAAAGCTGAAGAGTTTGTTTGAACGCGTTAATCTCAGGAACTACAGGTCCGATTTGATAAATTATTTTTACGTTTGATAGCCCATTGATGATATTATATATAGCAATAATATATAGCAAATAGATCATTTTAATTTCTTGAATGTTAATTTATTTTCTACATAATTAAAATGAAATTAATGACTTATGACTTCCCGAAATGCCTAAAAGAATCTTGTGCTGAAATAGTGATGAAAACATTGCCTTTGTCAATAATCGAATGATGTTACGGACAGTCGGCAGTTCATTAGCGCCCTCTCGACAGAACGTCTTCCTACATTAGTGTCCCAATAGTGTGAGTGCAGTGACCTTGAACTAAATGTACTTGGTGTGTATATCGCAGCGATAACTCCCACCTGAGCGCGCCACAGTAGTGCGCCGTCATTCATTATCATATTGGCGCGGAAACTTGGTCGCAGGCGCATGCATACTGATTTACATATTTTATTACGTAATCACACACTCACTGACTGCCGCCTGCATACGCGAGACACACGTATGATTTGTTCAATCACTTTGTTTTAATTGATTTCTGAATTCATAAGTGAGTTTCTATTTTTAAAAAGAAAGAAATGTATCTATAATGACTGTTTTTCTCTATTTATAATGAAGTCGCTTTTTGTTACAAAACTTGTTCCCACTCAGCTTGTATTAATTAATCCATAGCGTGCCAAGACGGCTTTATGTTCTGCGACTGCATTCCCTCTGTTATCTTTTACTTGGGGTCACTCAATTACTTAGCTCGTATAGTTATTAATGGAATTACGTAAAATTGTAGGCGAGCAAAATAGTATAAATAAGTAATGGTATGTTTCCTTTCGTCGCACAGACCACACGAAGCAGGCGGCCATTCGTCTGATGACCGGCCACACACCTAAGTCCAAGCCGTCCAGTCCATCGTTTGTAGTGAAGAAGCCGAGCCCGGTGCGTCGCACGCCACGATCGCGAAACAGTCACGCGACACCCGACAACAGTCGCGTTACACCCGGTAACAGCCGCGCAACACCTGCCAACACTCGCGCTACACCCGACAACAGTAGCGCTACTCCTGGCAACATTCGCGCTACACCCGGCACCAGTCGCGCTACACCCGGCAACAGCCGCGCTACACCCGGCAACTCTAGCACCAGGAGCCGTGCCGCTGACTGCACTGTGAGTTACTGTACTAATAATACACAAGCTACTAACTATAATATCCATACTCATATTGTACTGTATCTTAAAGGGTCCATAGTGTACTGCTTGAAGCCGTTTGTAACATACAACACCGTGGGCTTGCGCATTGTGTTCCAGCTCGTTGAGGGTCGCCGGTCGGTGTCTGTCACTTTTATCTACTATTCACCTAATTCTAAAAAGTTGTAGAACACATTTTTGCTTCTGTTATATTTTTAATTAAAGTAATTGAATTTAGGTATCGAATAGCTTAAAGCCAAGGTACAACTGCGAACCATGAAGGACACAGCTAATTAAAAAGATCTAGTTCTGATGTTATATATACGTAAATGTTTACATATAATTAGGTTTTTCGAAACACCAGATGTATGTTTAAGCATGTATAGTTTGGGAATGTCGCCGCTTCTCTTGATCATAAACTATAGAATATTTTAAATTGACCGAAGTAAAATATTAGTTTATTTTATCTCCTTGTTCTTTTCTTAATGAAACGCACTGAATGCACTGAACTTAAGTATAGTTTGTGATCACGGGAATCAGACGCTGCAGTGGCACTCAAGTCGGGAGTACCGCTCATTGCACGAAAACTCATGGTAGCCACACTGGTATTTCGAGAACGCACGAAAGGATTCACACGTAAACCGTCTCATATGGACTATGGATATTCCTAGAACGAATCTTCTAGCTATTAAACTGTAAATATGTTTTGTATAGTAGTGTAGGTAATTTCGAGAACGCACGAAAGGATTCACACGTAAACCGTCTCATATGGACTATGGATATTCCTAGAACGAATCTTCTAGCTATTAAACTGTAAATATGTTTTGTATAGTAGTGTAGGTAATTTCGAGAACGCACGATAGGATTCACACGTAAACCGTCTCATATGGACTATGGATATTCCTAGAACGAATCTTCTAGCTATTAAACTGTAAATATGTTTTGTATAGTAGTGTAGGTAATTTCGAGAACTCACGAAAGGACTCACACATAAACCGTCTCATATGGACTATGGATATTCCTAGAACGAATCTTCTAGCTATTAAACTGTAAATATGTTTTGTATAGTAGTGTAGGTAATTTCGAGAACTCACGAAAGGACTCACACATAAACCGTCTCATATGGACTATGGATATTCCTAGAACGAATCTTCTAGCTATTAAACTGTAAATATGTTTTGTATAGTAGTGTAGGTAATTTCGAGAACTCACGAAAGGACTCACACATAAACCGTCTCATATGGACTATGGATATTCCTAGAACGAATCTTCTAGCTATTAAACTGTAAATATGTTTTGTATAGTAGTGTAGGTAATTTCGAGAACTCACGAAAGGACTCACACATAAACCGTCTCATATGGACTATGGATATTCCTAGAACGAATCTTCTAGCTATTAAACTGTAAATATGTATTGTATAGTAGTGTAGGTAATTTACGGGCCATCCATATATACAACGTTTAATGGAAAGTGAAAGTACAATATACATACCAAGGTCTGGGTTTTGTGGATGATATCAAACTATTGGAAAAGTTTTAAAATCTTAAGTTCATGTTCGGAAGGTAGCCGCCATTCACGATACTTGGCACGCAGAAGTACGGAAGAGATCTATCATGACATGAAAGTAACGTCATGTGTATCGTGTAGTTATTGATTTACGTAGTGCGATGGCAAGTTTGATATCATTTGAAATTAACAAACATATGAAGCCGAACATTTGTTACAAATTCTGAGTTGAATGAAAAGCTTCGTATTTATATGCGCTTTTTTTTTCACGTTGTATATTTGTTTTAGCTGTTGAGTGCCATTGCTGCGCAAAGGTCTCTGCCCACAGCTTACCACTGTTCCCTGTGCATTGCCTTTGTAGTAAATATTAATTTATTGAAATATAAGTGATTATTCTAAATTATTTCCCTAGGTAACCATTCTAGAGGTAACCGATTCGGACGGACGAAACAGTACCGCATCGCGTCGCTCAGGACAAAAAAGTCCAAAGAAGTCGTTCGGGTTGATCAGCCCCAGAAAGTCTGCCCTAAAAGATCCTTCAGCTAAACGCGGGGCTCGAAAAACCGAATCTATAAAGTTCGATCTGAGTAACTTGGAGAACCATTCGCAAGACTCCGACGTGATGATGCTGAGCGACAGTACGCGCCGGTCCTACGTGTCGGACGATGACGTCACACTGCGGTACTCCGAGTCGAGCGCGACCTCGCCATCGCCGCGCCGCCCCATCCACTCGCGCCAGAGCCGCTGTCTGAGCCGTCGGGACGACCTCGAGTCTTATTCTGTCGTCGACTTAGTTTCCATAGACACCGATGAATCTGCTCTATCTACGCCCGTTTATGGCTCGGCGGGCTCCACTGACAGCACGACTTTTGGAACACCACAAAATACTACCGGCAGGAAGACGAGAAGTACCATCGACCCGACTATCCTCGGTTCCAGCACGCCGTACGCGAAGGGCAGGCCGTCCACCCCACGGTCTCGCTCCGACCCGAGCCTGCACACGGAGAGCAGTACCTCCTTGAATGGTACACAGTCCACCGTCAGGAGCTCAAGGTCGACGCGATCCAAGTCCTTGTTAACACCGGAGAACACGGAAGATGCCAAGAAACATATCACAGTGAACAGCACGCGAATATCGCGCGCATCGCGTAGCCGGTCACGACTCAACGACAGTGAACTGCTGTTGCTGGACGAGGACGACGACTCGCCGAGGACCTCCAAGAGGATTAGTACCACCTCGAAGTCTGGCAGGCTTGACGCACAAACAGTTATTGATGAAACAAAACTCTCGCCGGCTCAAGACAACGGCACCTGCACCCCAGAGAATAGACACAGCCCCGAAGAAGCTACCACTCCCGTCTTAAGTATTCAAAGTCTTTTAGATTCCAGCCAAACCTCCTATGCTTCACAAAAACCGACAAGAAAAGGCAGACCATCGTTCAATACTAAAAGGAAGACCATCGGAGGAGTTACGGGCCCGAAAACTAGAGTCGGCGCCAAGTCCAAGTCTTTGGGCTTCAGCGCCAGGCAAACTAGATTGAGATTAAGCAGCGACTCTGCGGAGATATTAAATACAAATGACGACAGTGAGATAGTGACACCTAAGAGCGCAGTTAAGTTATTACCTGAAGGAGTTAAAAATAAACACTCGACTGCCAAGAAGCCGCAGTCGAAACGTTCGATCATAGACGACCTGAACGAATCTGATATAGTGAAGCAGCTGTTCAACAGTCCCGTGAAGAGGAAGCTGTCGCAGAGCATGACTGAGTTCTCCAGGAAGCAGCTGTTCGATGACCAGCGAGCCACTCGCCACACCATCGCGCTCACTGGCCGCACCCCCGACAACTCGCTCTTGGACCACACGGAGTCCTACACGCCGGAGCTATTCGTGAGTCCCATCAGCACTCCCACTCGCAGTCCAAGTCTAGAGGGTATTAAACTTATGTTCGCTAAAACTACTCCCGAGAACGATTTACGAAACGTCAGAGGCGTGAAAAACTTACTGCGAACGCCGCGAACGAGGCGATCTATCAAGAATGACCTGACGAACGTGTCCGGGGTTAAGAATTTATTTGCCAAGAGCCCTAACAACCGACTTAGTGATGTCAGAGTGAAGGAAGTGTTCGCTTCGTCGCCGAATAACGATTTGCGGCGCGTGACTGGAGTCAAGTCCCTCTTCCGAACTGCTAACAAAAGAAAGTCGCCTAGAAATGAACTAGATGACGTCAGAGGAGTGAAGAAACTGTTCAACACAAGGAGTCCGGCGAACGACCTGCGGAACGTGTCGGGAGTTAAGAGAACTCTGCGAAGACAAAGTCCGAGCAACGACCTCAGTGACGTGCGCGGAGTGAAGCGCGTGTTCAGGCGCGACCAGCGCAACGACTTGAGTGACGTCAGCGGAGTTGAGGAGTTGTTTAACTTGTCCAACTATTCGTCGGCCACTGTCTCCACTAGGGCCGAGAGCTTGTTCGACCAGCTGGTCGGCAACCCGCAAATAAAAGCAGTGTATTCTAAAACATTCTCCTCGAAAACTGTTCAGAGGACTAAAGGCCCCAGAGCAAAGTCAATGCACGCCTCTCTAGACCAAGTAACCGCCGCTGACGACAACAACTGGCTTGAAAAACAGCTGAACCAACGACTACAAATAAATAATTATTTTGATTCTTTAAAGTCTGCTAATACTTCCAAAGCCAACAGATCTAAGACAAATAAATCAAAGTCCATGCACGCGTCGCTGGACGAAGTGACCGACGTCGACGTGTTGTTGGAACAAGAGCTGAACAAGGAGCAGCAAATTAATAAGTACCTAGAATCTATGAGATCACTCAATGAATCCAAGGGTAATAAATCTATGAGATCACTCAATGAATCCAAGGGTAATAAATCTATGAGATCACTCAATGAATCCAAGGGTAATAAATCTATGAGATCACTCAATGAATCCAAGGGTAATGAATCTATGAGATCACTCAATGAATCCAAGGGTAATAAATCTATGAGATCACTCAATGAATCCAAGGGTAATAAATCTATGAGATCACTCAATGAATCCAAGGGTAATATATCTATGAGATCACTCAATAAATCCAAGGGTAATAAATCGAAAGTGAACAAATCTAAAGCCGACCACTCCAGGGTTAATAAATCTAAAGCTCACACATCTAAAACCAACATCAGTCGTGAGCTACAGAAATTGATAACAGACACCGTGGAAGGCGACGCACCGCTCCGCGCCTCAAGAGTACGAAGCAGTACTCTGACGCACAACGAGAGTGATGCACATCTCAAGAAGTCGACCAGTGAGCTGTACAGCGCTCACACTCTGCCCATAAAGAAGCGCTCCTTGGTGAACAGTTCGGAGAAGGCGTCGCTTCCACTGAAGAAGCGCGTCGTGGTTCACTCCACGCCGCTCAAGGGACGTCTGCATGTCACCATGAACGGGTCTGAGCTGGGCCGAGTGTCGCCCATCCGTCTGGACCTCACGTAAGTGTTCATATGTCTACTAGCTGCCGCTGAACAAGTCCGAGCTGGGCTGAGTGTCGCCCATCCGTCCGGACCTCACGTAAGTGTTCATATGTCTACTAGCTGCCGCTGAACAAGTCCGAGCTGGGCCGAGTGTCGCCCATCCGTCCGGACCTCACGTAAGCGTTCATATGTCTACTAGCTGCCGCTGAACAAGTCCGAGCTGGGCCGAGTGTCGCCCATCCGTCCGGACCTCACGTAAGTGTTCATATGTCTACTAGCTGCCGCTGAACAAGTCCGAGCTGGGCCGAGTGTCGCCCATCCGTCCGGACCTCACGTAAGTGTTCATATGTCTACTAGCTGCCACTGAACAAGTCCGAGCTGGGCCGAGTGTCGCCCATCCGTCCGGACCTCACGTAAGTGTTCATATGTCTACTAGCTGCCACTGAACAAGTCCGAGCTGGGCCGAGTGTCGCCCATCCGTCCGGACCTCACGTAAGTGTTCACAGGCAGTATTTCCCGAAACGTACGATGATGTTGTTTGGAACTAAACTAAGAAGGATAGTTCGGCTTTGTTT
This sequence comes from Sesamia nonagrioides, assembly GCA_017933935.1. NCBI lineage: Eukaryota > Metazoa > Arthropoda > Insecta > Lepidoptera > Noctuidae > Sesamia > Sesamia nonagrioides. The sequence continues at coordinate 749,912 of JADWQK010000345.1, forward strand.
ATAGAGTTTTGTATAATTTTTACCATATTTGTAGTAGCACTTCAAACCAGTTTTCTTATTCTTTTTCAGGGCTACTCAAACAAGAGAAATTACTGAAGTGAGAGTAAAGAGTACGAGAGGCACAAGAGCGGATACAGAACACCTGGAAACAACAATCTCGCCCGAATTTGTGAAGCCATCGCCTAAAAAGACTCGCGGGAGGCCTAGAGGGGTCAGTCCTAATAAAGTTACGGCCAGTAGTCCTGCCAAAGAGAATGCTGCCGCAAATGCAAAGAAGGCAAGTAATTCTAAGACAAAAAAAACAAGTCCCGTTAAAGTAAAGAGTACGAGAGGCACAAGAGCGGATACAGAACACCTGGAAACAACAATCTCGCCCGAATTTGTGAAGCCATCGCCTAAAAAGACTCGCGGGAGGCCTAGAGGGGTCAGTCCTAATAAAGTTACGGCCAGTAGTCCTGCCAAAGAGAATGCTGCCGCAAATGCAAAGAAGGCAAGTAATTCTAAGGCAAAAAAAACAAGTCCCGTTAAGGCCAAAAACGTAAGTCCCTTTAAGGCTAAAAAGGCAAGTTCCGTTAAGTCTAAAAAGACAGATACTGGTGAGGACAAAAAGGCAAGTCCTGTTAAGGCAATCGGGGCAAGTCCTGTTAAGGTGAAATCGACAAGTCCCGCTAAGGCTAAAAAGGCATTCCCTACTAAGAAAAAATCCAGCCCTGCAAAGAAATTAGTGAGTCCTGTTCTAGCCAAAACAACACGTTCTCGCAGAAAAGATGTCTCGACGCTGGAGTCAAACACCATAAAGCGCAGGTCGACATTAGTTGTCGCTAAGAAATCTCCCGTCTTGAGCCCGAAGCCAAGGGCGACGCGCAAACGTAAAGAACCGCAAACTGCGTCGACGCCTAAACCGAGCCCTAAGAAAACACGCGCGACGCGCAACAACACTTCTGGCAACGCTGACAAGTACAACACACCAAAGAATACCAGAACGAAAGTACTGAAAGCTACCGTAGTGCTCAGCAAACCTTCGCCGCAGTTGAAGCCGCGCGCGAAGAGAGGACGTGCAGACCAGACTCAACAGGAAGCGACGAGGAGCACGCGGAAAACTGGAACTGTGCAACACAAACAAAAAGAATCTCCCAAGACATCTCAAGTACAAACAAAATCGTCGAGCAAAACTCGGACAGCTCAAGTACAACCTAAAACTAGAGGACGAAAGGCTGTTGTTAGCGAATTTATAGGCAAGGCTGATGTGGAAAACGCCAAAGCTCAAACTAAGAAGGTACGTATTACAGACAAACTCCCTAATGAAAAGAGAAGTGGTAGACAAGAGAAGTCTATTGAGGAAGCTAAACCAGTCAGAACTCGCGGCAAGAAGGTAGCGCCACAAGAGAGTGTCACAAGCGAGGTAGTGCCGAGCACGCGAGCGCAACGGGCAGCTGCAGGAGTAGCTGACACTGTCGCACCTCAACGCACAACTCGCAAGCGCAAGTCAGACACAGCTCCAGAACATGAGGTACCTTCTAAAGTAAGGAAATCTAAGGTAGTCGCCGAACAAGGCAGGAAGCGGGCGACCGACGTCTCCACCGATACCAAGTATTCGCGGAACAAGTCCGCGGTTATGGAGAAAAAACAAGAGAAAGTAAGCGAGGCACCCGTGAAGCTTACTCGCGGCAGGAAAACGGCAGAAGTAGAACCTGTGAAGGCGACAAAACAAACAGAACAGAAAACAAGAGGGCGAAAGGTAAACTAAGTTATGATTCTTAAAAAAATCATTCCTATTCAATTTAATACTTGAATTATTATTATTTATCTTCTCATTACGAATGTATTTAACATTCTGCATCATTGCCACATGTAAGATGTATTTTATGACTTTTTGTTCCGATTCCTCTCCATTTTGCATTTTGGAATGGGTATCTTAATTAGCTTCATCTTTTTAGTGTATTTAAAGTAAAATTGTTTATGTTTGCAGGTAAATGTTGAGAATGTCCAGGCGTCTGGAAAGCGTAAAAGAGCAGCTGCAGTAGAACCATCGCCCGTGAAGGAAAGAAAGACGCGCGCCACTCGCGGCAACACTCAGCCAGACGGTATATCTATCTTGTATTATATTGACGCGCGCCACTCGCGGCAACACTCAGCCAGACGGTATATGTATCTTGTATTATATGGACGCGCGCCACTCGCGGCAACACTCAGCCAGACGGTATATGTATCTTGTATTATATTGACGCGCGCCACTCGCGGCAACACTCAGCCAGACGGTATATGTATCTTGTATTATATTGACGCGCGCCACTCGCGGCAACACTCAGCCAGACGGTATATCTATCTTGTATTATATTGACGCGCGCCACTCGCGGCAACACTCAGCCAGACGGTATATGTATCTTGTATTATATGGACGCGCGCCACTCGCGGCAACACTCAGCCAGACGGTATATGTATCTTGTATTATATTGACGCGCGCCACTCGCGGCAACACTCAGCCAGACGGTATATGTATCTTGTATTATATTGACGCGCGCCACTCGCGGCAACACTCAGCCAGACGGTATATCTATTTTGTATTATATTGGCTCTACAAATTAGTTCTGCACGATTTAAAGACGCGCCCCAAAAAAGAAAAATAAGTCACCTTAATTTTAATTGTTAATCACTTGTACAACTGACTTCTTGTTACTTGATTTCTTCTTTTTTTGTTTTGTATTTCTTTTTATAATTATAAGCTAGTGCTTGATCGCAATCCCGCCTGAGGGTAAACAGTGATGCAATCGTTGATGGTAAAGCGCGCTAGTTTATTAAGAGCCTATTCACTCTAGCCTTGAAGACACTTAAATTGGTCCGATGGAGACACCGTCGCTGGCAAATTGTTCCAGTACCTCGATGTGCGTGGTATAAAAAAGAGGCGAAACGTGTGTTTTGGCGGCGTTGAATGCCACAAGATTGGGATTACCATTTATAAATATGTGATTGATATACATAGTGGTACAAATTTCAGCTTTAACAGACTTGTCGAAACTTTATGGTTCCTAGTTGACTACGGAACACTAAGCAGTAGTAAATTTACTTTATAAGTTGTAATTGCCGCTTTCGTATAAATAGCAAATCAGTTTATTTAAGTTCTGTTTGTGTGACAGACGCGCCAGCGGGCCGCCGCCGCCGGAGGTAGCCATGTTCGTCGTACAACACCAACTACACTACAAATAGTTTACTTAAATAAGGTGAGAAATGTGCTTCAGTGGTTTACTATTCCTTCCAAACAAACATGTAACTCAACATTTTTTAATAAATACATATATTCACTTACAAACTATGCTTGATAAAATAACCTTAAGTGTATATAATTGAGTTGTTATCACAATGATATAAAAGTTGACATCAATAACATTCCATTACTTACACAATAACTTGTTTGTTTCAGGTGTGTGTAAATGCCACGCTACATATTTTGTGAAGAATTTTTATTAAGAGTATTTTTAATGTTCTAACGTTTCTCCGAGACATTGTGTTCAATGTTTCTGACAATATTATGTACAAAGTATGAAATAATACTTAATATCGAAAGTAATTTCTATTCATACGAACCACAATTGCCAACGAATCTACATATTATGGAATATAATTTCCAATCGAATAGTTTATCTGTCAGTAAAGATGAGCAAACAGCATGGATATTTTAGTAAAATTGAAGTTATGATTGTTGTAATAATGTCTCCTGTTGGTACACACTTGATACGTTTACAAAGTTGTGGTGAGGTCGTCAAGCATGCGTGTGCTCTTACAGTTTGGTACTGTGACCAGTTGACAATCTAGTGTTGTATACTTCGTAGTACATACCCTAGCTTAGCACAATAATGTTTAACAATGCACAAACTGCATCCTCATTACCAATCATGTAATGAGGATTCAACTTATTTATAATTATGATTTAAGTTCTTATTGTTAGATTGTGTTATTTTACGTGTGACATCAACTGAAACTGTTGATTTTATAGTTTTAGAAATATTTTACTGTAACAGGATTCAGTTCAGATTTGTTTTCTTAAGTAACCAATTTCATTTAATTTCATAACATAGTGCTCGGTGAACGCACGTTATGTTCAGAATGTTTGGTACTCTTGGATTCATTTATGTTTATGTCAATTCCTCGGTTCCACCAAAACATTTCACAATATTAGAACATGATAATGCAATGATAGCAATATGAAAAACGTTAGGTTTAAATATAGACTAGCACAGGTCAAAATTATTATTAATGTGAAAAGTGAAATTGATATTTTAAAAATAATGTTGCATAAAATAATCATCTTTTAATAAATAAATTCGTGAATTATGTGTTGTTATTTTATTTGTAATCTTTAAGGAATGTTAGATTCATTTCTGCGCTGTGTAGTCACCCTTTTACTTAGGTACTTGGTGTTCTGTACTCTATTTAAAGTTAAAATGATAGTAGGCTATTTGACAGATTTATAATTTCTATCTTGAATTACTTGGTTGCAGTGGAAAGTTGACCGAAAGTTTTTTTTTTAAATTTTAAGTACGTATTTTGTAAGGAACATGCATATGGCAATATGAAAGCAATATGGCGTCGCGCCTTGTAAGTGACGTCACAAGCATGTAAACAATTTTCGGTTCCGCAGTGGTGTTTGCATTTATCTGTTATTTGTTGTTGTTTATCTAATAAAAAGGTTTACAAGTGGTGTGCTGTACCAGGTTGTACAAATACATTGATAAAACACCTGAGAACACAGAACAACGACAAGTGCTGATGCGCGTATGACGTCATCGTGACATTAGCCAATCCGGATCGTTTCATAATGTGGCGCGAGATACAAAAAGTCAAATATATTTTTGTGTTTTTAGATATATTAATTGTAATTATTTTTTATGAAAATTCATGTAAATGACATAAAGAACCCTAATTTTATGCATCTAAAGTAAATAATCACAAAAAATTTCATACTGTCAAATAGCCTCTTGTTTCCATTAAGACATTGTAAAATGTCAGTGTAACTAGTTGCGAAAGAGTAAAAATGACACTATTATTTGATAGGGCAACTTTTGCGAAGTAAATGGTGTGACTTATTAGGAATAATATTATCGTGCAGTAGTTGAAACCATTGACAGCTGATCCATTGAGAAAGATCAGAATACACCTCCCAATCGTAATTAGAAACAAATACAGGACGAAACTAACAATATCAGTCTAATATTACACAGTAAGGATATTGTAGCGATGATGTTGTAGTATAGCGCTACGCGGGCGCCTTGAACTTGACGGGGTTGGAGATGCGGAAGATGTTGGGCAGCAGCTCGGCCAGCGCCGCGAACAGCGCGGGCGCGGCGCGGCGCGGCAGCACGAAGTTCAGCGTGCGCAGCTCGGCGCCGCCCCAGCCGCCCGCCTCCAGCATGAAGCCCTTCACGCACTTCAGCACCAGCTCCGCGCGCCGCACGCACCACGCCGCCGTCATCTCCTGACAAATATAATCATATAAATGGTTTTGGATTCAGTTTTTAAAAGAAACCTAACCTGATCACGGCATTCTTCTATTACAGGACCACTGTTAAAAGTGCTAGTGCACTTTTTTTTGCGAATACGGCCATTCGCCTAGTTCATAGTCACTCTCTACATGCCGCAACGACACAGACACGCCCCCTTACCACTTGCCTGTTTTTTTTGCATTTCTACAGACGACAGTATCACGAGAACAATTCAAACAATCTGTGTACAGTAGTCCTCGTAAGCACTACCAATTTTGAATGAAAATTCAATAAATTGAAACTTTAAGTTTGGAGATGTAATTGGCACATTGCTTTTAAAGCAAAAATAAACCAACAGTTAAGTAAATACCCACAGAGTGGTAGAACAGGGACCAAGTCTGGTTATTCTGGTGTTCTGGTTGTACTCCTACAACACTAAGAAAGTATATTAACCTGTCAAGCAAACGAATCGACTATTAGCCATCGATTTGTATGTTGAACGTAAGTACCTCGGACATCTCGTGCCTCAAGAGCAGCGGTATGGATATGCTGGTGATGTCGTTGCTGCACGCTGCCTTCAGAATGTTACGCAGGCCTAGGATCGCCGGGTGACGCGATGTGATGTCGCCTGTAAATACAATATGTAAAGAAAACCCCGTCCGACCCGAAAGTTTAAATTTTATTTGGTCATATGATTACCTAACCTTTATTATCGTTACCTATAACGATAATAAAGGTTAGGTAATCATATGACCAAATAAAATTGAAACTTTAAATAATTATTATAGTAACAATACCCACTAATGCATATTGAAATAATCTTTTTTTTCGCGAATTAACTTCAAGTTATCTTTGAGTGATTTATTAACGAATTTTAGCAATCAAAACTAGCACTTCGTAAGTCTATTATTGCTGTTTATAGTAATATTTAGAAAGTACTTGGGACTTATCCGATGCATATTGGCCATCATCATCACATACTTAATGTTTACAAAATCATCACACCCTCTGTTACTGTGGACCATTCGGAACTGTTTGTCTACAGATATATCCACAGAACAGAAAAAAGATATTCTCTATTCCGTGGAGGTATACTGATATGAAAGGCTTTCATCACAACAAAGTTTTTTACCTCACAATAAGCTTTGTTGGTCGCTCCGCACTCGCATGTATTCAGTTGTCGAGACGGTTGACGTTAAGTCGATTTAGGCGATGGTGAAGTAATTGGAACAATGTTGTCAAACTCACACTCAGCATACGGCGGCGTATAGTATGACTCGTGTTCTGACCGTACGGAATACTGTATACATAGATAACATAATCTGTACAATGTGATTTGAAAACATTGTTAAAACCAGTTAATTTGAAAAGGCTACACATTTATGTTGACTTTAAGTGACCACGTAGGTTTATGTCATTATCTGTCTAGTGTTTTCCTAAAGGGTTGAAGCTGAACAACAATATTTTCTGTTGAACAAATTAATAAAATAAAAACATAACATTGAATTGCAAAAGCACCCACCGGATCGGAGCGAAGAGTCGTCAACGATGAGGTGGAACACCACGTGTACCTCGGCCAGGTTACTGTGCTTGGTGATAAAGATGTCACCAGTTTGCAGGTTGCGCTTCGTTCTGAACCTTGAGCCGTTGTTGTGGTTAGCGGAACTTGAGTCGTTAGAGACATTCTCTGCTTGCTCCTTCATGCGTTGCTCGTTGCGCCGCTCCACCTGCGTTGATGGGTTGATTTATTTATTAACAGATTTCAACATTTTTCCCGAGCAGCATAACACGTTCACATACCGGCTCCTGCACCTTCTCGCAGATGTCCCGCAGCTGGTGCTCTACGTCGGCGAAGTGGTGTTCCGTGCTGCGAGCAGCGGCCGCTAGCAGCAGCGACGTGGGTGGCGCCGGGCGGCACGGCGGGCTGTCGGCCAGCAGCACCGCGCCCGCCAGCTCCGTCGAGTACAGCGACAGCGCCGTCTGCAGGCGCGCTGAGTCCGCCGGGCTGCGGGAAGCCAAAGACAGTTAGTGATCGCATTTCCTCTCTGAGAAAATTACACAAATACGTACTTGTCAACTTGTTCAACGGCGCACAGATCGAGCAGGTCCATGGCGACGATGCGTATGTTGTGTGTCTGCTTGAGCTGGCTGCCCAGATGAATCGTGAAGCTCTCCTCCAAGCGAGTACGGGTGGGCGCGGCCGGGCTCCCGGGGCCCGCCTCGGGGGAGAACGTGGCCAGGGGCGAGTTGCTGCGACAAACTGATTTTGTAACTACATCCAGGTTTTGAGAGGTCAGATGTTTTGCTGCTTCAATGACATTGATTAAATACCTGGGTGTATTCAGAGCCGAGGTGCTCTGATATTCCTCAAGCGTGTCCATGAGCCAGGAGCGGTGTTGCGCGCGTTGCGTCTGGCGTAGCGCATCGAGCTGCGAGCCCCAGCGTCCTGCCACCAGTGCTTGTTGCTCAAACTGTTGTGTCGCTAGCTCATTGATCTCTTCCTCTGTTGTTGTGGTGTTTAGCAGGCGGACTTTCTCTTCCATTTCTTCAGTTTGTCTACCAAGAAATAATATATATTTTAAAGAAAAAAATAAATAAATAACGGAATAGCATAAATTTTAAGGCCCAAATTTTACTGACTTTTGTGTTAGTTTCTCAATATCTTCATGTTTGTTCTTGAGTGTATTGATCACTGTTTTAGCATAGGAGTTTTCAACTTGTAGGATAGTCTCAAGTGCAGGAGAGTGCACAAGCTTGTGGTATGCGGCTGCAAACACTTCCTCGTCTGATGTACCCTTCTGTTCTGCAAACTCCATGACATTGTCTTTGAACAGCTTTTCCCAGCTCTTCACAATGCCTTCTACATTGATCTCACTGTTCTTCAGCTGGTTTAGAAGCTTTTTATCTCTCTCATTGTGGAAATTTTTAGTTTCATCTGCTACAAATTCTGCTAATTTCTTATTTAATTCTGTAATGGAATTAAAATTGAGATTGTGTGCTGCCGCAATTTTTAAGTCATAGATGTGTAGGTATTAGTGAGCGGTGTATATTAACACATGATACTAGAAAGTGGGAGGATAATTTATGATAACACAACAAGTATATACAATGGTCAACTATTTTACCAATCTAATATTTACTGCGTAGAATTCCATCAATATATATATATATTAAGGCCCTAGGCACAATATAAAGGTGTGAACTACAACATACCTTCCTCCAAATACACAGGAATATGAAACATGTTTATGACCCTTTGAACAAGCTCTCTCGTGGAGCCGGCGTGAGGGATATCCACCGGGACCTCTAATTTGAACAGTAAATCCTCGTTGGTACATGTTGGGAAGGAATACTTGAACGTCTTCGTTATATTCTGGTTAATTTCTGCACTCATTGTTTATTCCAAAAAATCACAACAGTTGCAAAACAAATCGACTCGATTGGAACAGCTGTCAATGTCACTGGTGGTGTCTTTTTGACAGTGACAGATAATGTTTCGTTCAGAAATAGCAACTCCCTCTCTTTTATTTTCAGTGACACTTCCACTGTCATTTGTATCATCGAAAGAAGCTGGTGCCCTTGGTATGAACGTACGATAGCAGGTCAAGCTACCCGAACTTGTCTAATTATGCCAATCAAACTTGAGCCTTAATTCTTTAGCAGTTAAGTTGAAAATCTAATAAGGAAATCTTATAGATTATAGAAAAACTTTTTGGTGTTCTCCATTGATGTAATATTAAACAGATATGATATGCTCTAACAAATTAACCGAAATAAATGTGCCGATCGGAGCAGCAGTACACACATGCAATTTTTTTATTCTGCGTACATTTCACACGTTGGTATAGTGTGAGTGAGATGGGGCGCAATCTAAAGCATAGAGAAGAAAAAGATGGCTAGTGTTTGTCATTTGCGCTGTAAGTGTTTGTCGTTTGTTTTTACGAGTGTATCGAGAGTGACTAAGGCAAGAGATTAGAATTATAATCTTTTGTACGCTTCATTTTCAGTGCGCTAGTGACTTATCTACCTTAATTTAATATTATATCGATGGTGTTCTCTGTGAATATTTACTTAAATTTCGAGATATGTATACAGTATGTTAACTAACAGAGGGCGTTCCCGTTAACCCGAAATAGTATAGCATACATACATGCTAAAAAAAGTATTTCCATTCGAAAACAAAATGTTTTAAAACTTTTTCCAATATGAAAATATTCAATAAAAATTTTAAATTGACATGTAAGAGAAACACACTGTACACGCTAACATGAAAGATGACAACGTCGCAATTTATTTATACATGACGACTACTATTTTGATTTAAAACAGGAGGTTTCAAATTTATTTCCAATTAGAATTTTTTTTTATTCGGATTTTTTTATGCTTATTTTTCTATGCTGATAATTTTATTTTAATCTAATCCATACTAATATTATAAATGCGAAAGTAACTCTGTCTGTCGGTCTGTCTGTCTGTCTGTCTGTCTGTCTGTCTGTCTGTCTGTCTGTCTGTCTGTCTGTTACGCTTTCCCGCTTAAACCTCTCAACCGATTTTGGTGAAATTTGGCACACACAATCTTTGGACCCTGAGAAAGAACATAGGCTACCTTTTATCCCGGCAAAATTGATGTTCCCGAGGGAAATCTAAAAAGCGCGATATAACCGAACTCCACGCGGGCGAAGCCGCGGGCGGAAAGCTAGTTAATGATATATATTAACGAGTTTAAGGGAACGCCCTCTGTTATTTAACATCCATACTAATATTATAAATGCGAAAGTAACTCTGTCTGTCTGTCTGTCTATCTGTCTGTCTGTCTATCTGTCTGTCTGTCTGTCTGTCTGTCTGTCTGTTACGCTTTCACGCTTAAACCTCTCAACCGATTTTGATGAAATTTGGCACAGACAGTCTTTAGACCCTGAGAAAGAACATAGGCTACCTTTTATCCCGGAAAAAAATGATGTTCCCGAGGGAAATCTAAAAAGCGCGATATAACCGAACTCCACGCGGGCGAACCCGCGGGCGGAAAGCTAGTACTGTATATAAATACATATGTAGCAATCGCAGTCGCTACAATACAACAATGACAACAAGGGATGGTCCAACTATTGACGTCCCAACGATTGATGACTTTCCGCGAAAGGGTGCACATAAATCACACCAGTGTCACACAAGGAACTTGGAAGAGAAAACGCGTATGCTATACAATTGCACAATTGACGACCTTCCGCGAAAGGGTTCGCATAAATCACACAAACAAGGATCTTGGAAGACAAAGCGCGTATGCTAGACAAAAGCGCGTGGGTCCTGACCGCCTCAGCGAGGGTGTCTAATAAATCTCACCCAGGAACTCCGGAAGCACATCTGTTAACCCATTGTGCGCCGGAGAAAGCGCGGCGGACAATATCGAACCGCCTTGCGAGAAACTGAATTAGCGGGAACTGTTCAACGGCCAATCGTACGTCACGTCCACTGTCCACCGGCCAATCGTGCGGCACGTCCTCCCATGATCAACGAATCAGCATCAAGAACGCCCGATCGGTCAGCCCCACTCTGGTGTAGAGATAGCTGTGTTATTGTTTAGTATTTAAGCTTCTGCATAGCTTGTAAGAGACATTATTATCAGATATCATCATATTATCATTATTATCGCCACACATTTTACATTGTACATTTTACGCATCCGCTGTACATTCTGTAGTAACATAGTCGCGTCTCTCCTCTTGTAATTAGGTAACTTATAGCATACATTGTACTCTAGACTTACGTGCAATATACAACGCTCTATCTATTCGCATTTTAATTACATAACACGCCCTATGCGCTAAACATATATAGAAGATAAGTATTCCCAATTACTGGAAAGTATAGGCTAACAGCTTGGCTAGAAAGTCTAGAAACGGAAATAATTTTTTGTCTACTGGCCACATTCCGAAAAAATATTACGTTTCTTAGTAAACAAAGGAGTTTTTGGCGGGAAGCTAAGATGAGTGCCACGCTCATTTTTCATTGGACTTTTAAATTATTTATAGTGTCGTTTACTAAATAAAAACGCGTGATTTATGTACTTAGTAAAAAGTGCATTCAGTGAATAATTCATAAAGAACAGTGAAATATTGTAGCATAGTGGCCACATCATGGCTTTGTACCAAAACTTCCTCCTAGTGTCAGTTCACGCGAGAAACGAAAGGAGATAGGTTTAGTTAGGACAAGTTTAGGATAAGTTACAAAAGAAGACAAGATATAATTAAGACTTGGCTTAAAGGTCTTAGAAACCAGGCCATAAAATCCCCAAAAAAAAAAAATTAGTAAACAAAATTAGTGTAAATCGTTTAGAAAACAAAGTACTTAAATCCATACTAATATTATAAATGCTAAAGTAACTGTCTGTCTGTCTGTCTATCTGTCTGTCTGTCTGTCTAACCTCTCAACCGATTTTGATGAAATTTGGCACAGACAATCTTTACCCTGAGAAAGAACATAGGCTACCTTTTATCCCGGAAAAAATTGATGTACCCGAGGGAAATCTAAAAAGCGCGATATAACCGAACTACACGCGGGCGAAGCCGCGGGCGGAAAGCTAGTAAATAATAAATTAAACTATTCCAAGTTTTTTTTTATAAGTTATAAACTAGCGCTTGACCGCAATCCCGCCTGATGGTAAGCAGTGAAGCGATCGTTGATGGTAAAGAGCGCTAGTTTATTAAGAGCCTATTCACTCTAGCCTTGAAGACACTCAAATTGTAGTGTGACGGAAACACCGCCGCTGGCAAATTGTTCCAGTCCCTCGATGTAAGCGGAATAAAAGAGGAAGCAAAATGCTTCGTCCGGATCGTAGTGGTATTAACAACGTGAGGGTGGAAAGTCGCTGTACGACGGGTCGTCCGATGGTGGAACGGAGATGGGGGAATTAAATCATGCAATTCCCTTGCACACTCACCAGAATGCATCCTATAGAAGACCGAAAGGCTGGCTACTCTACGCCTGTGCTCCAGGCTTTGGAGATCGTTTCGAGTTAAACCTGGGTCCCCAATCAGCCTCTTCGCATGCCTCTCCACTGAATCCAAAGTAGCCAGGTGACATTTCACAGCACAAGTCCAAATGTGGCTGCAGTACTCCACACACGAGCGGACCTGGGCTTTGTACAACATTAGAAGCTGCCTTGGTGTAAGGTACCGCCGGACCTTTGCGATGACGCCAAGTTTTCTGGCAGCCACCTTGGCCTTGAACTCAATGAACCGCCCAAAGTTGAGGTTCGAGGAAATCTCAACACCCAAAAGCTGAAGGCGGTCGGTGCACTCCAAAGATACATTCTGAAAAGTAGGAGCCAAGGTGAACGGGCTCCTTTTGGCGGTGAAAAGACACGCCTGTGTTTTGGCGGCATTGAATGCTACAAGATTAGCTTTGCCCCGTTGGGAGACTGCCTGTAGTGCAGCACTCGTACGCTCTACCATAGCCTCTCTTTCGGACCGGATTGATTCCTTACTAGCCCGAGCTTCCGGCTGGTATCTCTCCACAACTGAACTGTCATCTGCATACCCATAGACACCGGGCATAAGCAGATCGTTAATAATAATAATAATAATAAGTCTTTTATTTCAGACCACAAAGTCCATAGTTTTGTTAGTAACAATTTATTACTTATAACTAATGTTAGTAACCAATAATAATAATCAAAACAATAATAATTTATGTCAAATAGAATTAAAGTAATACATCATGTCAAAACCAAATCTAATATTAAAATAAAAACTTAACATTTTTCTGCACGTGAATCATGCGACAGTGATTGAGGTACTGGCAGTCGAGCCGTTCAGCAAAAGCGCTCAGTATACTGTTGCGGCTGCTCCGCACCCTATGCTCCAGGGATGTGCACCGCTTGCGCATGATTGTGTGGAAACAATCCACACGCGCCTCCGCAAACATCCCCGAGGCACTACAGAAGCGAGGCAGCCCCAAGAGCACCCTGAACGCGTTGTTGTACTGGACACGTAGAGCACTGTACTGTTTCTGCGTGTAGTCCACCCACAGACTGCTCGTGTAGAAGGACGTACAGAATGCCCTGAATAGGGCTATTTTGACGCCGCTTGAACACCGAGCAAATCTGCGTGCTATCATATTCGCACGAACAGACAGCGCCCTACGTTCCCTTTCAATGTCGGCATCGTCTTTCAAGTCAGAGGTTAATAAATGTCCAAGATATTTAAATGTATCAACTTTCTTAAGTGGGCATCCGTTGAGCTTAATTGTGGGCAAGTAATCTGGACACCTCCTTGCCTGAAAGACCATGCATTCGCTCTTTTTCGGGTTATACAACAAACCATGTTCCTCAGCATATCTTTCGCACATGCCAATTAACTTCGACACCCTACAGACGGAGGCGCTCAGCAGCACCATGTCATCAGCATAACTGATATTGTTAAGGCACACACCTCCAATATGGCAACCAACATGCGTGCTGCTGAGCCTCTCTATCAGCGCATTAATATACAGGTTGAAGAGCTTGGGAGAAGTTAGCCCTCCTTGTCTCACGCCGCACTGCAACCTGTACGGGTTCGAGTAAGCCCCCGCCCAACGAACAACGTTGACCTGATTGTTGTACCAGTATTTAAAGATACGGGTCAGTTCATCTGGCACTGATGCTTGCTCCAGTTTTTGCCATAGCAAGTCATAACAAACGAGGTCAAACGCCCTCGATAGATCGAGGAAACAAGCAAAAACAGATGTATTTCTATCCGTGTAGTACTTGACAGTTTGCTTTAAACTCAATATAGCTGTTTCTGTAGAGAGACCAGCCTTAAAACCAAACTGATTATTATGTAAATTCAAATATTTATCCAACTGAGTATTAAGCAAACCGTCAAGCACCTTTGAAATTACAGTGGCCAAAGAAATGGGTCTATAGTTATGTTTATCACTAACATCACCAGTCTTATTCTTAATAATTGGCACCACCACAGTTTTCATCATTCGCTCAGGCAGATACGAATGTCCTATACACAAGGAGTAGAACATCGCCAAAACTCTGGGCAAATGATGACCAGCGTGCTTAAGATGCTCGATACTTAAGTCGTCGTGGCCTGGAGACTTGCCCCTTGACATTGACATAATAACTTGTCTAACCTCCTTTGCCGTAAACCGGATACTGGACTCCTGACCACTACAACCGGCACCACTTGTAAACTGTGACGGTCCCAACGGCGACGAAACAGTGAAATGCTCCCTAAATAGCCCAGCAATCTGTGAGCTATCAGCAGCGCCACTGACACTCACCGGCAGGCCCGGTCTACTATTGAGTTTATTGGTGGACTTCCAAAAATTTCGGAAGTCACCCCTAGAATGATGCGAGGCCAGTATATCCATTTTAATTTGATCACTATTGTCCTGGCACCATCGCAAGCGAGACTTAAAGAACTTTCTACTAGTTTGCATCTCAATCCAGACACGACCCTCGCGCGGTCTTCCATAAGACACCCACTGCTCAAACTTTAGCCTTGCCTGCCTGTGAGCATCACTCACGTGCCTATTCCACCCGACAACTGGCTTCCCATTTCGCACACGATTTCGTACATAACTTTCAGAAGCTGCTCGGCATAAAATATTAACAATGTCATTATACATATTGTCAATAATAATTCTGTGGTCCAAATTAGTACAAACATAGTCAGAACACTCACTCAATTCTCTTGGAAAATCAATGCATTTTAAATTATCATTACAATATTTTGTATAAATGTCAATTTGTTCAAGTTTTCTACAGTCCCATTTTATTGTATTATGATATGATATTATTGTGATATGATATATTATTTATGGTTTTATTGTGATATGATATTATTATCATAAATATTTGAATTGTATAATTTTGGTTTGATTTCATTTAAATTGCATTGTATTACAAGAGGAAAGTGATCGGACCAAAGTACATCATATTTAACACTTACATTAACAATAGTGCACATGGCTGCTTTCGTAACAACACAGTGATCCAACCAGCGTCTCGAGCCATTCGCATCACTTATAAAAGTATGAGTGTCAGAGTTCACTCCCAACAATTCTACATCGGCACATAATAAGTCAGATTCCCGACAAAAAGAAAATAACTCATTATAGAATTGTTCATTGGGATGCGAATTAAAGTCTCCGAGTATAAAGGCAGTTTCGATATCACTATTATTGATAATAGCACTTACGAGGCTGAGGCAGTCCGTAAAATCCGTTAAGTTCGCACTATTATCCGTCGGCATGTAGACACTGAACACTAGAAATGATCTCGAATTCATGCATATTTTAACCGCACACACTCTTGGGTTATCACACTGCACTGCCGAAACGTTACCAAATATACTTTTCCGCCACAGCAACGCCACTCCGCCGTAGGGACGTCCTCGCAGCATCCCAGCCGCAGTATCCACCGCCGACGTCCCGGTGCTCCCGAAATCAGCGTTAATATCGCTCAGGAAAGAGATATCGTGGGGCAGCAACCGTGTTTCTTGCAAGGCAATTATGTCCGACGTGCTACATAGCTGCCTAACGCTCTCCACCGAACGTTTAATACTCTTACAATTATAGCTTGTTAAGTTATACATTAATACCTACTTTACGCCATTACAGTACTGCTGTTTGCACCGTTCGTATGTTTTTTCATTTTAAAATTTACGAATTTTCTAAAAATAATTCCCTCGGGCCATAGTTTGCTGTCAAGAAACTTCTCAACCTTAGTTTCCGAAACAAAGAATTTGTATGCATTATATTCTTTCGGGTATTTAAATAATATACTTTCAAGTGTGATCACCTCGCCCGTTTTATGATACACATAATCTGTGATGTCTTTCGCCGTCGTGTCTTTGTGAACTTTAGTGATGAAAATTGGCAATGTTTTTATTACAGCTTTGAATTTCCCTTCATTGTCCCTTGCGGTACCGGAGGTGCCCAAGTATCTGTAGCCCGCAACATTACGCTGTCTGCGGTACGAAACAGTTTTCCATCCGTCATTGTTATTATTTTGCACCGGCTCATTTACGATAGGCGCGTTAGGTGCCACCGCACCTTTCACATACGAACTTTGCTGCGGTGACGTCACGGCGATAGTGACGACCGACCGACCCGCACGTCAATCGGCTGAGTCACCGACATCGGGCTCCCGCCCCCCGCAACGGCCGCGCTTGCCCGCTCACACTCCGTTGTTCTCGACCGTTGCCACTGACTCTTTTCAAAAATACCCCTTTTTTCTTCGTCTACCGCCATTTCTCTATATTGAGGTAAAATCGATAAATTCTTAGTCAAATCGTCTATTGAGTTATAATATGCATTAGGAACAGAGTTGCAGGAGAACAGACCCCTGAGGAACACCGGCATTGGTCGACATGGGCTCCGATGAACAACCGTCGATAACAACTCGGAGGGACCGTTCAGTCAGGAAGTCTTTTACCCAGCCAGTCAGGCTAGCGGAAATGCCGTATGCAGGAAGCTTACTCAAAATGTATTGGGGGTTTATGCCAGCTAGTCACGCCAAAATACCAAAAAAGAAAACAAAAAATAAAATATCATTAAAGTGGAAATGTAAAAAGTAAAAACTTATTACAAACTTAAATAAAAGCCCCTGGCATAACGGCGTGACAGCTTTGTAAAAAGCAAATTATATGAACTCATATGATACGTCAGTAAGCTAATTCTGTTTTTTAATTGATCTTTAAACTTCTTTTAGAGATTAATAGCTGTCAGTCGTGCTGGAGAGTTTTATTTTTTCCTTATTATTTTAATTTAGGAAAATATCAGTGTTTTTTTTTAATATTTCTTCGTAGTTTTGTGCGGTTTTTTGTCTTTGGTGGTATTTTTTATAATTATGGACCCTCCTCCTCCCCCTCCGGCTCCTCCTGATCCCCCCGATGCTGTTCAGACGGTAAGCTCTGCAGCGGGTAAGAGACGCTTAATTGACCCGGAGACGATCGAAATCGTCTCCAAAAAGACTATCAAAGATAAAGATATGGCTGTTGCGGCCATACAAACTTTATTTATTCATCCCTCTCTCAAAGAGGGTCTAACTTATTCCGACTCGGACAAAGGGCCGGTCCCCGTTTCGCGAACTGAACCGGATCCTTCATCCGGAACTATTTTTATTAGAACAATAAGTTTGGCCAATTTTTATTTATTAATAAAATCAAAAACATCTGCAGGGATGTCAATAAGAGAGTGGGCAGAAATAAAATTTCTGTCCAATTCACTACTGCTGAGGCCGCCAACAATTTTTTAACGAACCCAATTTTGGACAATAAATATTCTGTCACCATTCCCTCCTACAATTCCACAAAAATGGGGGTCGTCCGTCAGGTGCCGGTCGACATGTCCATGGACGAATTTGTTGAGTCGGTGTCCCTTCCTGATGGGTGCGGGATCATTGTGAAGGCTCGTAGGCTAAACAGAAAAAAACAAACAGGAGGGCATCTCCTCCTGGATCCCAACTCACACCATAGTAATTACTTTTAAGGGTCAGACTCTTCCTAGTCGCATTTTTCTTTTCCACACTTCTCTGCCAGTGGAGGTATATCAATACCCCACTATTCAGTGCCAAAATTGCTGCCACTTTGGGCACGTCAAGGCCCAGTGCCGGTCCAAGGTAAGGTGCTTCAAGTGTTCTCAACCCCATTCCGAGGATAGTTGTGACGTTGATGAGACCAGAGCTACATGCATCCATTGCCTGGGCCGGCACTTTGCCTTTTATGGTAGCTGTCCCGAGCAAGGGAGACAAAAATCAATTAAATTGTTAATGTCTCAGGACAGTATATCGTACGAAGAGGCATCCTCCATTCCTAGCTCCAAAAAATCATACTCACAAGTAACCCAAATTGCAATTCCATCTCAGTCTTCTTATTCTTCTTCCCAACCCGCTAGTCTCTCCTCCCCTGCCTCTTATAAAAAAAACTTTCTCTTCTACTCCTAAACCTAGAGCTCCTCTAGGTAAGTCTTATGACAGGGCCTCACATAATGCTATCATTGCTGAAGTTCTTTCTTCATTACCAAATGGTTTCTATCTTTGTTCGCAAAATTCTGCTCCCTCAAAATCTCCACAAGAAGACAGCCTCTTAGAGTCACTTCTATCCCTTATTATTAGTTTAGTTTCCCGTGATGATTCCTCGTTACCGCCCCACGTTGCCCATAAACTTTCCCTGCGCCTCTTTAATAATAATTATGGATCTAGTCTGCACACTTCAGTGGAACTCTCAAAGTATTCGGCCAAACAAGCCTGAACTTTTCTTTTTAATTAATAATTTTCACCCCTCTGTCATCGCCATTTCGGAGACTTGGTTGGTGCCTGGTTCTCGCTTTCGGGTCCCAGGTTACTCCTGTCTTCGCGATGATCGAGCTGACGGATATGCGGGTAGCGCCCTTCTTGTGAGGCGCTCCCTCCCTTTCTCTCTAATATCTCTTCCCCCTTCTTCTCCTGATATTAACATTGTTGCTGTCAGGGCTTTTAATATAACTTTTCTCTCCGCATACATTCCTCATCCTTATTCCAGATTAATTCCTGACCCGCTTTGTATTTTTTCTTC
The DNA here is from genome assembly GCA_017933935.1 of Sesamia nonagrioides. Classification (NCBI taxonomy): domain Eukaryota; kingdom Metazoa; phylum Arthropoda; class Insecta; order Lepidoptera; family Noctuidae; genus Sesamia; species Sesamia nonagrioides. The sequence goes on from JADWQK010000345.1 coordinate 768,936, forward strand.
TCTTCCATCTCCAATCTTTCCTCCAGCGTTTGATGGTTTATTAATCGTTCGCACTTGTTCTTGGCAAAATTGTGGCGTCTCTCCCACAAAGGCCGTTAATCAAGAATTGAATTGAATTAATCATGGAGAAGGAACACAAACATTGTCCTGAGTTAATCAGAGCGACCAGCTATTCTTATCATTTAAATAGTCATTTACAGAATAATATGCCTTTGAACAAAGCTTGGATTTGATTTGTGTTTTAAATGCATTGTAAGGCAAGTCTAGCAAAGCAGAGGGTATCTTGTTATAAAAAGTCATACCAAGCCCAACAAAAGAGTTATGGACCTTTTGAAGTCGGTGAAATGGGGCTCGCAGTTTGTCCTTATTTCGGGTGTTAACATTATGGATCTCACTGTTTTTAGTGTAGGTACATGTGAATATTTTGCCTAACATATAAGATGTTGGCTAAGACAAATTGCGAAGCAATCGTGAGAATGAATGAGACGTCAAGGGAGACGGCAATCGCTTCCCCATTTTTCTCGAGGGCCTCGCCCCACAAGTGAGTGGCATACACTAGTAGGTCCCCAGTTAAACGATTACGTCGAAACCCGAACTGTCAGTCACTGAGGAGATCGTTACCTTCCAGGTAAGCCAAGAGGCGCGAGTTCAATACACGCTCCATAATCTTGCAGAGTATAGAGGTTATCGAAATCGGCCGATAGTTGGTAGGATCGGCACGACTACCCTTTTTGGGCACGGGCTGCACGTTGGCAAGCTTTCAGGACTTGGACACTATACCAGTCCTAAATGAGAGGCGATACAAGCGCGTCAATACATGAGACAACTCGGGCGCACATGCTTTAAGAACAATCGTTGGAATACCATCCAAACTACCAGCCTTATTAACGTCCAGACGACACAATACTCTCAGAACCTCCTTGTTCCTAATGCGAACCTCCGGCATTGAAGTTCCACAATGAGGTAATTTAGGTGAAGTATCACTGTTAGTGTCAAGACGCGAATTATGGACAAAAAGAGATGCAAAGAGACCTGCTTTCTCTCTCACCGTATGAGCTAGTGCTCCATTAGGCCTAATCAGCGGAGGCAGTATGGGCAGACAGACGTTCGCCTCGACCGATTTGGCTAGTCAGTTAAGGTGTCTAGCAGAATATGGGGCCGAATGGCTGAATATGGGAAATATTTTATCAAAGAATAGAATAGAAAAGAATACTCTTTATTATATACATACACCATGTAGATTACAGAACATAAATAAGATTTTACAAAGAGTGATACATTGGGCGGTCTTATCGGTAAGTTTTCTTTTTGTTGTTGTTTTTAGTCGAATCAAGTTATATTTAATCAATCCAAAGTTATTTTGTTATGTTTGCATACGGAATAATAGTGGAACTTGAAACAATAAAAAACGAGTACCTACAGAGTTTGTTTAAATAATGTGTTACCATGATATACATAGTCATCATCATCATCTCAGCGTTAATCGCAGTCGCATCCGAAGTTTTTCAGCTTTGGTGTCTGGGTTCCGCTTTATAAGTCCAACTGCTGAGCTTGGCTAAACTACGATAAAAACTTGGCTTGGCTAAACTTCCGTAAAGCGACTGCCGTCTGACCTCCACAACGCGAAGGCGACATCGAAGTATTGCAGTTAGACCAATTGCTGGACTTTGGACTTTTCCCGTAACGACGGCCATTAGATGTTCGTATGTCAACCGGGAGCAACGGCTTAACGTGTTTTCCGAGGCACGACCAGACCAGTACAAATATTCATATTCATGCATACAAAAATTTGCACTGCGCAGGGATCGAATCCGCGCCCCCTTGCGCAGCGGCTGCGTTCGCTACCGCTACGCCACCGAGGCTGTCCCGTCATTACCATGGTATAGTGCGCCTAGATAATTTGATACTTTAGTGACTCGCGCTTTATGTAAATGAACATTAGACTTCTACTTAACCAATATGTTTGTTTTAGCATTCGCATTAGATATTTTGATGCCATAGACTAAATAAATGCCAAAACCTATTTATTTACGGCGAGGTGGGCGAAGTTCGATCCCGCACCGAACAAATATTTGTATAAGCTACAAGTAGTTATTCCGGGTCTGACTATTTGTGTATGTGTATGTTTTATATGTTTGTAAACGTACCCACGATACAGGAAATATTTCTAGCGTGGTGCAATGTTTTATATCTATTAAAAATAAGTTCAGGTAATTCTAAACTATGAGAAGAGTTGTGCCGGAAGGAAATATAAACAAGGTGTATTTTTTCTACACCCGGAAAACGCAGGATAAACAATTACCTACATAATTTTGACCTATGTGCCATGAGGCAAAATTATTTACGCCGTGAGGAAACAAAGTTATAAAAATCCAAATTTCTACCTATTTATCTCTACAGGACGCAGCTGGAGGTGCATTCCAAGCCAATACTGAAGAAGATTGGAAGAATTCATGCCAGCACGTAATAAACAGAAAATGAGTACCTACTTATTGTGAAAGAGAACTGTACGATTGATGGAGCGATTGGTCATAACCTGGAAGATGATGACAGCAGCACTTTGGAATCTGAGCACGAATTAGATGAGTTTACGCCGGCCATGGATATGGTGGGGGTGGAATATTTAGAGAAGAACTATGGAGTAAAGCCTCGTATGTATTAAGGAACTCTAGTGGTGCTTTCTCTATACAAACGTATTCCGCTGTTTTCTTCGTGGATAATGCTTTTAGAGCAATGGTTCCCAAACTTGTTTTGTCCCACTTTGAGAATAAATATTTTTTTAACGCCCCCATTTTTTCACCTATTTAAAAACCACTATAACTTCAAATTAAATTAATTAATTATTGTGACCTATACAATATGTTAAGAAAACCCTGTCCGACCCATAAGGATAATAAAGGTTAGGCAATCACATGACCAAATAAAATTTGAAATTTTGCATAATCATCATAGTAACAATACTAATCAATTTTGAAACTATCTTTTTTCCCCGCAAATTTACGCCAACTTCCCCAAAATTTGGTGTTTTTAAAAAAATGACAACACCATTTTAGGCGGTATAATTGTCGGCTTTCCTTTTATTGTTTTGTTAGATTATTTATTTCTTTGGCGGCGTCGCGCGTGACCTTTGTCGGCGACGTAAAAGAAATAACTAGTGATGAACTAATTTTTGCGCAATAACGTTTTTTTATCGCTATTAATCGAAACTTGTATCTGGTTGAATGATTTGTTAAAAACACAGATTACCCAATGGTAAAAGTACTTTTGTTTGTTTATCGATTAATTACTAATAACATTATTATAACACAAGTATTAGTAAACAGAAACGAGAAGGACTTATGAAACACAATTTTAGTAAAATTTTACAAATATTTTAACGGTCAATTTCATCGATTTTGAGACAGAAACTGAAATTAAAAATTTGGCATGATTTTCATTTACAGCAGTGTACCTAACTAATTTAAGTTTTGTAAAAGTTCTAAACAATTCCATGCGATGTTGAATCTAGAATGAGAATGAGAAACTACAATACTAAATCGATAACAAAAATAGACGAGTAAATTGTTTCCATCGAAAATCAATATTTTGATTACTTACACATCCCTGTTTACTCAAAGGATGCCGCGAGGTCAGCCCCGTAGGTACAATTCTAAAAAATAAAAATCATTTTTACTTTAAATTATCAGTAGCGCGTAAACATCGCTCTAGTGAAGACTATTCGTGTATTGTGTGATCATGTCGTTTCCTAATGTAGAGTAATGTAACATGCTGATGGAAGGTAGCAACTGCTGTTTTGTGATCAGGTGATTGTGGTCATGTGGTCAATGTGGTTCCAGTGCGTCACCATATCTTTGTCCTGTACGTGAGAACCTCCATTATCAGTTCGGCGAGCAGTGGATTGGTAAGGGTGGCCCAACTGTGGCCAGCGCGGATTTGACACCACTTGATTTTTATTTATGTGCATGTCCGTGCTAATCTCGTGCGACGGTGCCAGCTGGACCTGTATCGTTATTAGTGAACGAAATTGGAACAACATCTCCGCCACAGCCATTAAGCTCATCGAATGAAATGATACATTTGGAGAGTCAGACGACCTTCCTACTTAAAAAAAAAGTTCTTTTCACGAGCTGCCTAAGTATCGTTATTTCTTTCGAGACTCGATAAACGTGAATAAATTACCTATACCTACATGCATGAGGTCAACTGAGGTTATGAACTGTGCCTGTGTTGCCATGAAATTACCTATTTATTTTATTTAAGTTATTTATTTTTTAGGGGGAATTTTTTTTAAGTTTAGCCAGGTTTTGTAGGCATTAGTAGAATCAGTTATCGATACCTAACAATACCTTCACGGGTCGGACAGGGTTTTCTTAACATATTGTATATGTATATTAACGGAAAATTCTAAACGAAACTTTAACTATAACCCGCAACTTCAAACTTGAGCGCAGTAGGTAACATACAACGGCGGCGCTTAGGTCTCATCAAGTTAACTCTTACGGGCTCCACCTGCTAATAAGAATGATTATTGAAACGTAACTTTATAATTTTTTTTTTTTTTTGGGGTAAATCCCGCCGCACTGTTCCCAACCCACTGCAACTCCTGAGCCAGAATCAACAGATCAACAGTGGACCGCCAGAAAAACGCCGAGCAATGAAACTCGACGAGTCCCGGAGAAACGATTCAACTGTCTTGGGTCCCGCAACGAAATTAATCAGAAAAGAATAGCGGAGGAGTAAGAAATAATATATTTTTTTCCACTTCCCTCCATAACAAGCAGGAGACAGAACAGAACTAGGCCAATCGGCACAAAGGGATATTATTGCAACTGGGAGAAGCCCAGATTGCCAAGCACCACGGAATAAAATTTGATTAAGTTAATGGGTCCTAAGTAGGTATGTGCTGTTACAATTGATTCCAATAATAGGTATGGCAATAGCGCCTGAACGCACGGAAATTAGTTGTATCATATTAGTTGATGTTCACAAGTTGTTGTTGAGAGTCGAGAGCTCTTGCAGTCGTTGTTTAAGAGGCCTCCTAGCTAAATAAAACTACAACCCCCCCCGCCTCTACACAACGCCCCTATTTTCTTTCTGGGTTTCTTACCGCCCCCCTTGAGACCTGCAGCACCCACAAGGTGCCGTTATTACCCACTTTGGGAAAGATTGTTTTATTGCACTTCTTTTTTTTCTACAATTTTACACCGTGATTATACGTGTCCCTATCATTTCATTTTTTTCGGAAACTTAATTAATAAAAGAAATACAATACTTCAAAATCGCAAAAAATAACCCTTTTTTACCGTGATGTTCAGATGACTATTAGACAAACGTGATGAGTTTTTGACAAAAAAGAAAATAATAGAAGCATAGGTATACTTTTACTCTATATTTTGATATAAAAATAATCGAGATTTGTCGTGTTTTGAAAACAATCACGGTGCAAAAATTGTGGAAAAAAAAAATGGTCTAAAAGCATTATCCACGAAGAAAACAGCGGAATACTAAACGTTTTTGTGGTAAAATCAGCCTGAGCTGCAACTGTCCTCTTCGCACTTTACTGCAAGAGGTTGGAAGCAGCGCGACGGCAATAGTTTCTTCAAATACCTACTTTCCAAATTCCTCGGCACTAGAGTCCCCTCTTAACATATACAAAAATTATGCACTTTACCTTACAGGTCGAGTTTTTTCGAAGTATAAAATAAAACACCATGATGTTAAAGGTGATTCCTAGTAAATGTAAACGCAGGAGTACTTACCTGAACGTTTATATTGAGGTAATTAGTAATCAGTTAATGTCTGCATCACGTTTTTGTTCAATAAAACAATACTTATTGATATGAGCTATGGCATGGAAAGAAGCCCAATATATCCTAAATAAAATATATACCTACAATTATCGGAAGCAACTGCTATGTTCATGTCCCAAAGCGAAATCGCAAGAAGATAAATAAGAAGGTTATCGTTTCAGAAATGGAAACAAGACGCTAACTTCACGAGACATAACTTTTGAAACAGATGCTGAATTTAAACTTTCCACCAGCATTCCTATATTGTGAGAGGGAGAAATAGAGGAAAAAGATAATAGGAATATATTATTGAACAAGAGCCTGAACCTGTTCGAGAGGGATATCGAAAAAAATTAGTAAAGACTAAGTTCAAGAAGACGGTGATGATGTCTTTGTCGATGCCGACGAAGATCTTTTAGACGTAGTTCAGCCCCTGATTGTCGCGGAGCTTCAATACAAAACAAGAGACAAATCAACCATACCAGGTCCAAAAAAGTTAGATGACTTTGTATGCTCCATAGAAACGGAAAACTTTCCTGAATTCTACAAGGAAGCTCGTGAGGTGACTATGCTGAATGGCAGAAGGCCACGGAAAGCGAATTAAAGTCTTTACAAAACAATGGTGTTTGGACATTTTGCGAGTTACCGTCCAACAAAAAGGCTTTTCCGTGTAAATAGGTTTTTAGAATTAAGCGCAGCCCAGAAGGAACACTTGACAAGGACAAGGCTACGCTTGTGATAAAAGGGTTCAAACAACGGAATGGGATAGATTACGAGCAGCCAAGACAGCAGAATAACTACAATAAGAGCCTTGTTAAGTGTCAGTGTTAAAGAAAAGAAGTATATTACTCAATTTGTCGTGTCGACTGTATTTCTTAATAGTAAACTCAAAGAAGAAATTTATATGAGGCAGCCAGAAGGATTCTCTGAAACCCTGTCGTCTATAGAGAAGCTTATGCGGCTAAAACCAACACATCGATGCTTGAGATACTGCTATAAACTAATATATTTCGTACAGAATTCTGCTGATTGCTGTATATTTATAAAAACTGTGAAAAAAGATCATTATTACGATGTATTTGGCCACGACAGATGAAGTTCTAGCGAACCAATTCCTCAAGAAAGTATACAGTATGTTAACTAACAGAGGGCGTTCCCGTTAACCCGAAATAGTATAGCATACATACATGCTGAAAAAAATATTTCCATTCGAAAACAAAATGTTTTAAATTTTTTTTCCAATAAGAAAATATTCAATAAAAATTTTAAATTGACATGTAAAACAAACACACTGTACACGCGAACATGAAAGACGGCAACGTCGCAATTTATTTATACATGACGACTACTATTTTGATTTAAAACAGGAGGTTTCAAATTTATTTCCAATTAGAATTCCAATTAGAATCGGATTTTATTATGCTTATTTTTCTATGCTGATATTTTTATTTTAATCTATTAATGATATATATTAACGAGTTTAAGGGAACGCCCTCTGTTATTTAACATACTGTATATCTAGGACTAGAAATCAAATGTTGCAAAGATGGTTCTATATGGATACATATAAAACCATCTTTGCAACATTTGATCGAAAACGATCGAATCGACGATCGACGATTTGTTTGAAAACGATCTAAAATCAAGTTTCAACATCTATTGAGAGAATTCAGATTTCTGAAACAGGGAAAGTCAAAGATGAAGGCTATATTATAGAGAAGAAATTCCCATATCAAGAGGCTGTAGGTGCTCTTGCATACTTATGAGAGGTATGCGTCTCGATATAGCAGTAGTGGGTGTAGTATCAAGGAAGTAGGAAAATCCAACAGAAGCTGATTGGCTATAAGTAAAAAGCATTTCTCGTTATCTGAAAGGAACTATATCCTATGGCATCAGATACAATGCGGGTTGTACTAGAGCTATATTGAGAGGTTACAGTGATGCAGATCACTAAGACGCTCCACGACTGGTGTTACTTGTCTTTTTGTTGGAGGAGCTGTTAGGAGCTGTTGGTTAACCCAATATCAAGCGAGAAAGGGGAGAGGCGCGGGAGAGTTTGTGTGGCTTCAGAAAATCTTCAGCCAACTTACATGTTTGACAGGAACACCCACATTAAAAGTGGATAACGAAGCGGCCATATGTACGTCTTGCGCATAAGCCGGAATTTTAAAAGCGGATCAAACATATTCGTGTGAGACACTTCTTTGTACGCGAGATAGAACAAGATGGCATATTGAATGTAATGAAACCAAGTTCAGCTGATCAACTGGCTGATCTTTTATTTAACCAAGGCGGTCCCGAAATCCTGGATTGTTAGAATCAGAGCTCATTTAGGACTGCAAGACGTTTGTAACTAGTGAGGGGAAGTATTAAGGTGAAAAGGAGCACTAGTGAAAAGGCTGAAAGTTATTGATATACTGGTATCAACTCGTTAAAAACTAAAATTTTTTAAATGTTCTTCTTCTTTGTTCAAATTTACTTTTCGTAAAACAGAAAAATACATGTTGTATAATTCTTTCCCACTTCCATTCCACTACTCTTGCTCAATCCATACTAGTCCATACTAATATTATAAATGCGAAAGTAACTCTATCTGTCTGTCTGTCTGTCTGTCCGTCTGTCTGTCTGTTACGCTTTTCCGCTTAAACCTCTCAACCGATTTTGATGAAATTTGGAACAGACAATCTTTAGACCCTGAGAATGAACATAGGCAACCTTTTATCCCGGAAAAAAATGATAATCTAAAAAGCGCGATATAACCGAACTCCACGCGGGCGGAGCCGCGGGCGGAAAGTTAGTCCATACTAATATTATAAATGCGAAAGTAACTCTGTCTGTCTGTCGGTCTGTCTGTCTGTCTGTCTGTCTGTCTGTCTGTCTGTTACGCTTTCCCGCTTAAACCTCTCAACCGATTTTGATGAAATTTGGCACAGACAATCTTTAGACCCTGAGAAAGAACATAGGCTACCTTTTATCCCGGAAAAATCTGATGTTCCCGAGGGAAATCTAAAAAGCGCGATATAACCGAACTCCAGAAAGCTAGTAAGTAATAAATATCACATTAAGTAAAAGTTATCACGGAAGTGTTTCTGTTGTCGCTATAAAAACAAATACTAAAAACAGAAACTTTTTATTATTTTCTAGAGATAATGATACGGAACCCATCGTGTGCGAGGTTGGCTTGCACTTGAGCTGTTTTTTCCCATTTAGCATGTGTATTCTACGCGATACTCAGTGTGTTTTACTTTAGATGTAACAGTTATTTTTTAATTTATAGTATCCCTCAAGACCGCCATATATGTATTATGCGCGGCAGTAGCGCTCGCGACCACTAGGTACGAGTATGTTCTAATGTTGCATCTAGTATTTAAGTTACTGTTGGTTGCCCGTGTAAGAATGTGACTGTGCGTGCTAAACATAGCCTGGATATTATTTTGGTAGCTACTATGCAACGGCTTGCTCAGATCAAAGTGTTATATTTCAAGAGTTGGACAGAGCTGAACTAGAGTAGCTATCGACAATAGGTTGCCAGGTTCGCCGACAACAGAGTTGCAGTCGGTGTTTTTAATGAATGTCCTGAGTGAACTCATGTTCAAGTGTCTTGATAAATCTGCAATTTATGTTTCCTATAGGCTGAGATGTAAAGGTTATGAGCTCGATTGAAAAGTTTCCAGTGTCTTGTACTTATGTATAATGTTTAAATATAATTCTACCTACTACTGTTTTATTATAAGGGTCTTGTCTGGCTTTGCAGGTGCATATTGTGGTGTAATGAGAACATTGATGTTTCTGTAAAAGTGTGACCTTTAGGACACATGTCATTTAGTTCAGACTTTATAGATTCTTTATTTGAAACAGAATAATTATGAATACATAGTATTCCTTATATCTTATGCAGTTGGTCAAACATAGTACAGGGGCAGTACTACACGATAGTTTGGTAATAGTAGAACTATATTTTCATTATATATAAATTAAAAAATGGAAACAATAAATTAATTACATAAAGAAATTAAATAAAAAATGTTGTCGGTTCACATCGTGGTCTTTAATCCGATGAGTTGGAACCGTGCGGCGGCCGGGCGGTGTACTGCTGTGCGCGTCTCAACACCTTGTTTCGATGACGACATGATGGAATATTTACGCGGCCTCGCCGCCCTCCTCTTCCTCAGCGCTGGCGGTGAGCATGGTGATCAACTTCATTGTGTCGATGAAGCCTTTGTCGTCGATATCCATCTGGTCATACGCCTCGTCGACCTCGTCGGCGGAGAACTTGTCGCCCCAGGTCATGAGGGCGTGCCTGAGCCTCTCGGAGTCGATCTTGCCCTCGTCATCAAAGGTCTTGAAGGCGTTGATGACGACGTCGTCCTCGTCGGAACCGCCGGACATGCGGTTCGCGAAGAGGGTCAGGAGCTGGGTGAAGTTGATGGGGCCGGATGCCTCACCAACCATCTCGTCGAGCTCCTTCTCCGGCGCCAACCTGCCGAGCGAGTCGAAGGTGGCGCGCAGATCGTTTTTGCCGATGATGCCGTCCTTGTCGTGGTCCATTAACTGGAAGGCCTGTAGAAGAGAGAGACATCGTCACAACATATAGAAAGTGATATGAATTCTACAAAGTTATTGTTTACCGGGGATTCCTAACTTACATTCTTAGCATCGTAGTAAGCAGACGTTGTAAACTGATGATGTCACGAACGTACAATTTTGAAAATGTAGGCATTATTAAAGACAATGATAACAAGATATGGCGGCCATGTTTACAAAACAGGCGGACGAGCACAAGCTAAACACGATTGTGAAGTTCTACATATTGACGCAGATTAATTCATAGAATTTTGATTTTGGCAAGATGTTTTTCGATAATTGTTTGAAAAGGAACTCTTTTAATCATAAAGTTTCAACATCAAATAAATGTATAGATAGGCAACCTACCGCGTTGAGCCGTTTAGGTAAACACCCAATTTAATGGGTGATAGCATGCGGTGCCAGTTTTAACCCGGTGGATTGCCTATCTATAAATCTATGATGTCTGCAGTTCCTATATATTACAATTACTACCTTTATTTTTTGCACGGTTGCCACCGCCATTTGCCACCACAATTCTTTTTGTAAAATACTGATATCTGGAGGGCAGGAGTTCCGTCACAGTTACTTGGTGCTATACTTTATTTTCGCTGTAGATACGAAGATAGTCCGAATGCACGGCCTAGGGGTAAGTTTTACAGTGGTGACGCTTACCTCCTTGAACTCAGCGACCTGCTTCTGTGAGAACATGGAGAAGACATTGGAGCCGGTGCGCTTGGCCTTGCGACTTCCGCGCGACGACTGCCTGTCACTGCCCCCAGTGGCGGCGGGCGCTGCTGGCGCCTCTTCTGCTGGTGCATCTTCCTTTGCCTTCTTCTTCTTTACTTTCTTATCTTTATCCGCCTGTAAACAATTATATTCATCAGTGACATGCCTTAAAATACCATATAAAGTCTATGTACGTGTTAAATGTACATTTAACACGTACACATTTTTAATGTGCATTTAGTACTGCGGCTCTATTTTGTTATCCACGTGTATTATTCTGCTTAATTAATTTTCAGTTTATTTGATTTAGAATGTGATTTTCTAATGACTTTTATATTTTTCTTCATTTCTTCATCTGTGCTCGCATCGTTCCCTCATTCTTCCGCTATGCTACGCTTTAATCTTTGATAATTAATATAAACATTACAAGTAGAAGTTAGTGTTCATACCGATTTTCTACATTGGTTCCCGATTCCTATTTTCTTCAGGTTTGTATGCCGCGAGTTTCTATTAGAATGTCAGTAAACCTAATTACTTATACCATTGCCATTTTTGTCACAGTTGGCTCAGAAACTACTTTTGTTTTCATAATAATTGATGGTTATTCCCGTTTTGAATGTTTCTAGTTTGTTTAAATCATTTTACTTAGTCGTTTGTTTTCTACATTTAATTATATTTTATGTTCCTGATAATTTATTAATTGCATGATAATTATCCGATGTTTCACCGGCTGAGTCCCGATTAGGCGTGGCTACAGGCACCACTATATTTAGCATGGTCCGCGCCGCGCTGCCGCCCGCCTCATCTTCACTACTCAGTTACATCATGTTATTAATAGAAGCGCGCGTGCTCTCATTTCTTCAGCTTGAGGTTCGAATTTATCATTTCAATACTAATATTATATTTATATTTGACTTGTGTATGCTATGTTGTTTTCAAATAATATACTTCCCGTTTGGTTCGATTTGATATGGACTTCGTTACAACGTTTAGATTTAACCGTTGCATGTTCGTACTTTGAATAAAAATTATTTACGTTGCAATTATTTTGATAATTTTGTGTTTGTATTTCTCGTCATTTTTATTTAACTTAATAATTTACTTTTAACACCGGGCACGAACGGTACTTTGCGATTGTCTGGTTGTTTGAATGCACTTGAAATATTTATTTAATTTCTAATTAGCGGCTTCAGATAATATTTACTATATTTTTGCAATATGGTGTAGAGTTATCACCAGCACTATCGATTGGTTCACTACTGCATTTATTGCGGCGTTCTTTCTTATTATTTGCTTAGTTGTCTGTTAAACCGGAGACGACTTCATCAGTCTCTGCAGCGCGAGTTTCTTCAAAGTGTTTACCACTTGTATCACAATTCACTTTACTGTCACTTGTGTATCCACTGGGCGTCACTGTGTTAACACTTACCATTGTGTTATGTGTTGGACTTTGACGAAGGAGAGACTGTTCCGCTCGGCAGACCCACCCTGACTCCGAGTTTTCGTTCCCTCTCGTAGATCCAGGAGAATCCCCCCTCCGCCTCTCCCCTCTCAACGGCCGCTGCGCTCGCCATTCCTTTTTTAGTTCGACAAATACGATAGTCTTCGATTCAACATCAGATCGGTTTGGGCAGCTCGTCAGCTTAGCCGTGGCAACGCTTTTGTTTGGATTTATAAATAATCAGCTCACCTGTCTCGGTTTCCTGGGTGTACCGAACGCCTCAATTCTCAAATATATCTTTATTGAGTGGAAGTTCACTGCGTTCGGGTCTTTCGTCACCTGAAATACCTACTTTAGGATTGTAATGAGAATCCGTGTTGAAGCATCCTAACTAAAAGTAGTTCACATCTTCTGATTCGAGCACAAGTAGAAGTTCAGATCGATGGTAGATGTAAAGATCCATTGGTCTTAACAAGTACCTACTAAACTGCGGTATGCCTTCTTTCTATAAAATTTCCACCATCAAGTTGATAACGTAGTGGTTTGTTTATGTTGAAGCGTCGATATATTTATGATTTACGATACTGTAAGTGGCTTCTAGTTAAAAACAGAGCGTATTTTAAAAAACTAAGAAATCAGTGTATTTTTAAAGGTAGCTAAACGAGATATAGTAACTGCTGTTATTGGTTATGGCACAATAACAGCCGCACAGTTCGATCGATCAAGGTTAAGTAACTCTTGCCTCGTTAGGTCCCTGGGTGGTGAGGTGCGTGGTGACCACCTTCCTCGTAACGAGACCTCCCTTCGCGCCCCGCAAAGCACTTTAAGCCGTTGGTCCCGCCTGTGATTTTTCGTAGAGTCTTTACGATTGGTCAGAGCCCCAGAAGTATTGTGTTGCCTAATAACTTGGGTGTGTACGTCAGATAGGCAGTTGGTGTATGTGAAGCCCTGATCTCCAGCTGCATTCGGTTCTACTGCCAGACGAACCGACACAATGTACTTGTGAGAAAGCTAGTAGATGATGAGGTATGCGAGGTGTTCAGAGTGTTGATATGTAGCTCGAAATGTAGGGAAATATAGCGTGCGATGTTTTACAGGTATGTAGTAGGTAGATACCTACTTGGAATAATACACTTTTAACTACATACATACTGTACATGACATAAATCTATCTGTCGTGTACAGTTCTGTTGAAGCCAAGGCAACCAACATAACCTCACCACATTACTTCATACGCAACGACGCGTCACCTGAGAAATTATAATTATGTGTTTACGTGGTTTTAGCCGGGTACGATGCGCGAAATGTTGTTGTGTCGGGTCTTTGGTTGTGGAGGGCCTCTAGATCAATCTCCTTCTGGCGCAGCATCGTTGGTCGTTTTTTTGGGTTTAAGATTGCATCACCGCGCTCAATTGCCGTCTTCCTTCCGATTTACTCAGTTCTTTTGAGTGAGTAGGCTTAATAAACTAGCGCGCTTTACCATCAACGATTGCATTACTGCTTACCATCAGGCGGGATTGCAGTCAAGCGCTAGTTTGTATATATATAAAAAAAAAATCAATGTCTATGTTAGATTTATGCTTAGTGCAAATAAACTCTTAAAAACTAATGCCATATGCAACAAAGCTGCTACTCAATTCTGCGGTTGAATTCAACGTCTGTGGTTCAACACCTTGGTAAAGAGTTTTGTTAAGTTGAAGAAGTATCAAATCTGAATCAAATTCATCACGATTTATCTATGTAGAGTTGCATACTATAATTGTTCTGGTGCAGTCAGGTGACTAAAAATGTATTACTAGCTTGCAACAGCCCCGGTGTATAATATACGTCACAGTTATACAAAGAAACATACAATGTACGAAAGGTTTGATAAAATGATTTTCAGATTTTTTAAAGTTTCCATTTTGAATTTGTGAACTGCACATCTGCACAACTGTCACATCACATATGCATCTTCCTCAGCCTATAGATGTCCACTGCTGGACAAAGGCCTCCCCCAAGGCTTTCCACGATGACCGGTCTTGCCCGGTTTTGTCTTCCGGGAGGCTGGAAATCGTCGAACCTGCGAGCGAGACGATTCGTGATGACCCTAGAAAACAGCTTGTAGAGATGGCTCAGGAGGGATATCGGTCGGATCGGAGGGAAATTGCTGTAAATTGAATAATTGAGTGTTGTATGCATATGTGATGTGACCTTCTGTGTACCACTTCTATTATGAGTCAGTGATACTCTACATATTTTATTTAAATAATGTCTACAAACTCGTCCGTGTTCAGAAAAGGTTTTTTTTTTTTAAAGAAACTTTGCCCCACACTAGAAATTTCTCCTCTATCGTGGCCATACCTACACAATCAGCCAGACCCGGAACAACCACAGTAGGCTATACAAATATTTGTAGCGCGCGAGAATCGAACCCGCGACCATTTTAAACTCTTGCATGACTTAGAAACTATGATTTTTTTAAATAAGTGTTTGATTATAAGGCCAGATTACTAAATGCGAGGACGTCAACTATTTACCAAGGGGATCCGACACTATCAGGAGCTGCAGGCGGTGTGCAGGGTAGGTCAACGTGACAGGCAGCGCACACCGGTTGATGGCAGTAATAGGTTGCCACATGGAACAGACGTACGTATGTACAGACGACAACACATCAGCTACTACAAGCTGTCAGATTTATTTATTAGATTTTCAGCTTTATCGCTAAAGGATTAAGGCTCAAGGGTATTATGAGGCTCAAAGGTATGCGCCATGTTACCTATGTATCATCTAATAATTATTTGGGAGTATGTTGTTAGTCTCCTGCTATGGGGACGCGAGTCCTCTTCTGCCGGACACAGAGTGATATCGTTATTGGTTAATTTGTTCATGTTCCGGATAAGGCGGGAGGAAACGTCAGGGTGTCACCACTGTGCGGATCGTCCTAAGGACACGGTGGAGCATACGGTGGAGGTCTGTACGGCTTGGGAAGAGCACCGCCGTGCCCTCATGGTGGCGATCGGCGGCGATCTCTCGCGTCTCTAGTCCAAGCCATGGTCAGAGCGAGAGTGCATGGCAGACCGTCACCTCCTGCGAAGCACTGATGCTGGCAAAGGAAGAGGCGGAGCGCGTGAGGGAGCGGGAATCCCAGCGCCCTCACGCCATTAGCCGCCGCAGGAGACGTCTTGTTGGGGACGCTGGGTCCGGTAAGGACCAGGCCCGGGGCGACGGCGCGTTGTGTTTCACGCGCGCCTCAATGAGATGTCAGCACATCGTGACGGGGTCCACGAGGACCGATGCCTCCAGGGCCAGGGTTGCGGGTTGGTTAAAAAAGAAACCGTGGCCCTGGCGCACAGGCAAGTGAAGAAACACGGGTAGGTTTTAGTCAGTAAAAGTCTGACACGCCCTTCCGCTCCACCCAGAGCGGGAGAGGTCATTTGACGATTTCCCAATCAAAACAAAAAAAAGACCATGCTACGAACATCGAACAACACAAAGAGGTAGTCCACTAGGTATTTTACACAAAATCAAATTCCCGAAGGGTATTCAATATGTAAGGAAAACCCTGTCCGACCCATAAGGATAATAAAAGTTAGGTAAGCACATGACCAAATATAAAATAAAATTTTACGTAATCATCATAGTAACAACACTAATGAATTTTGAAATAATCTTTTTTCCCGTGAATTAATTCCAACTTCCTAGAAAGTTGGTAATTTTTAAAAACGTGTGCAACACCATTTTGACGGTATTATTATAAGCGATGCGACCACGTGCCGCGTGCTCCCACGTCGCCCGCGGAAGGGTTGCCTACCGCACATGTATTAAGTTACCTCTTTTTGCGAAATAATATTTATTTTTTTAGAGGGGATTTTTTTAAGTTTAGCCCGGCTTTGTATCCATTAGTAGAATCAGTTATCGATACCTAACAATACCTTCACGGATCGGACAGGGTTTCCTTTACATATTGTATATAGTACACCCACGCCTCGCCAGTTATGTGTGACTGAGAAATTTTATATGGAAAAACGCAATAATACAAAATACAAAAATATTTATTTCATCCAAACATTGTGTCATACATAAATTGAGGCAGCTCCAGTAAGTTACGATAGTACATTACATTGAGGCAGCTCTAGTAAGTTACGATAGTACATTACATTGAGGTAGCTCCAGTAAGTTACGATAGTACATTACATTGAGGCAGCTCCAGTAAGTTACGATAGTACATTACATTGAGGCAGCTCTAGTAAGTTACGATAGTACATTACATTGAGGCAGCTCCAGTAAGTTACGATAGTACATTACATTGAGGCAGCTCCAATAAGTAACGATAGTACATTACATTGAGGCAGCTCCAGTAAGTTACGATAGTAGATTACATTGAGGCAGCTCCAGTAAGTTACGATAGTACATTACATTGAGGCAGCTCCAGTAAGTTACGATAGTACATTACATTGAGACAGCTCCAGTAAGTTACGATAGTACATTACATTGACGCAGCTCCAGTAAGTTACGGTAGTACATTACATTGAGGCAGCTCCAGTAAGTTACGATAGTAAATTACATTGAGGCAGCTCCAGTAAGTTACGATAGTACATTACATTGAGGTAGCTCCAGTAAGTTACTATAGTACATTACATTGAGGCAGCTCTAGTAAGTTACGATAGTACATTACATTGAGGCAGCTCCAGTAAGTTACGATAGTAAATTACATTGAGGCAGCTCCAGTAAGTTACGATAGTACATTACATTGACGCAGCTCCAGTAAGTTACGATAGTACATTACATTGAGGCAGCTCCAGTAAGTTACGATAGTAGATTACATTGAGGCAGCTCCAGTAAGTTACGATAGTACATTACATTGAGGCAGCTCCAGTAAGTTACTATAGTACATTACATTGAGGCAGCTCCAGTAAGTTACGATAGTACATTACATTGAGGCAGCTCCAGTAAGTTACGATAGTATATTACATTGACGCAGCTCCAGTAAGTTACGATAGTACATTACATTGACGCAGCTCCAGTAAGTTACGATAGTACATTACATTGACGCAGCTCCAGTAAGTTACGATAATATATTACATTATTACATTGAGGCAGCTCCAGTAAGTTACGATAGTACATTACATTGAGGCAGCTACAGTAAGTTACGATAGTACATTACATTCCTACAATACATTCCTCAGCTCGGGTATCGCACCCACCTTTAACAGTAGCACGTCAAACACTACACCAATAATGCAGGATATTTTAAAGCTAAATTACTCCTAGACATATGTAATAAGTTTCCTTAAATTAACAGAAGAAAATCCCAGTAACCCTTTTCCCTGCTTGGGAATCGAATCCAGTACTCCAAGCTATGAACAGCAGCGCAGCGAGGTACTATTTTCCTTGTATTAATATTTGGTCTCATTGGCGACGCCCTCGCGCTGTGGAAACAGACGGAGTCTTAGTTTCTATATTGGTTCATATTGGGCATGCAGCATTCTTGACGGGGTGCCAGCTCTCGAGAAGCCGTAACTTAGGTTTCAATTTGCGGTATTGTACGTAAGATACACTGAGGACTAGA
Organism: Sesamia nonagrioides; assembly: GCA_017933935.1. NCBI lineage: Eukaryota > Metazoa > Arthropoda > Insecta > Lepidoptera > Noctuidae > Sesamia > Sesamia nonagrioides. The sequence continues at coordinate 787,009 of JADWQK010000345.1, forward strand.
ATAGAATTGAAGTGGAAAGTTGAATGAAACTGTCCAAACTGTAGATCTGTATTGCATTAAGTGGCTGGTTGACATTTGAAACGTCTTTGGCATAACAGACACCAATTCAGAATTAAGCAGGGAAACTGACAAAATTTTATTTTTTATTTTATTTATTTGAGACAAAAAGCAGTTATATATTACAATATTAATAGTCGGCTAAGGTATAATACATAGTAAACAAACATATAACCCACACCAATGTCCACGGAATCACATTGATTGTTCCAGACATAAGGAAACGGACGCATACAGAAGGGGACAGTGAGAAAGTAACGAAAACAAAATGTTGAAATCTTTCGAAAATAATACTAGTCAAGAGTTACCAGAATAATATTGAGTACTACACACATAAAACAAGCCATCTTATACAGGACATAAGGATTCCTATTGCACAGTGGCGCGAATTAGGCAGCTCGCCGCCCGGTAAGGACCAGGCCTGGGTCGATGGAGCGTTGTGTTTCACGTGCGCCTCAAAAAGATGTCAGCACATCGTGACGGGGTCCACGAAGACCGATGCCTCCTGGGTCAGGGTCGCGTGTTGGTTAAGAAAGAAGGGTGGGTTTTATTCAGTAAAAGTCTGTTACGCCCTTTTTCTCCGGCCAGAGCGGGATATTATAAGTCATTTTCCCATGCACAACAAAATAAAATAGGGTCGTGGTTTGTTCGGTAGAGGTACTGTGGCTCCTGGTGCACAGGTAAGTAAAGGAACACAGAATCACCTCCGTCTTTTGACACTGATCTTCAAGCCGAACTGGCGGCATGCTTAATGAAAAACTGACATCAGCTGTTGCAGGCCAACTGAGGATTCTGCTGCAAAGCACAAATCGTCAGCATATATGTTTTTTGTGCTCATTGCATGTGACACTTTAGTGCGAGCTTTAGGTCTGGCCAGATTGAAAAGATTGCTATCAGTGCGAAAGCGGATTCAGGTCCATTAAAAAGGCGTTAAAATGATGTCCTCTTTATATTCGATATGCCCGAAGCCCTAAGTCTTCATTTAACACCCTTATTACAGTGGTTCTGCTGAACTCCATCTGAAGGGTCAATAGTTTCTGCTTACGTTTTCTTAGAATTCGCGCTTTCACAGCTTTTATCACTGCTAGAGTCGTAACATAGCGAGGGCGACCACTTCATGACCTGTCATCTACACTAGTGTTTTCATTGCATCGTTTCATGGCACGAGAAACAAATATTTTAGTTATATTCAAATTTTTCAATATGTCAAAAACTTGAATTGGCGCGAAAATGACTAAAATTCTAAAAAGTACATAGGTACACATTTTTATTTTCATGTACATGAAAAATTCGAAATTCGACTTTCATAAACTTTTTGGGGCCAGCGTTCTAAAAAAAGCTTTTTGTTTTGTGATCTGATTAACTGGGAATATGGGAACAATAGGTACCCATATCCTCCCGTGGGTGTCGTAAGAGGCGACTAAGGGAACTCTCATCAGGGAAGCGGGCAGCAGCGCTTCTCCTGTGGAATATCCAAAGCTTAGGGGTTATAACACCCGCCCCCTTCCCCAACACAATGAAACCTTTGGGGGAGGCCTTTGTCCAGCAGTGGACCTTTATAGGCTGAAAAAGAAGAACAGGTCTCTTTGAAGAAAAATTTTCTTACATCCATATAGTACGTGTCGAGAAACACTCAGTATAGGGTTCCGTAGTTTATCGTACGTCACAACAAGTGTCCTCACTTAAGAGTTAAAAAACGGGCCCATGAAGGGCGATTATATCTAAGGAAAGAGTTATGGATTCTAATTATTCAGTAGCTCACACCCGTATGACGCCATCAACTCAGGAATAAACTTAACAGCTCGAAATAGTCAAAGTACAGCGCCATGTCTCGTGAATTTGGATTACTACGTAAGTTATGCGATTATTTTGTACAAATTATTTTTCAAAAGCTTTTCACATCAAGTTCACAATAATTATCCTAAAAAGTTCTTATAAAGTTCTACTTTGCTGATTTTTTAAAAGTTATGTTTTAAATTTAGGGGGGGGGGGGGCAATTTTTTTTTAACTTTTGGAGAGATTATTTCCGAAAATATTAACAAAATCAAATAATTATTTTAGGAAACCCCTATTTATTTTTATAATATCTATCCAACATCCGCGGACGGATAGAAAGACAGATTTGGGGAAACCATAAGGGTTACTAAGTTGACAACGAAACCCTAAAAACATGTGTTGCCTCGACTACTGAGATTGACACGGGCTTGACGATGTTTTAGTGTCATGTAGATCTTTATAGTCATGTATTACGTAAACTGCATCTGTTCTGAGTTCTGACGCATTTGGTAAATCGCTATTGAGGTCAGGTCACCTTGTGCAGCTGGCGGATTACTTTGGCCTCCACGTATATTACCTCTACAGACAAACAGTTCACACAGAAACAGTTGCAGTTCCACTGTAGCCAAATTTATAAACGGTGCTAGATTTAATGAGATCATGAATATTTTTAATAAAAAAAGTAATAAAAAATTATTACTTTTTTATTACTCGTCAATGCTCCACTGCTAGACAAAGGCCTCTCTACACTCTTTATTATTCTTCAATGCTCCACTGCTAGACAAAATCAATCAAAATCAAAAGTCATTTATTCAAACTAGGCTGAGAATCAGCACTTTTTGAACGTCAATATTACATAAGACAGACCCCCAAAACGCCCACCCATTGACACTTTTTAAGTGCTTTCGCTTGGGAAGAAGAAGTGGCGGAAGAAACTCCCCAGCAGCACAGCTGTCTGTTCATTTAGAAAAAAACACAATAGTTTATACAATACTATGTAGGTATAGTAATACAAGAGAAAAAAAAAAATAATAATAAAAAGTAAAAAAACTAAAACCCAACTACGACAAAAAACGACGCTGAAAAAGTATAAAACAAGATTTTCAGAATACTGCACTAAACAAAGTTGCTAATTTTTTGCTAGTTTTCATGTTTGGAAAACCGCAGTCACACGTTGTCAAAGTGCTACGGTAGGTATATGTAACGTGTGACTACGCCTTTCCAAACATTGAAAACTAGCAAGAAATTAGCAACTTTGTTTAGTGCAGTATTCTGAAAATCTTGTTTTATACTTTTTCAGCGTCGTTTTTTGTCGTAGTTGGGTTTTAGTTTTTTTACTTTTTATTATTTGTACTATTTTGGTGTTAAAGTGTATTTGTGGCGCATAATATTAACAAAAGCTAAATTGATGAACTAAAAAGCATTCCGTTAATTATGTACCAACATAAAGTACTCGTGAAGCTCTTTCAATTGATGCCAACCACGGTATATTTATTTTAATTTTATATTTACATATAACTTTTTGTCCGCTAGAGGGCGCAATACTAAATTTGGTGACAAGCTTTATAACTCATAACAAACAGAATACCAAGGCCCTTCTAATGGTACTGCAGTGGTCTTATTCTGATAAGTAGTAAAGATGCTATGAACGAAAAGATATGAATTATATGCAATCAGCCCATGAATACAGGTAAAGTCACAAGCAAATGCTAGTAATATATACATATTCAAAATGTACAAGTAAAACGCTTTAAAATGATACCAAACACGGCATATTTATCTTAACTTTATTTTTTTACTCTGGATGTTTTGTCCGTTAGAGGGCGCCACATTAGAGTTTGTGAAACCCTATAGAGCCTATAACCAGCGGACAATTAAGACGCTTCTAATGATATGTCATATGTCGAATTCTGATAAGTAGTTTAGAAGTTACGAGGGAACAGATGAACATACATACATACATACATACATACATACATACATACATACATACATAGCCTGTGAAAATCATAACCCTCCTTTTGCTTTGCCGTAGTCGGGTAAAAATATACAAATATGCCAGCTAGCCACGTCAAAATACCAGAAAAGCAAAACAAAAAATAAAATATCACTGAAATGTAAAAAGTAAAAACTTATTACAAACCTAAATAAAAGCCCCTGGCATAAAGGGCGCGACAGCTCACATATTTGTGCATTGTAAAAAGCAAATTATATGAACTCATATAATATATCAGTAAGCCAATTCTGGAGAAGGAACACAAACATTGCCTTGAGTTAATCAGAGCGACCAGCTATTCTTATCATTCAAATAGTCATTCACAGAATCATATACCTTTGAACAAAGCTTGGATTTTATGTGTGCTTTAAATGCATTGTATGGCAAGTCTAGCAAAGCAGAGGGTATCTTGTTCTAAAACGTTATACCAAGCCCAACAAAAGAGTTATGAACCTTTTGAAGTCGGTGAAAAGAGGCTTGCAGTTTGTCCTTATTTCATATTATATATTTGGTGTTAACATTATGTTAACACCCGAAATAAGGATCCATAAGGCTCTCACTGTTTTTGGTGTACATGTGAATATTTTGCCTAACATATAAGGTGTTGGCAAAGACAAATTGCGAAGCTACCGTGAGAATGCCAATATCTTTAAAGAAATCTCTTAAAGAAACTCTTACACCGAGCTGGTAAATTGCTCGGACAGCACGCTTTTGGAGAACAAATATATTTTGTATGTCAGCAGCTTTGCCCCACAGTAGAATACCGTAGGACATAACGCTGTGGAAATAACTGAAATAGACTAAACGAGCTGTATCAACGTCAGTGTATTGTCTTACTTTCCTGACGGCATAGGCGGCCGAACTGAGCCTTCTACTCTCGCTCTCTACTCTCTTTATTAAAAGGCCTCTCTACTCTCTTTATTATTCGTCAATGCTCCACTGGTAGACAAAGGCCTCTCTACTCTCTTTATTATTCGTCAATGCTCCACTGCTAGACAAAGGCCTCTCTACTCCCTTTATTATTCGTCAATGCTCCACTGCTAAACAAAGGCCTCTCTACTCTCTTTATTATTCGTCAATGCTCCACTGCTAGACAAAGGCCTCTCTACTCTCTTTATTATTCGTCAATGCTCCACTGCTAGACAAAGGCCTCTCTACTCTCTTTATTATTCGTCAATGCTCCACTGCTAGACAAAGGCCTCTCTACTCCCTTTATTATTCGTCAATGCTCCACTGCTAAACAAAGGCCTCTCTACTCTCTTTATTATTCGTCAATGCTCCACTGCTAGACAAAGGCCTCTCTACTCTCTTTATTATTCGTCAATGCTACACTGGTAGACAAAGGCCTCTCTACTATTATTCGTCAATGCTCCACTGCTAGACAAAGGCCTCTCTACTCTCTTTATTATTCGTCAATGCAATGCTCCACTGGTAGACAAAGGCCTCTCTACTCTCTTTATTATTCGTCAATGCTCCACTGCTAAACAAAGGCCTCTCTACTCTCTTTATTATTCGTCAATGCTCCACTGCTAGACAAAGGCCTCTCTACTCTCTTTTTTATTGTCATGCCCCACTGCCAGACAAAGGCCTCTCTACTCTCTTTCATTATTCGTCATCGCTCCACTGGTAGACAAAGGCCTCTACTCTCTTTTATTATTCGTCAATGCTCCACTGCTAGACAAAGGCCTCTCTACTCTCTTTATTATTCGTCAATGCTCCACTGCTAGACAAAGGCCTCTCTACTCTCTTTATTATTCGTCAATGCTCCACTGCTAGACAAAGGCCTCTCTACTCTCTTTATTATTCGTCAATGCTCCACTGCTAGACAAAGGCCTCTCTACTCTCTTTATTATTCGTCAATGCTCCACTGCAAACAAAGGCCTCTCTACTCTCTTTATTATTCGTCAATGCTCCACTGCTAGACAAAGGCCTCTCTACTCTCTTTATTATTCGTCATGCTCACTGCTCAAGACAAAGGCCTGTCAATGCTCCACTGCTAGACAAAGTCCTCTCTACTATCTTTATTATTCGTCAATGGTCCGCTGCTAGACAAAGGCCTCTCTACTCTCTTTATTATTCGTCAATGCTCCACTGGTAGACAAAGGCCTCTCTACTCTCTTTATTATTCGTCAATGCTGCACTGCTAGACAAAGTCCTCTCTACTATCTTTATTATTCGTCAATGGTCCGCTGCTAGACAAAGGCCTCTCTACTCTCTTTATTATTCGTCAATGCTCCACTGGTAGACAAAGGCCTCTCTACTCTCTTTATTATTCGTCAATGCTCCACTGCTAGACAAAGGCCTCTCTACTCCCTTTTATTATTCGTCAATGCTCCACTGCTAGACAAAGGCCTCTACTCTCTTTATTATTCGTCAATGCTCCACTGCTAGACAAAGGCTTCTCTACTATCTTTATTATTCGTCAATGCTCCACTGCTAGACAAAGTCCTCTCTACTATCTTTATTATTCGTCAATGGTCCGCTGCTAGACAAAGGCCTCTCTACTCTTTTATTATTTCATCAATGCTCCACTGCTAGACAAAGGCCTCTACTATCTTTATTATTCGTCAATGGTCCGCTGCTAGACAAAGGCCTCTCTACTCTCTTTATTATTTCATCAATGCTCCACTGCTAGACAAAGGCCTCTCTACTATCTTTTATTTTTCGTCAATGCTCCACTGCTAGACAAAGGCCTCTCTATCTTTATTATTCATTAATGCTCCACTGCTGACAAAGGCTTCTCTACTATCTTTATTATTCGTCAATGCTCCACTGCTAGACAAAGGCTTCTACTCTCTTTATTATTCGTCAATGCTCCACTGCTAGACAAAGGCCTCTACTCTCTTTCTACCTCTCTCTCTTCAGACCTGCCAAGGACCAATTTTTCTGCCAAGGATACATGCTACTGAATTAAACAGAGCATACTACTAGTCATAGCATACTGCTAGTTTAATAGCATAAACAAATTTTCAATTAAAATTACACCTTCCAGAATTAAGTGTATCATTGGTGTGCCCAAACACCTGCTGTAGCACAGCGGACAAACAATGTTTGTATTGGATGGTTTGATGGATGCTTGATATGCATGAACTGTGTCACCCGGCCACTTTGGGTTCAGTGGAGAGTGTGTGAGAGGCTGATTGGTGACCCTGATTTAACTCTCGAGACGGTCTCCAAAGCTTAGAGCACAGGCATAGCCAGCCTTTCGGTGTTCTATACTATAGGATACATTTTGGGGGAGTGTGCGAGGGAATTGCATGATTTAATTCCCCCATCTCCGTTCCACCATCAGACTTCGCACGGCGAGTTCCACCCTTACGTTGTTAACACCACTACGATCCGGACGAAGCGTTTTGCCTCCTCCTTTATACCGCGTACATCGAGGGATTGGAACAATTTGCCAGCGGCCGGTGGTTCCGTCGGACTACAATTTGAATGTCTTCAAGGCTAGAGTGAATAGATTCTTAATAAACTAGTGCGCTTTACCATCAGCAATTGTGTCACTGCTTACCATCAGGTGGAATTGTGTGTAATTTGTAAAAAAAAACTTATCAGAAGCACCTCACCGTACATCGCTCTATCTTTATATTGAGAATAATTCATTATCTAATAATTATATCTGGAGTTTGAGCCGTTGGGGGTTGAAACGCTAGAAGCCTTGGGATCAGAAAGTTCATTGAATTTTTCGAGACATCGCCAAGCGGTTAGTTGACTCTCGAAGTTTTTTTTATAATTATAAAGTAGTGCTTGACCATAATTCTGCCTGATGGTAAGCAGTAACACAATTGTTGTTGTTGTGTTGTTGATTGTTGTTGTTGATTAAGGGCCTATTCACCCAAAAAAACCTGTATGAATAGGAAGGAAGACGGCAGTTGAGCGAGGTGATGCAACGTTAAACTCAACAACACGACCAACGATGTTGCGCCAGAGGGAGATTGATCTGGAGACCCTCCATGACCAAACAACATTTGGCGCAACGTACCCGGCTCACATAGCAACACAAGTGTTCAGACCCGTCCTCCGTACGGCTTTTCCAGACTTTATGCCGGAATACGATGAATTGGTTGGTGACAAGACCTTTTCTGGTGGGTGGTAACTTTTGATGGAACTTCATCTACCACTGAGATAAACGTGTACAGAGGGCGGCCTATTTTTACCCAAACAAAGCATGCGATCGAATGTGATGCGTGTGTCAGCCTTTTTAAATATCTCTATTTTTTTTTGTAACAAAACGTCATGAGAAGTAACCCGACATGTGTTTATATGGCATATTGAGATTGCGTGACAGTTGTTTAGAACACATTCCTAATGAACTTTATGTTTTACATAACGTCTCGGTCATTGACTAGCTGGTGGCGGATTTTAAGATGTGTGTATTGCGTAAAATTCTTCTTAATTCGTGGTCGTGTTGATACAAGAGCAGGTGTATGGTATAACGAAGCTATAAGTAATACTAGTGCGCAGATGAAGTAAGAGTCAGCTGGCGCGTCACCCAACCTCTGGGCTACACATGTATATAACATAATGCAGACACACGTCAAGAGCCGGGAGTCGAATCGCGATACCATCGGTGTGGATTACAATGACCTTATTTCAGCGCGTGACTCAGTCTGGGCCCGAAATAGTCGAGCTGCGCGGGCGCACCGACGTCACTAATACGATTATTTTAACTGGATATCGAATATACAGGTACAGAAGTTCCACTCTAGAGAATCCACCTCAACAAGCAGCTCGTCTTGTATTTGATTTAACTGATATAGTAACAGCAACTTGTCTTGTATTTGATTTAACTGATATAGTAACAGCAACTCGTCTTGTATTTGATTTAACTGATATAGTAGCAGCAACTCGTCTTGTATTTGATTTAACTGATATAGTAACAGCAGCTCGTCTTGTATTTGATTTAACTGATATAGTAAGAGCAGCTCGTCTTGTATTTGATTTAACTGATGTAGTAACAGCAACTTGTCTTGTATTTGATTTAACTGATTTAGTAACAGCAACTCGTCTTGTATTTGATTTAACTGATATAGTAATAGCAGCTCGTCTTGTATTTGATTTAACTGATATAGTAACCGCAGCTCGTCTTGTATTTGATTTAACTGATATAGTAACAGCAACTCGTCTTGTATTTGATTTAACTGATATAGTAACAGCAACTCGTCTTGTATTTGATTTAACTGATATAGTAACAGCAGCTCGTCTTGTATTTGATTTAACTGATATAGTAACAGCAACTCGTCTTGTATTTGATTTAACTGATATAGTAACAGCAGCTCGTCTTGTATTTGATTTAACTGATATAGTAACAGCAACTCGTCTTGTATTTGATTTAACTGATATAGTAACAGCAACTCGTCTTGTATTTGATTTAACTGATATAGTAACAGCAACTCGTCTTGTATTTGATTTAACTGATATAGTAACAGCAACTCGTCTTGTATTTGCAGAATCTTCTATTGTTGCTCTTGTGTACCCTCGTGTTATCTGGTCACCCTAATTGTTCAACACACTATTACTTTTAATTTGAATCATTTTGAAGCATATTGCTCCATATGTTCTAAAAATGTGTCAGCTCAACAACGTAAATAGCGCAATGAATGTTGTTGGACTGTCAAAATGAAACCTAGGTATTGCTACTGATCGCTATATTGATGTTATTCCGAGACGCGTGAGATTCGAAGGTCATCATCTATTTGCTCGGTACGTTACCATCGGAAATGCTCAAAATAATATGACATACAACGATGTCTGACTTCGTGTTTTCCATTTATTTCCACATATGAAAAGAAAACAACAGGAAGCTTTAAACAGTTTTAACAAAATCACATTTTCATAAGTAGGTCGCATTACCCATACTTGTGACCAGGAACTATCGATCACTTACAAATAACTGTATCTGACATGTATAACTATCTGTGGCATGAAAACCCTCGAACTGGTGTAACAAAATCAAAATACACGCATCCGCAACTCAATCGTTACGGTAACGTAACAATATACGATGCGTGTATATATTCAATTGACATGGAACGTGGTTGGCTCATATTTGAAAATAAAGGCTTCATCATCAACCCTTTTTATCGTCCCACTGCTACAGAGAAGGATTGAGCGTAATCACCACGCTTGCTCAATGCGGGTTGGCGATTTCAGACTTAAAGTCCAGGTTTCCTCAAGATGTTTTCCTTCACCTTCAGTCATTGGTGTCCAAGATATACTTAGAAAGTACATATAACTTTAGAAAAGTTACATTGGTACTTGCCTGATCTGGAATCGAACCCGCGCACTCATACTTGAGAGGCTGGTGCTTTAACCACTAGACCACCACGACCATTAATATAAAAGCTTATTTGAGCTTATTAAAGGCTTATTTGAGGCAATTCTGGTACTTGTTACCGGCACACGACGACATATTTGGCTATCCCTACATTTCCAGTTTTATCTGACCTCGTATTGTATTTACAAAAATAATCTTTATTTCAAAAGCCAAATACAATTTGTCCATCGCAGTCAAACATAAAATAGACTTTTGTTAGAATGAGAAGTCAGTTTAAACTGATAAAATACTAGTAAGTGGTTAATAATAATAAAAAAATTATTTAATTATAGGTAGAAGAGATATTTATATGTTATTCTGTGGTATAGGTTGATATCGTTGTGCGAACAGAATTTATAGGCGACCAGAAATAGGTAAAAGGTTGTTTATTGTATCCGGTATTTGGCAACAGTGGCGGATGGCGCCAATATCGATAATATAAAAAAAAACACTACTACCACTTCTGCAATTGTGTTTTATGTCGAATTAAAAAAGTGAAGTCTACATTTAATCTGCAATCGAAACATATTGTTACGAATGTACCTTATGTCAATGACATAAGGTTGAATATTGCGTGACATTCAGTACATAACTTTTAAGTGCTATACCTCGAGACCTAGGTATTAGATAGGTACAATATAGATACGCATTGCTAGACCTAGGGTGGCCTATCGAATGGTACAGATTTCATAACTATTATTAACGAAGTGTCGACATCGAAATTTCTAGAAACTCGTTTCCGGGAAGTACTTGCTGAACGTACGCGAAATTATGCACTATTATTATTAATTCTAAATAGAATAAAATTCTAAATTTTACGCAAAACTGGGCATGCGAGAGGCGGACGAGATGAAAGTGGGGCAATTTGGAGTTGGAAATCGGAATCCCAGAGGTCAGATGCTAATGGATTTCATGGAAAAGGAAGGACTCTTTGCGATGAATTCTTTTTTTAGGAAACCATTGCACTGCAAGTGGACCTGGATTAGCCCCGATGGTCAGACCAAAAACGAGATAGACTTCATAATGTCAACGAGAAGGCAAGTGTTCAACGATGTCTCCGTGATCCATGCGGTTAAAACCGGGAGTGATCACCGTATTGTTAGAGGCATCTTGAACCTCAACATTAGGCTCGAACGCTCTCGACTTATGAAGTCTACGCTCCGTCCAGCGTCAACACAACTCCAAAACCCCGAGAGCTTTCAGATCGGACTACAAAATCGCTTCGAATGCCTCGGTGAATGCGTAGATGTGGACGACTACAACAACAGGTTTGTGGAAACTCTCCAAACGGAAGAGTCTAAGTTCTACAAAACCGTCCGTTCAAAAGGAGAGAAGAAGATCTCCGGTCCCACCCGTCGGCTAATGGAAGAAAGACGGGAGGTGGTCTTAAAATCCTCTGATGACGCTTCGCGTATCAGATGCCTTAACAGACAAATCTCTGACTCGCGATATACGTCAATTTAATACAAATTGTATTAAAGAGGTTATCGAGCGGAACAAAGGCTCCAAAGTGTTCGCACGAGAATTGTCTGTTGGACAGAGCCTACTTGCGAAGCTGAAGACTGGGGATGGTAGGATCGTCACTTCCAAGCCCGAGCTTTTGGGTGAGATTGAGAAATTCTACGGAGAGTTATACACATTAACACACGCACCTGTTTTAAACCTGGCTAATGATCCTAGAGCCAGACTAACCCGACACTATACCGACGATATCCCGAACGTCAGCCTGTACGAGATTGGTATGGCCCTGAAACAGCTCAAGAACGATAGCTGGAGATGATGGAATTACGGCTGAGCTTCTGAAAGCGGGTGGCAAACCGGTTCTTAAAGCGCTTCAGAAGCTATCTAATTCCGTCAATCTTAAAGGCGAAACGCCTAAGGAGTAGCACAGGAGCGTGGTGGTTTTGTTTTTCAAAAAAGGTGACAATACCCTCCTGAAAAACTACAGACCGATATCCCTCCTAAGCCAAGCTGTTTTCTAGGGTCATCACGAATCGTCTCGCTCGCAGGTTCGCCTCCCGCCTCCCAGCCGCAGCGACTTCCAGCCTCCCGAACAAGCAGGCTTCTGAAAAGGCTTTAGCACCATAGATCACATACATACGCTGCGGCAAGTTATACAGAAGTCCGAGGAGTATAACAAACCACTATGCTTGGCGTTTGTGGACTATGAGAAGGCCTTCGATTTGATTAAGACTTGGGTAGTGCTACAGTCTCTCCAACGGTGCCAAATTGATCATCGATACATTGAGGTGATAAAGTGTTTCTACAAAAACGCCACCATGTCAGTCCGTCTCCAGGATCAAGACTCGAAACCGATCCAACTGCAGCGTGGAGTGAGACAAGGAGATGTCATATCTCCTAAATTGTTTACTGCTGCGTTGAAAGATGTCTTCAAGCTCCTGGACTGGAAAGGACTTGGCATCAACATCAACGGCGAGTAGATCTCTAATCTCAGTTTCGCAGATGATATCGTGGTCATGGCTGAGACCCTGGAAGACTTGGGCAAAATGCTCAATGACCTCAGCAGAGCTTCCCAACAAGTGGGTCTAAAGATGAACATGGATAAGACGAAGATCATGTCGAACTCTCATGTCGCACCCACTCCAATTGTAGTTGGTTGCTCTGTACTCGAAGTTGTTGACGAGTAGACATATACCTGGGACAAACAATCCAACTAGGTAGGTCCAACTTCGAGAAAGAGGTGTCTCGTCGAATCCAGCTCGGCTGGGCAGCGTTCGGGAAGTTACGCTACATCTTCTCGTCGTCCAAGATACCACAGTGTCTCAAGACTGAAGGCTTTGACCAATGTGTGTTGCCAGTGATGACTTACGGAACGGAAAAGTGGTCGCTCACAATGGGCCTCATACGAAGGCTCGGAGTCACACAAAGGGCAATGGAAAGAGCTATGCTCGGAGTTTCTCTGCGTGATCGAATCAGAAATGAGGAGATCCGCAGAAGAACCAAAGTCACCGACATAGCTCTGCGAGTCGCTAAACTTAAGTGGCAGTGGGCACGGCACATTGTTTGTAGAACCGATGGCCGATGGGGCAGTAAGGTTCTGGAGTGGCGGCCACGTACTGGAAGACGCAGCGTAGGGAGGACTTCAACAAGGTGGACCGATTACCTGGTGAAGGCCGCGGGAAGCCGATGGATGCGGGCAGCACAAGACCGGTCGGCGTGGAAAGCCTTGGGGGAGGCCTTTGTCCAGCAGTGGACATCTATAGGCTAAGAAAGATTATTAATTCTAGACAGGTCTGGAATGTTCGATCATCTGGCCTATATAAAGCCCCGTGACGCGCCTAGTCAGTCTGCATTCGACTGCATACAAAAACAAGCGACAGTTAAGAAGCGATCTTTGAGAATACTTACTGCGACAACTGTAACGAGAACTTTGAGTACTACGTAACATCCTGTATAGTGTTATTGTGTGTTTGTGACACAGACTTCGTGAACGTAAGGGAAGACTTGGGTGCGACATCAGCTAGGTTCTACTTGTCATTGCTTACGATCGACTGTACCTTCGTTGCCAATAAACTTCGCAACCCTTAACCGGCGTTTTAGTACCCCTTTTTTTTTCCGGTGTTGAAATTCTCATAGGATGTCCGCCGCCCTGGGGTGGCCGACGGGGTCTGTCAGACTTTTACTGACTAAAACCACCCCGGTCTCTCATCTATTACGAGCGCGCGTGGGCCCGCGTGAGTCTAAATTCTTCCACGGCCCCACACTCTCGTGCTGGCCCGGTCTGCCCGGGCCTCGTCTCCTGCACGGGGTAGTGGGATGTTAAACTACCCCGTGCATCGCTTCAGAGGCGCGCGCCGACACACGCGCGCGCTCCACCTCGGGGTCCATCGAATAGGGGGCGGGGACTTCCCCATGTCCCTTGCCCCTGGACCCATTCATGGGGGGCGGAAGAGGGCGTTATCCGCTATTCCTCGGCGCCCGGTGCGTCTTCTGCGGCCCGGGAAGGGAGTTGAGATCTCCCTCTCCCGTTCCGCAGTTTCCTTCTGCGACATCACGTCCTCGCAGAAGGACACCACCGCGTCCCACGACTCTGCGCTGCCGACCATCCTCCGCACTACTACCGGTAGCGTCAGGTCGCCTCCTACTTCATTTGTGAGGACACGGCACTGCTCCTCTCAAGCTACACACTCGGAGAGCGTGTGCTGCGCCGTGTCCTCCCCGCATTGGACGCAGTGGTGGCACCGAACGTCCGGCTCCCTGCCTAGGCGACGCAGGTACTTGCCGAAGCAGCCGTGCCCCGACAGTACCTGCGTCACCCTGAACGACAGGGAGCCGTGCCTCCTCCCGAGCCAGTCGTCGAGTACTGGCCGGAACGCCTCGACAGTAGTGAGGCTGGGGTTAGGGCTCATAAGCCTCTGCCGCCAGTCCGCCAGTCCGGCGCAGCTCGATCTGCCGCTGCGCCGGACTGGAGCCCCGTGTCCGCTCTTCCTCGCGCCATCGGTACAGTGACGCGAGTACTTTCGCCTTTAGGTCCCAGGGCGGTGATCCGGCCAGGACGCAAGCCGTTTTAGTACCCCTAGGCTAGGGTTGCCAGATCAAAATATCAAAATATCTGGAAAAAGATTAAAAAAGTCGGGATTTTGTGATTTTTGTCGGGAGAAATAAAATATTAATAAGAAACTCAAACTCATTTATTATGAAAATGGGTATTATAAACATCGATACATAAAATAGTTTGGCATCTCCATAATCCGCCTGGCAGCATGCAATTTTGGTTGGTGTGTCTCTTCTTATTGAACAAGGACTAATAATGATCTAAATGACAATTTTATTAATGACTGATGACATTTATTTAAAAAATAATTAACAATGCACCAAGACTATAAGCACGCATGCTTATTGTTTATCTTGCCACATATACGTACTTATACAATAAGATAAATGACGCTTTGCATATATACCAGTTAAATAGACTAGATTGTAAGGATAAAATATTTAAATACATTAGTAAACATACGTATGAGGAAACAGAAGGATTTCTGAAAATATTAAAATAAAGTATCTTTTAACACTCACCCTCTCACACTCTTTCACGCACTCTCACAACTACTCACCGAGAGGTTAACACTCCACACAACTTTTGTTTGTTTTAAGTTTAATTTTTCTATCTCTGTGTAATGATATGTCTTTTATTGTGAATATGTCTAATTAAGCTAGTAGTTTAATGTATCACCTTAAGACACAGATATTTCTTTATCTAGTTCAGACACAGATGCCTTCAATAAAAATTAAGAAAATTTGAATGTGGCCTATATATCTGTACAAATGTAACATGTTTTTTTGTGTCAAATAAATATTATTATTATTATATACTTACTTACTTAGACTTCACTGATTCCAGTAATTTAGTTTAAAACTGACTTGAATGTGAAATAGTTAACTTCAAAATTTATTTAATAACTAACTCAGCTTTAATTAAATGTAAAGCCATTCGATTTCGATCTTTGGTATACAAATTATTTAGCAAACTGAACACCCTTTCACAGTAAGTATTGCTTACAGGAATTGACAACACAAACGAAACAATATTTTTTAAATATTTGAGTTCATTCTTTAAAAATATATGCCCAAATCTTGTCATAAGACATGTGTTTTTCTTTTGGAAGATGTTCAATTTTTTCTGTAATGCAACAATAATATCTCTACCTTCCCCTCTACTATCTCTATCCTCCCCTTTTTATCTAAAGTGCTTGAGGCCTGTGTCCATAAGGAATTCTCCCACTTCATTCAGCTAAACTCCCTCATTAGTTCTTTCCAATCTGGGTTGTCACTGTTTCTGCTATGCTTGAAGTGATTGACGATATAATGCGGGGAATGGAAGACACTCAAGTCTCCGTTTTGGTTTTGATCGATTTTTCGAACGCTTTCAATACCGTCAATCACGAAGTCTTTTTATCCATCCTTTCCCATGTTACGGTCTCTTCCGAAGTTTTGGATTGGTTGTCCTCGTATCTTCGGGGGCGTCAGCAAGCAGTTCTTGCGAGAGATTCGTCTTCTAACTCATCATCATCCCAGCGTTAATCCCAGTCGCATCCGAAGCCTTTTTCAGCTTAGGAGTCTGGGGTCCGCTTTTACCAGTCCAACTGCTGATATGGCTAAACTTCGACATTTTCCGTGAAGCGACTGCCGTCTGACCTCCACAACCCGAAGGCGACATCGAAGTATTGCAGTTAGACCAATTGTTGGACTTTTTTGAGGGCTCCAACAACCCGTAACGACTGCCTCTAGATGTTCATATAGCAACCGGGACCAACGGCTTAACGTGCTTTCCGAGGCACGACCAGACCAGTGCAAATATTCATATTCATGCATACAAATACTTGCACTGTGCGGGGATCGAACCCGCGCCACCTTGCGCAGCGGCCGCGGCTGCTACCGCTACGCCACGGAGGCTGTCCGAAATTCGTCTTCTAACTGGTGTGAGCTTGTTTCTGGCGTCCCTCAAGGCGGTATATTTTCCCCACTTTTGTTCTCATTTTTTATTGATCTCATTACTACTGAACTTCAGTGTGCGTATCATATTTACGCTGATGACTTACAGCTCTACACTCAGGCTAGTGTTGACAACTTATCGGATGATATTGAGGAGCTGAACCGGTATTTGAAAGCGGTGAGGGATTGGTCTAATCGTTGCGGGGTAACGGCTAACCCTACAAAATGCCAGGCCATTATTATGGGGAGCACTTTTAGTCAACGTAGGCTGAGTGGCTTAGTGGTGCCACCGGTTATCTATAATGACAAAGTCATTCCGTTCAGCTCCGACGTCAAGGAGCTGGGTCTGCATGTTGACACTTGACTGGGACTGGCGTAAGCAGGTTGCAAGTGTGAGCAAAAAGTCAAAGGGACGTTGCGGTCGCTTTGTAGGCTAAAAATGTTCTTCCATCACATATAAAGGCAATGCTTGTTCAATCCCTTATCTTCCCCATTATTAACTATGGTGATGTGTGCTATTATGACCTGAATGCAGATCTACTCAATAAACTTGACTGACTTCTAAATAACTGCATTTGATTCGTATTTAATCTTCGTAAGTACGATCATGTATCTTTTCACCGGTCCATCTTGAAATCGCTACCCATCAGGCAGCGCAGAGCTCTAAAAGCCTTAACGACCTTGTTTTCACTCCTACACAAACCCTGTTCTTCTTCTTATCTTACTTGTCATTTTCAATATTTATTTTCGGCGCATAATAAGAATCTTTGTACTTCCAATTGTCTTCTACGATGTCCTTCTCACCGCACTGGTTTTCTTAAGTCTTCATTTCTTGTCCAGCCGGTTTTCCTTTGGAATGATCTCCCTCAGAATATCAGGACGTTGGCAAGTCGGTACACATTTAAAGTTAAAGCTCGGGAATATCTACGCGCGAAATTGGCAAATTCATCCTACATATAATTTGTTCTTTTTCTCCATCTATAATTTTTTATCTCTCTCTACTGTTTATATTTTGTATGTATGTATTTATTATAATATTTTTATTATTTTTTTTCTCTTTTAACTTTAATTTATTTGCACCTACCATGTTTTTCTCTGCATCACCTCAAGGTAGACTCGTGGAAAATGCCTAAGGCATTAAGACGCTGTGAATAGCAAACTTTTAGGTATTTGAGGGGGTGAAGCAGACGAAGTGGGACACGACTAGCCCCGCCCACTGCGGGGCGCGGGGCGCTCCGCGCGAGTACATCGATGCGTGAGGTGAGGCGTCGTGCATCGAGAAATACGCACGTTCTATTAAATCTATACCAACCATTCTCTATTCCATCTACATTTAGAAGCGTAATTTCACAACCCAACCGCGACGTATGGTTGGCTCTGTTCGTCACAGTCCCGGTTCGCATTAGACGAGCAGCAGGTTCGAATCCCACATCCGTTCACTTTACTTTGCGATTTTCGAAAATGTGTATTTTATACATATTTTAATTTTTATTATTACTTTTGTTTTCTTTTTTTATTTTTATAATGCGCTTTGTCCGTTCTACTTAATTTTTTTGTGTTATGTCCTTTTTTCATGAAACTGTTAGAAATATATCATTTCTAGAAATTACTCTTTATAAACAGCTGTTTAGAGTAACTGTTAAAAAAAAATGCATTTTCGGATATTTAAAAAAATAAAAGATTTTTTCTTCAAAACTGCAACTCTTATCGAAGTCGGGTTTGTACGAGTGCTTAGAATAACACAACACAAAAAGATTGAAATAGATGGAGGCACTTGGAGGAGGCCTATACTGAAAGCGGCCATGAATAATGCAACAAAATGAAATCTAAATTTACTGTTTTGAACTATTATCAAATCAACTGTTATTTTTATTGTTTTTCTTTTCTATTCCATCTACATTTAGAAGGGTTATTTCACAACCCAACCCCGAAGCATGGTTGGCTCTGTTCGTCACAGTCCCGGTTCGCATTAGACGAGCACCAGGATCGAATCCGACTATATCTTGCGATTTTCGAAAATGTGTATTTTATACATATTTTCATTTTTTATTATTTTTTTTTGTTTTCTTTTTTATTTTTATAATGCGCTTTGTCCGTTCTGCTTAAATTTTTTGTGTTATGTCCTTTTTTCATGAAACTGTTAGAAATATATCATTTTTAGAAATTACTATTTATAAACAGCTGTTTAGAGTAACTGTTAAAAAAAATGCATTTTCGGATATTTAAAAAAATAAAAGATTTCTTCTTCAAAACTGCAACTCTTATCGAAATCGGGTTTGTACGAGTGAAATAGATGGAGGCACTTGGAGGAGGCCTATACTGAAAGGGGCCATGAATCATGCAACAAAATGAAATCTAAATTTACTGTTTTGAACTATTATCAAATTAACTGTTATTTTTATTGTTTTTCTTTTTTTAAATTATATTATGAACTAAGAAATTCATGGTTAAATAAAGGCTTATTATTATTATTTATTATTAATTTCTAGAAATTTGTAGAAAGAAAATTAGGTATAACGAATTGATTTTAAATATTAGTTTGCATTATAATTGTTACAAAAAGAATATATTTAAAAAGATGGAACAATTACTACAAAAAATACAGAAAATCGGATAAATTAATAATAATTAAAAAAAAAACAATTGCAAATAAGAAATCCAACAAAAAGCATACAACGTAAAGCTGGGGTTTGAACCCGAACACATACAGGTGAAGAAAAATGTGCCGGGAAAAAGTAAAAAGAATAATTACAGAAAAAAATCAAATAAAATATCGGCAAAAATACAACAGTAAATTAAAAAGCATTTATTTCAATTAAAATCTACAAAAAGCATATAATGTAAACCTGGGGTTTGAACCCGGGCAAAAACGAAATATGATTATTCATCAACAAACAGACACGTAAATATAATTATTTTCTGTGCGGGGTAAAGCAAAAAGTGACATAGGTCCGACAAGCACCACGCCTCAGCGGTCACTGTCGCTAAGCATAGAAGTGAAAGAGAAGGCAATGGACGCCGCGATGGAGCGACGTTTCGTTCACGTTATTTATCATTAAATACATTATTTATTTTAGAATATCTTAGTTAAATCGATAAACAAAAACAATGGTTTCATTTACTATTATATTTTACATCGCTCTTCTCAATTTTATCAAGATTTGATGATTAATAATACAGTTACAACTGTTATAAATTCAATTTTAGGGGTTACTTTAGGATTTTTTTCTATCGAGAAAATTAATTCAAAACGTGTTTTGAAAACAATGGTTTCCTGCTACATATAATCAAGATTAACATATAAATTTTTGGCTGCTCTGAAATGTATACATTTGGCTAAAAAATTGTTTTAAGAAGCCTATTTTTACTGAACACAGCGCCTTAAGTCCGCCATTGTCCAATGTTTGTGCATAAAGTTTAAATAAATAAATAACCTGTATATAAGGAATCATGGTCAATATCGTCTGAAATATTAAAGATGTCGGGCAATACGGATAACTGTTCCCATGTAAATAAATTTTCGCCTTTTAGAGACGGAGCAGATATTTTTTTGAATAAGGAGGTCTCAGAAAAATCACAGCGTTCTTGCAAGTACTGAATAGCTCTTTTTCGGAACTGCTCAGCTTCGCTATAAAAATGTTTTTTTCCCCATCGGAAACGTTACTTAATACAGTTCTGTTTCTACTACCAAAGAATTTATCATCCAACCTATTTTTGAGATGACTCATTAGTTTTCTCATTACACTGTTTATTTCTAAGACAGTACATGCATCACTTTCCAATGCTAAAATTGCTGTTTGGAACTCCAACATTATATTGTGTATGAAGTATAAATACGCTTCGGAAATACCTTCATGTTTGCATTCGTCAGCCTTATCACTATTATCAAAAAGGCTAAGACTTTTGGTTATAAACTCCCGTAACTCTTTTCGACATTCAACTTCACCTTTCAACATAAAATACTTGCAGCAACGCAGTAAATGGTCTATAGCGGGCATAAGAGATAGCCAAATACGAAACATTCTTTTAATTTTTCAGTTCTCGTAGAGGAAGCTAAATTCATTGTAATATATCTAAAAGACGATGCTTTCAATGTCTACTGACAAAGCTTTTAGGGCATACCTACTTCACGCAATTATTTATAACATTGCCTTAATTGGATGGTCGTTAGTATCTTTCAATTTTTGAATTGTTTTTCGTAGAAATTTTTAGAAATATTCGTTTTTCAGGAGATTTCGAGATTTGTCGGGAGTCTGGAGACCACTGAAAAAGTCGGGAGAATCCAGACGATTCCCGACCATCTGGCAACCCTACCTTAGGCCGTAACAATATCTATACTAATAAAATAAACGTGAAGAGTTTGTTTGTTTGTTTGAAAGCGTTAATCTCAGGAACCACTGGTCAGATATGAAAAATTGTTTTTGCGTTGGATAGCCCATTAATGGAGGAAGCCCACCCATGCTTTAGGCTATATAACATCACGCTGCGACCAATAGGAGTGGTGCATAACTAACACCACGCGAACGAAGTTACTAGCGGCCGCTAGTTTGTTATATATGTCAACAAATATGTATCTATAAGTTTGAGCTTTTCAGATATTCGGCAAAAAAAAGTGCCAGAAAAACTATCAACAAAAAAACGAGTAAAAAGTACCTAATAAGGGTACCTGACCTTATTGTTTATTTTTTTTAATGGCCTATTTTATTTCCCACAGTTGAGTAAAGGCCTCCCCTTTTGGAAAGGCGGCGCGCGGGTCGCTAATTTATTCTTACACAATGTACAAACAGAAAAACTGTGATTTTCTGTAGTTTATTTAGTATCAGCATTGCACCCGTGCGAAACCGGGGCGAGTCGCTAGTTACAGATAAAATGGAAAATCTAATAAAGAAATCAGCTGATAAATATATACTACCTATGTATGTACATTAGGTCCATATTGGGAGCAGGGTTTTTCATTTCAGAAATTACAGTACTTACCCGCTTTTCTGCAGGCTACCATCATTGCAGTTTGTCTTTATAATCCTATAGGACCAGACAGTAAAAAGTTAGGTGAAGTGAGCTTAGAGTGACTTGTTAATAGTTTATCACGAACATTTGTTGGAACGACAGCTCACTCCACTCTGACTTCGCCAAAGTTTTGAATCGCCCCGCAGCCTGACTAGCTCGCAGCGCCCTGTGTCGTAATGTATATTACAATTTTGATATTGGTATGTTCTCTACAACTTGAAGCTCTCGTGATAATTTTACAAACTCCAACAACTGTCTCATGAAATAAGTTACCACGTCCAATGCCAGCTTACAAATCTACCGTGTTTATCAATTTCAGTACTCCAAGCAGCTTCCTGGTTTCTACAAACGTTTCAATAATTTTCTACGGTTTACCGCGAAAATCAACGAATGACGACTTATCATTTCCTTCCAGACGACCTTAACATCTTGCATCTTGCTCTAACCGTCTACCTGTCTTGTTCTCTAAGTTGTACTTGAGTGTTAAGTCAGTGCCTTTCACTCCGTGAGAGAAACCAGAGGTATCATGCGTTACGATACCATGTTGAGTTAGCTATAGTTTAGTGAGAATGATTTACGGGTTTAGTGATGTGAGGACGATGTTCTTGTGTGTAGTATACGTGGTGTTGTTAAGTGATGGTAAGTTGACACAAACGTGTTGCCCAATGTTGGAGGAAGGTTGCTTTTATATCCTGTTTGGCTGGTTTGAAGTTGATTTCTTTATTAGTCATGATTTAGGAAGTTTAAGATACATACAAGGAAGTAAAGTGGAACGGTATTGCTTTTTAGCAACTTATTAATTACTTAGTAACCTAATCATAACTTTCAAATTTATTTATACTCTGCTTTTGTTGCGTTCACCAAGACTATTTCTTGAGCATCGCCACAAAAACAAAGTCACACTTAACTGTATAATTTATATTAACTATACCTAATGACTTTTAACATAAACAACATTTTAACTTAATTGAATTAAAACTTTACCCGCTCGTTCGATGATTAGAAATCGCTATTTAAAACGTCATGTTTAATCATTAACAGTACCCGCTGCACGCTGATCATTGACAACGAACTGATTATGAAACAAACTTTCTAAAGTGCACGAGATATCTTTTTGTTTAGTTTCCAATCACAACAAAAACTTGAAATGTCTCAAGGGCATCAGAGAAGGCGGGCAACGCCTGGTGTCGCGAACTAGTTATCATTGCGATCACGTTTTAGAGACAGTGGCATAAGTGGACACTAGCTTGAATGAAGTAAACATTTACGATGACATGTTCTGGTGGAGAAGAGACCGGGTTCTGGCTATAATATTATCATGTTTACTGTTGATGTTCAGTGATCTGATCATTCGAGGCTTGTTAACCATAATCAAGACAATAATAATGGAATTTTATAAAAGCACAGACAGAAACGAAAGGGGTTCAATATCACCACTAACGATTAAACTTACTGATGATAGATGGATTTTAAGTATTTTTGATGTTCTTGTGTGGACTTAAACTGCAGGCATTTTGTTTACAAAATAAACCAGTTTATAGAGCTGCAGATGCTTGGATACGTAACATGTGTGGAATAATCAATTAATGCATTTGAAAAACTAGTTAAACTATAAGACAATTTCAGAATACGTAGATTTTTAGTGCTTTAAATTACATTGTAAATCAAGCTCGATTCCCTATTTCAGGAATATCAGAATGTTTGGTCCTCCGCGCGTACCTGTCGCAGCACGGTTTGCACGGCGAGGTGGAGTTCTCGCACAAGAACGACACGCTCATCAGCATACGCACCAACCTCAAGCCCACGCTGCAATTCCCCGACGGCGTGTGGCGCTGGACAATCCACGAGTTCCCCGTTGACTACCGAGACCTCTCTGAAGCTAGGTGTTCCGACGCAAACCTAGGGAAAGAACTTATTGATCTCACTGAAGAACTGGGCTACCTCATTATACCAGGGAAGGACCATGCAGAATTTGAAAGCAAAAACACGCTGACAGGCCCAGATGGACTCTGGGGCAAGAGCATAGTCTTTGAAACAGCTGAACGAGACAGGATCATATGCGCGTCAATATTATCTACAGACAAAACCTATGAGAAGAATGCGATGGCGAGGTTCACGTCCCCAGTAGCGGGGACGCTGCATTTCAGATGGCTATCAGCCAGAGAATCTGACGAGTCAGACTCTTACATCCAAGCAGACTTATATCACACCAAAGGTGTTTCAGAAAAAGTAGCATTTACAGAACATAAGTGGAAGTTGTTTGTGACTGACATATTTGATGCTGACAAAGGTAATTATGAGGACAATTGCAATGTTCTTCAGCTAGTCTTTGATCCTGAGAACAGTGGAGACGGAATGAGTGTGGGGGACCTGGACAGCAGGCTGGGGAAGATTAAGGTGGCCACAGACGCCAACGTGCTGAAGACGAAGACGTTGTTCAAGAACGACGTCATTAACGTGCTGCGGAGTGACATGGAGGTGACGCGTCGGAGCCTGTACGTGGTCATATACGATAACAGACACTCCGACAGTTTCCTGGCGTGCGCCAAGTTGAGACCAATGGCGCCGAAAACTACCAAGTGAGTATGTTTCTTAAATGTTCAATAGATATAGTCACATTAGCTCCTGATTGTAACTTTGGAAGGGTCTCCATTCTCCGGTAAGTACGTTAGGCTGTTGTTAGGTCGCCAGAAGTACCAAGTGAGTATGTTTCTTAAATGTTCAACAGATGTAGTCACATTAGCTCCTGATTGCAACTTTGGAAGGGTCTCCATTCCCCGGAAAGCACGTTAGGCTGTTGTTAGGTCGCCAGAAGCGTGAAAGTCAGACTTCCAGTCTTATAAGGAGTACCGTATAGGATGGATACGTTATTTCCTATCTGAGAAGAAACGGCATAACTCAAGGGTCAAAATCTCTTTTGAAATTCCAAATCCTCATGTTATTCATATTTGTTTATTTACATTCCACAAAGGTTATCAAGTTGTTCACAGAAGGTTTAAGAGCTCAGGTAGGAGTACTATCGTAAAGTATTACGATGATATTCAGAACATCAGCAGCAGGATCAAGCATACTGCCGCATTCCTCCTTCAGAATGTTCATTGTAGCAGATTCCGAAGACGACTTATTGTTGCTCTACGTTTGTCAATTGTTAAATCAAACAAAATACCCATCATACTGTTATCGTAATGACAAGATAAATATAAATAGGATTGGAAAAGATTATTGTTTTGAAAATAAAAGCTTGTGGCTCGCCTTCACAGATAATAGTTAGAGGGTTGCGGGACATTGTAGTCGTGGTGGCCTAGTGGTTAAAACACCAACCTCTCAAGTATGCAAGTGCAGGTTCGGTTCCAGGTCAGGCAAGTACCAATGTAACTTTTCTAAGTTATATGTACTTTCTAAGTATATCTTGGATATCAATGACTGATTACAAGGCGAAGGAAAACATCTTGAGAAAACCTGGACTCCAACCCGCATTGAGCAAGCGTGGTGATTACGCTCATGTCTCTCTCTGTATGAGAGGAGACCTGTGCCCAGCAGTGGGACGGTAAAAAGTTGTTGTAGATGGGACATCATCGCGCAAACTTGAACGCAATAGGCGTATTCCACCGTATGCACTTTTCGTCGGGCATGAATAAAACAAGTGTTTTATGGAAAAATAGAATGAAATGAAAAACTAAAATATTTTATTTTAGACCCATTCGTGTAGTCTGTTTGTTTAGTAACACAAGACCTAGAAACTAGTGTTACTACCTTACATCTACCAGAAAACAATACGTCATAGATAGAGGCGTGTAAGCGTATCCAGTGTTCTAGTATGGGGCTGTCCCACCTATTAGCTAAAGTTTTCACGACGGTGCTGGGACTGGCGCGTACACTGCGTGTAATGGAAAGCGTAATGGTTGCGGGTGATAACATGAAACCAACATATTCTAGTCCCCCCAAATATTAGCATTGTAGTAGCGCGACAACCCATCAACACCCTGAAAGCATTTTGTTGTATGCCCTCCGCGTGTAATTGACTCACCGAATGTAGACGTACGTTGAGATGGAGTACGCTGTAAATTTATTACTTTAGTCAAGCAATTCGTAAATCTGTGAGCCAACATATTGCATAGCCAAAGTCCTGCGCTCACGCTCCATCCAGTGGTCCGGATGACTTGAAGGAAGTGAATGACAGATACATGTCGTGATGAATATGGAACAATCTTTTTTTAAAATAATTATCGATTTCATGGAAATAGCTTGCGAGTCTTGTCCGTGTACCCCGTATCTGAATAAAGCAGTGCATCTTACTTATATTGTCTTTATTAAACAATATCTTTCAGCCATATGTTTCCATTTTGTTTATCTACTCGTATTTTAACCCAAGTTAAGATATGAAAGACGATACAGAATGATTTTAGTAGTACCTACGGAAACCTCAAGCTTACTGACGTCTTGTTATTTATGCGTTAAGATGAACAAATTGAAAATGTTATTGTCACTCAACACCCGTGTTGTCATGCTAATTCCAGGACTTTAATAAACATGGACGGCATCCGCGGGTCTATCGACTTCACACAACGCTCTCCCTTCGACCCCACCTGGACCAACTTCCAACTGGGCGCCTCGGACGGAGACTATGAGTCCAATCTGCGCTTCGTCAGCTCTGTGCTGCATTACAGCGTAAAAGAGCTGCCTCCTAAACTCATCGACGATCATATCAACTCCTATTGTAATACTACGGGTGGGATCTATAACCCGTCTGCTGTTGACCTGAAGAACCTGCCGCCGCCAGGTGAGGTTTGAATGTTGAAATGACGAGGTTATTGTTGAGGTTTGTCTGGAGCAGACGATTATCCACTTACACTTGGATAATTTGGAAGATTTCTTATTGTAAGTAAATACAAAAAGACTCACTAATTCCGTCGGGAAGATACGGGTCGATCCGAAAGTAATTAACGCACTTGGAATTTGTTCTGTTTCGTGGGTGCGCTCACAAACATATAAATTCACACACACAAACATCCAGACCCGGAACAACTACTTATAGGTCATACAAATATTTGATCCGTGCGGGAATCGAACCCGCGCCACGCAGCACAAAAGTCAATAGTTTAACCACTGCGCCCTTGTCTATGAGATGAAGTGGGCCGTAATCTACAACACGGGGATATTGGATTTCTTGGTTTCTGTATAAGTTGGTATTCTCTCGATGCTTTCTTTCACCGTTTTTGAGAGTACTTGCTTGGAGTTGAACCCACGACCATCAATATCTAGAAATAGAAATAAGAAACAGTATAAGAGAGCATGTCCACAAAATTAATATTCTTGTATACCTAACGCAACTTGATTGCCAGACTGATGGACTGTCATGGAATTTTTTTGGTGTAATCTGGTCGATAGCGTCGGAGCACTGCGTGGTTTGGTGATGAGCCAACAGCCAACAATTGGACGAACCAATTGAGACGTGGCCGACTTCTCTTAGCATTTGAGCTATTGACATAAAATTTCTTAATTTGCTCTTATTACGATGATGGATTCTTATCATCTTTCTGGATTGTTGTGGTGTGATGTTTATATAGCCGAAATGTGTAGATAATTTTGTTTTAAGTTTTGCTTGTACATTAACACGGTAGATTAATTAATAACTGTTGAGAGAGGAAGTCATGCGGTGGGAACTAGAGGGAATCAGGGATTACAGCCAATATCAAATGATGGCTTAGTATATTTACAGATGGGTCGAAGAGTATAGAAGATCGTGGAGCAGCCTTTTATGTGCCTAGTGAACCAATACATTGTCAAAATAATTGCTTTAAAATAGATAAGAAAGCGTCCATAATGACGTTGGAGCTTATTGCAATCTCTGAAGCACTTACGTTCTGTAGCAGTAGTCAACACAAGAATATTGTTATTTGCACAGACAGCAAAAGTTCCTTACAACATTTAGCTCGATGCGCCTCTGGCCTCAGAGGTGTATCGATAGCTTATGTTATTCTATCGAAGATAGATGAATTAATGCATAAAGGTGTTACATTGAGATTGCAATGGGTTCCATCGCATAATGGATTAGTGGGCAATGAAAGGGCTGACATGCTGGCAAAATATGCAGCTAAACATGGAAAAGAAACTAACATAATTCTGGACTATTCTGAGGTATTACCTAAATTAAAAAAAACGTGTTATGAAGATTGGAAAGAATATTTTGATAAGCGTTCTTTAGACAAAGGGATTTGGTACAAAACTATGCAGAGTCAGCCTTTTCGTGTGCCCTGGTTTATAAACACTAATTTAAGTAGAAAATTGGTTGTTACGGCTCATAGACTTAGATCTGGACACATTCCATGTAATTAGTTTGCGTTCATAATGAAAAAAACGATGTCGCCTAACTGTAAGGAGTGTGGAGTTGTGGAAGACTTACACCACTTATTGATGGATTGTGTCCGGTACGAGTCTGGTAGAAATGAATTGTTCAGGGTTTTGAG
Source organism: Sesamia nonagrioides (assembly GCA_017933935.1). Taxonomy (NCBI): domain Eukaryota; kingdom Metazoa; phylum Arthropoda; class Insecta; order Lepidoptera; family Noctuidae; genus Sesamia; species Sesamia nonagrioides. The sequence continues at coordinate 815,081 of JADWQK010000345.1, forward strand.
GCTGAACAGACTTGAATTAGGCACATTCCATAAAATCCTGGCCCAACCAAATAGCGATGATGCGAAGAGTCTGTTTAGGTTCATGGCTCAAATTTGATAAATGTGTATTCAGGGTACGATGGGGCTGACATACGCATTGCGGTTATAAATGTCCCTAAACAAAAGTAGAATAAAAAAATATTAAATGGTCATTCAATGTATCAATGATGCCATGATGTCGAGGGTTCGATTTACGCACGGGTCAGGTATTTGTATGGTATACGGATAGCTGTAGCTGTTGTTCCGGGTCCAGCTGTTTCTTACACGATACAGGAATAATTCCCAGTGTGAGTGAGAGCAGTGGGGGCGTATCGGCCGCGACTTACAACTCTCAACCCCCTCAGGCGCTTTACTTTGTGTAAATTATTTAATCACCACTGCTCTCAAAAATGGTGAAGGTAAACTTCGTGAGGAAACCGGTATGTCCTAGAGCTATGAATTTCGAAGACACGTGACACTTACCAACCCGCACAGGGCCCGCGTGGTAGATTACGGCCCACTCCTACCGACCGAGACGAGGCCTGTGTCCCAGAAGTGGGAGCATTATAGGCTGTTTATGTGTGAGCCCTAGTGCAAGGCAACGTCTTTAAAAAAAAACCATATAATGTTTACTTGTTATTGTACACTAGTTCCATTTATTATTGTATACAGTGTGCAACTGTATACAATAATAATAAGAACTAGTGTACTGTGAACATGATATAATCGGCTCGCCCGTAAAGCACCTTTTGCATTTGAATATCTGACCCAACGAGAAAACATAAAGAGATATACATAGACGCAAGAAAAATATGTACATTCAATCACAAGTGATTTTGTTTTCTATTTTCTCCAAACAGACAATCAGGTTCTCTTTCTACTCCCACGTATACTTCCAGGCATGGGCACCCAGGACCAGTACCCGGTAGGAGACCTGCTGGGCAAGCACAAGGACCGCACAGAGTACCTGAACCACAAGTACCTGCTGCCTGGCCTGGCGAACGAGCTCAGCGGCGCCTACTGGGACGTGTACCTCCCCCTGCAAGGTGTCAACAGTGTGCTACACCGAGCGGTGGTGCTGGAGAGGTAATGGCTCAAGCTTGACTAATAGACGTGCTGAAACCTGTAACTCAATACTAGCCATAGTCAATAGCAATGAGCAACAATCACAATATCCAAAGCTACATGTGCGCTAACAGTCTCAACTGACACGCTCTGTGAGGTTAGCGGTTAGCGGCACGCAGTATCGTCCATTGTGGATGTGGTCGAAAGTTCAAGTAGTCAGCTGAACTACGAGAAAGTTGAACTCCTCAAACATTTACTCACATTTTAGTGAAGTATTTATTTATCCAGTATTACACATATACGCTGTATGTTCAAAAAGTACTCGGAATTTTCGTATGTTTATTTATTCGTCTACATCAATGTGGTCCCCTATAAAGTAATCCCCCCAGATATAATACAATTATGCCAGTGTTTTTTCCAATCTTCGAAGCACTCTTGATATTCACTTTTTGATAGGTACATGACGTTGATTGCTTCTAGGTGGACGATTGTACGCGATTATTTTTTTGGTTAAAAGTCAGCAGTTCAAGCAAAAATTGCCGCGCTCATAAAAACACGTCGAACCTTAGCGACTACCACAAACAAAGTAAACAGTGAATATATCTGAAAATTTCATCATACTTTAGGGGCATGTATAACAACGCCATTAAAAAAAAATACTAACGGACTCTCCAGACCCGCAAAATTTAAAAATTCCGGGTACTTTTTGACCACACCATAAATTTAGGTTGGTGCCAACATAAACTCATTATTTGTATAGTTTTACGGTGCACCTAAATCATGTCTGCTTGCTACTTCTAATAAGTCCTATCCCGTTCCAGACGCCACCCGAAACGCGACATCTGCGGCACCATCCTGCTGTATGAGACGGACACGGAGTACCAGACGCCGATGTTCACTGCGCAGGTGGTGCTCCGCTACCCGCTGGTGGGCACGGTGCTATTCCGGCAGCCGCAGGACAGACCCTGGGAGGACACCACCATCATTATTGAAAGCATGGTCAGCTGACTGCATTATTAGACTCTCTCTCAGGCGTGTGCTCAGAGCAAAGTTACTCATTTATAAGCAGGATTTACTCCTAATTTTATGTCTGAGCGTCGTGTTTTTTCTGGATAATGCGCTAAATTTAGAATACTGGTATTCAGGTGTATCTATCGTTTATGGTAATTATTTCCCTTGGAGACATATCGCCTTGCATACTGGCTGTGTGTACGTGGGATGTTTGGTTTCAACTTGCCCAATAACTATTATGCGATACAATGAGGTCGTGAGAGAGATCCACGACCATGGGCTTCACAGCTTCGTGCCTAGGGGTGTGGGCAAGTCCGGCCTTTTGGGGAAGTCAAATTTGTAGAGTGAATAATCTTTGTGCGCTATAGTCGGACACGGTTTTTTTGGCAATGACACCGTACATTTTGTCTGTCTACTGCGTGGTTTATTTAAAAGTTAGAGATAAGTCCTCATTTATATTTTGTTTAGTAATCAGGGGAGCTTATACATGTTCTGCGAGATTTCCAGGGGGGCAACTTACGTGTACGCACAAATTTTTTTTTTTTTTTTTTATGTTATAAACTAGCGCTTGACCGCAGCAATCCTGTCTGATGGTAAGCAGTGACGCAATCGTTGATGGTAAAGCGCACTAGTTTATTAAGAGCCTATTCACTCTAGCCTTGAAGACACTCAAATTGTAGTCCGACGGAAACACCGCCGCTGGCAAATTATTCCAGTCCCTCGATGTACGCGGTATAAAGGAGGAGGCGAAACGCTTCGTCCGGATCGTAGAGGTGTTAACAACGTAAGGGTGGAAACCAGCCGTACGACGGGTCGTCCGCTGGTGGAACGGAGATGGGGGAATTAAATCATGCAATTCCCTCGCACACTCCCGAAATGCATCCTATAGAACACCGAAAGGCTGGCTACTCTACGCCTGTGCTCTAGGCTTTGGAGACCAACTCGAGTTAGATCAGGGTCACCAATCAGCCTCTTTGCACGTCTCTCCACTGAATCCAAAGTGGCCAGGTGACACTTGGCAGCACCAGCCCAAATGTGGCTGCAGTACTCCACACAAGAACGGACCTGTGCTTTGTATAACATTAGAAGCTGCCCAGGTGTGAAGTACTGCCGGACCTTTGCGATAACGCCAAGTTTCCTGGCAGCCACCTTAGCCTTGGACTCAATGAACCGCCCAAAGTTAAGGTCCGAGGAAATCTCAACTCCCAAAAGCTGAAGGCGGTCGGAACACTCCAAGGACACATTCCGAAAGTAGGAGCCAAGGTGAACGGGCTCCTTTTGGCGGTGAAAAGACACGCCTGTGTTTTGGCGGCATTGAATGCTACAAGATTGGCATTGCCCCATTCGGAGACTGCCTGCAGCGCAACACTCGTTCGCTCAACCATGGCCTCTCTTTCGGACCGGATTGATTCCCTACTTGCCCGAGCACCCGGCAGGTATCTCTCTACAACTGTGCCATTGAATTTTGACCTTTAAGTCTGATCATGAGTCTGTAACACTTCGGTCAGGTGCACGCAGACGGCGCCAGCGTGAACAACACGCGCGAGCACCGCTGGGCGCTGCACGAGCACGCGCCCGGCGCCGACTACTACAACTGGACGGCGCGGTGTCTGAGTGCCGGGAGAGTGTTCGCGCCGCACGCGCTGGACATCGACACCAGGCACCCCGAGTCCTACTGCAGGCCGGGGCTGGAGGGGCTGTGCAGGCTGGGCGATCTCACTACCAGGTCAGTTAACTCAACCTTAAAGCATTTATTTCAATTGAATCAATTGTACTGTCAAGCAGTCGAGTCAGCCAGAAAGCTAATCACTCCATAATTTTGTGCCTCATCCTCTCATCCTCATGACAGGTGTGTTTCCTTCTCATTTTCAGACACGGCATGCTCGAGGTGGCCGGCAAGAAGGTGGATTCGGCGCGTCTGACGCGGCGCTTGTTCACAGACACGGTGATAGGGCTGGCCGGGAAGCTCTCCATCATGAGGAAGTCGCTGGTCATCTACGACGACCACGGTCCTGTGGCTCGCGGAGAGCGGATGGCGTGCTCCATGTGAGTTAATAGCGAGTTAATAGCTCGGTGGTAGGCCATAACATCGGCTGCCGGCAGAAGTTACCACCCACCAGACAAAGTCTTGCCGCCAAGCGATTCGTCGTGTTCCGACATGATGTCTGGTGAAGCCGTACGGAGGACGGGTCTGAGCAGTTGTGTTGCGAGGTGTGCCGAGTACGATGCGTCAAATTTTCCTCTGGCGCAGCATTGTTGGTCGTGTTGTTGGGTTTAACATTGCACCACCTCGCTCAACTGCCGTCTTCCTTCCTATTCACTAAGATATTTTAAGAGAATGGGCTTAATAAACTAGCGCGCTTTACCATCAACGATTGCATCACTGCTTACCATCAGGCGGGATTGCAGTCAAGCGCTAGTTTATAATCACAAAAAAAAAAACTCACGGGTAATGCATCGACCTAGGACATCACCTACAGATAAGACAAGGCATGACGGATTGGTGTAGAACCATGGAATCTTGAGAGTTTCCAACTGAGCTGTAAAGAAGAAATACTGCCCAAAGGGAATACAAGGGTTCAAATTTTAATGGAAGTTGATCGTTTGTGCAGATGGCACATGGGCACACGGCTTCTCACTTGAATGGCAACAATCTGGTTTACTTCGCTGCGTGTTTTCTTGAACTTTAGGAAGTTCAAACTATTTCTGTGTGAAAAGAAATATTAAACTATGTATTCATATTAATCCATGTATAAATACAAGTGCTTGCGTTACATTGTTTCCTTATTTTTTCTGTAGATAGTAGCAGCAGTGGCATAGAGTTGAGATTACTCTGACGATAACGGCAGCTCGCTCGTCATATGTTACTGTAACGTGAGCGTTACGCGAAGGCTATGGGGTTACCGAGCCAATAACAATAACATACATATATTTTAAATAAGAGCAAAGAGTATTCCGTTCTCGATTTTCAACATTTTTTATTATTATTTTAATTCTAATCTGACTCGAAGGACCAATATATATACTTCGCCTCGCCGTATGTCGCCTGCTATCGGATGGCCATCTCTGATGTCTATGAGAGTGAGAACACTTGTATCTGCGCACATTTGTATAATATAACATCTCCCGTGTACATGGCTGATTTCGAGTACAACTTCGTCCCCAGCGTGCTGGGCCTGGCGCGGCGTAAGGCGGTGGTGCGGGACTGGTTCGGTAACGGCGAGGCAGTTCCGCTGAAAGGCCGCATCGAGTTGACGCAGCAGTCCGAGTACGACATCACCAACGTGGTGGTGACGCTGGACGGGCTGGTAGACGTCAACAACTACAAGATACACGTGGTCAGTGTCATTCATAGTTTTAATGCAGGTTTATTTGATTTAGCTGGTGTATTAAGTTGTGTAAAGATGTGACGCCACATACATTTTACAATTTAAACTTAATTAGGACTTGTGGGATTTGCGTCGCCTTGCGTGTCATCGTCCAAGCTCCAGGATTGAAAGTAAAAGACTTTTGTTATGATCATGTTCACTTCAATGCTATCGTATATATTTTCAGAAGTATAATTTTACATATAATTTGTATGTAATCTTGTTTTGTCCCATTGCAGGTGCCTGTAGAGAAGGACTTGGCATTTCCTTGTGAGAAGACCACGCTCTACGATACATTCAACCCGTTCCATGTGAACAGGAGTTTAAGTCCACCTCCTACTAAAGGTACAGTTTCATAGTCATTTGTACTTGTGTACGAACCATTACTATATATATGTAGGTATGTATGTTCTACTCATTATATTATCTTTAGACACCATAGGACGCAAAAATGTATGTATTAAAAAAAAAAAATGATTATACAGCGTGTTTAGTGCATTGTGTGCCAAATTGATCGACTGAATGGGTCATCTGCTAGTCTTTCAGACCCCTTGACACCCCTCATGCCCTGTGGATTCCCTCGAGTAAACAGATTAGCTATGAAACTTATAGTTTTCTAGTAAGCCTTCAAACTTTTCAAATTGTTGTGGTTTAGATAAAGTTGCAGCCAAGAAAAGACCTTATAAATATGTATAACCATTTAACGTAACCTGTGCGCTTCTCTTTCAGGAACAGCAGATCAGTACGAGCTGGGCGACCTGGGCGCGAAGTACGGCCTGGTCGAGTCTCGCTCGCTCACCACCTATTACAACGAGACACAAGTGTCGCTGTTTGGACCACACAGCATCCTGGGCCGGTCTGTTGTGCTGCATAACAAGGTCCGTGAAATGTTCGGTATTATAGTACATTTATAGTATTGTAATTGTCGATGGTATATTCCAAAATTTTGAAGTCATGAATTTAAACTATCCGTCAGACCACCGACTTATTAGGGCGACAATAAAAATAGCCAAACAAAAGCAAAGTAGAGTAGAATTTAAAAATAAAAACATTTTCCAACTAAAGACTAAAGAAGAAATAACAAGATACAATAATAACTTAATGTCAATGCTACCCTACCCAACCCAAAACCTGAAAAATGTATCAGTACAGAACTACCACGATCAGCCCCCTAATCGGCGAACACATGTTTGTCAAATGATTGCAACTGGTTGGGATCGTTTGGACCGAACGGACCAATGGGCGGTCCGAACGATCTCAACTGATACCAACTACTCGCAATCATTTGACAAAAATGTGTTCGCCGATTAGGGGGCAGATAGTAAGCGCCATCAGTAAGAGTTTGCAAAAAGCTCGAGAAACTGGGAAAGAGACACATAGACACCACAGAATACTATCAGATCGCACGGCCTTGCTATTGAAAAGAAGAAAAGAATTACAAGAAACAAAAAATAAATCGCGATCTATGAAAAACGAGCTTTCTGCTCTCTATAAAGTAACAAACAAATACATAAAAAGAGATTACGCTAAATATAGAGAAGATATAATAGAAAGACATTTGCAGCAGACTGGAAGTTCTAAAAAGGCCTTCAAGGAACTAAGAATGAACAAAACTTGGATAGAGGGACTAAGAAAACAAAGCAGAATTTTATGCAAACGCACTGACATCATCAACGTGGCATCAGACTTCTATAAGAAATTATACAGTGATGTGATTCAAAACCATATCCTCCCATACACAAATGAAAGTAAGGAGGAAAGCTATATTAAACCAGTAGATGAAATAGAAGTTATAGAAGCAATAAGAAGTTTGAAATTAGGAAAAAGCCCTGGATCAGACAACATCACAAATGAAGTATTGAAACATGCACACAAAGTATTAGCCGGACCCCTAGAGCAACTATTTAACCTAATACTACAAAAATCTGAAACACCCAAACAGTGGTCTGAATCAGACATCATACTTATATATAAAAAAGGTGACCCGAAGGATATTGGCAACTACAGACCAATAAGTTTAGTACCGAGCCTCTACAAACTTTTCTCTACCATCATAAATAAAAGAATAATAATAAGAATAATAAACGTTTATTTTTTCCACCACACAATTAAACATAAGTTTAACACAAAATTAAGAATAAGTAATACATTGGAATTTAAACAACCAGTCGAACAAGCAGGCTTTAGAAAAGGATTCTCTACAGTTGACCATATCCACACACTTGAATTAATTATAGAAAAATATCAAGAACAACAGAGACCACTATACATAGCGTATATTGACTATCAAAAAGCTTTCGATACGATTAAACACTTTAGCATATGGGATAGCTTAAAACGACAGGGAGTAGAAGATGCTTATATAAAAGTGATAAAAAGTATATATATGAAAATAACAAAGGTAGAATCAAGCTAGAAACTCTCGGACCAAGTTTTGCCATAAAGAGAGGCGTAAGGCAGGGCGACCCGTTATCTCCAAAACTATTTATAGCCATTCTAGAAGATATTATCAGCAAGATAGATTGGAGTAAGTCAGGTATATATATAAATGGCGAATACCTAAGTCATTTGAGATTCGCAGATGACCTAGTCTTGCTATCTGAATCTAGCACCCAGCTACAACAAATGATGGAAACTTTACAGTCTACAAGTGCCAGGGTGGGACTGGAAATGAATCTCTCTAAGACCATGGCAATGACAAATAGATGGAGAAGACAAATCATAATAAATGGAGTGCCACTCGACTATACTGACTCATACATCTACTTAGGGAAGCGAATAAGCTTTGATCGTAGAAATAACGAACTGGAAGTGAAGAGAAGAATACAACAAACTTGGAACAAATATTGGAGTTTAAAGGAAATTTTTAAAAGTCACCTTTCCATCTCCCTTAAAACAAAAGTGATGAATTCCAACCTCCTACCAAGTTTGACGTACGGATGCCAGACGTGGAAGTTCACTTCAAAAATAAAAAACCTAATAACTACTTGTCAAAGAGGACTCGAACGCAGCATGCTTAAAATAAAGAAATTAGACAAAATTCGACACACAAAAATAAGAGAAATAACTAAAGCAACAAATGCACTAACTTACGCTCAAAAACTGAAGTGGAAATGGGCTGGCCATGTCGCAAGGCTTAAAGACCAGAGATGGACCAAAAAGGTAACCTTTTGGAAAGGACCTCTTGGTAAAAGAAGCAGAGGAAGACCACTGACACACTGGGACGGTGAGATTATTAAGCTAGCTGGCCCACATTGGAAGCAGACTGCACAGAATAGAGACATCTGGTCAGCTTTGGAGGAGGCCTTTACCCAATAATGGGGTTCCTGCGAATTAAAAAAGAAAATAATTAGGTACATTTAAATAAATTTAAGAAACTAACTATTTAGAAATTTAAGTTATAAATTAGTTTTTAAATAAGTAAATTTGGTTTCATTATTAAACTAGGTAAACTAAAGTAAATAAATAAATTTAGTTTTTTAAATACATAAATGTACAATAATCATGTAAGGTCATAAAAAATTAGTAAACTTAAGAAAACAATGTAAAACTAATTAGTAGGAAATAAAAGGCTTTTTATTTTATTTTATTTATTTAATTGTCGATGTAGTTGTTGAAATAATAATAATTGAATTCCTTAAGAAAGAGAACTATATAATGTCTACCAACTTCCAGTCTAACCGACGCATGAATCATCATCATCATCCTTTTTATCGTCCCACTGCTGGGCACAGATCTCCTCTCATACAGAGAAGGATTGAGCGTAATCACCACACTTGCTCAATGCGGGTTGGCGCTTTCAGACTTAGGCGTCCGGGCTTCCTGAAGATGTTTTCCCTTCACCTTTTAATCAGTCATTGGTGTCCAAGATATACTTAGAAAGTACATATAACTTTAGAAAAGTTACATTGGTACTTGCCTGACCTAGAATCGAACCCGCACACTCATACTTGAGAGGCTGGTGTTTTAACCACTAGGCCACCACGAGGGACGCATGAATAACTGGACTAATATTGGGCTACAGTTGAAGGGACATTAATATGCAACCCTCCCGCAGAACCACCGTCGCTGGGCGTGTTCCAGCATCGAGCGCGGCTACAGCCCGTCGGAGGCGCGCGAGCTGCGCGCCATCGCGTCGTTCCACCACCCGGGGGGGTTCGCGCGCGGGTACATCCGCCTCACGCAGCTCGTGCACAACGACGGCAGCGCCAGCGACACCGTCATCGAGGTCAACCTGAAGCACCCCGGGGTCCGGGACACCAACCGGGTGAGCGGTCGTACATAGGTATACAATGACAAAACAGGCACATGCAGCAGATCTTGTTGTGAGTTTTCTTGATAGATAGACTAGAAAGACAGGGCAGTCTTATTTAGAGCGCTGATTGTCAATAACGTCGCAATTGTAATGCACTGGTTGGGTCTAATACTACTTTTAAGATGGTGTATAGAATAAAACGGGCAGTCTGGTAAATTGAATATATGCCACTGGCCACATTGACGTCGGCCGACGCGTGGGTCGCCGGCTGTCAGTCGTTCAAAAGTTATAGCCGCAAGCTCGAGTCGGAAGTAACTTCTCGTCGCGTACAGGGACGCGTGCGTCCCGCCACCTGTTATATATGGGATGGCGGTTCTTTTCCTTAGGGTTCGGAGGCCCTCCTACAATAGGTGCACTGAATAATTATTAAGTTGAAAAGATCGAAGACCGGGTGAACCCCGGCGCCCGTCGCTAACGCGCCCACGCCGATCGACGCGATCGGCGTGGGCGCGTTAGCGATGGGCAACGCCAATGAAGAAAAATGGCGTCTGTGGGCGTCTAGTGAAATTGTTGGCTTGGCTGGACATCCTTCACATCCGCAAGGACGTCACACAAATATGATATGTTTCAGACCATGCACCACAAGTGGGCGATCTTCGTGAACCCTGTGGGCGTGGACGCGGCTGTGCAGGTCACCAACACGCGCTGCGTGGCGGGCGGCTACCGCTGGAACCCGTACTTCACGCAGCTCGCAGACCCGCTCAACGTGAGTACAGTACACTACATGTCAACATATTAGTATGAATTGAGTAATAACGTATCTGTAACTGCCAGTGATCTGTTTTTTCTATAGTAATGTTGTAACAAGACATTATATTGTGCATGTTTGTTAGGAAAAGGGCATAATGTAGGATATTTTTTATCCAGATACTATTCCCTCGGGATTGTGATTTATGTAGGTGAAACCGAAGGGTGTAGCTAGTTAATTATAACTTGAGAGTCACACACATCCAATCATTTTTTAAATTATCCATATGTGTGCACCGTACTAAGTCTCCAGACTTACTTGTAGAGGTTTACGTATATTATTAGGTACAGGCAAACAAAATAATGTGAACTTTCCTTACTTTTATATCCATGGGTATGTACATGAGACCATGTAAGTACTTACCCATATCGTATCTGGCGATAAATGTGCTGTTTAACTCTGCCTCCCCACTCTAGGAAAACACGTATGATGTGTGTGATTTCTGTGTCAGATAGTGACGTTTTTATAGTGTTATAAAGTTATATTTACTCTACAAGTCTCCAATGAGCCAAAGATAAACCTGTCGCTAGCGAGCTGTAGTTGCTGCTAGGGTCTACGTTAGACGCAGCCGTCGAGGACTCTTCGTCTTCTAACACGGCCGCTAGATGTCGCTACTTGACCCCACAACTTATATATAATTGAGTAATGGTATGCTTTCAGTTCGACCTGTACAACCAGGAGTGTGCAGCTGACAACCCGTTACGATGCGACGTGGGCGACCTCACCGCTCGACTGGGAACCATTAGTTAGTGTCATCAATACTGTATACTGAATTACTAATATCCATCATAGTTTTGTGAACGACTCCAGACCACCGTGTTGTACATCAAAATTACAAATAACATCATGCGGTCCTCTTCACCCCCAATAATAATAAATTATACGTACAACTTAGTATACCTGCTTACATCCTAAGTTCTACCATCATCATCTCCGCATTAATCCCATTCGCATCCGCAGCTTCTTCAGCTTTGGAGTCTGGGGTCCGCTCTACCAGTCTAACTGCTGTTTTTGGCTAAACTTCGATATTTTCCGTGAAGCGACTGCCGTCTGACCTCCACAACCCGAAGGCGATATCTAAGCATTGCAGTTAGACCAATTGTTAGACTTTTGAGGGCTCCAACAACCCGTAACGACTGCCACTAGATGTTCGTATGGCAACCGGGATCAATGGCTTAACGTGCTTTCCGAGGCACGACCAGACCAGTGCAAATATTCATATTCATGTATACAAACATTTGCACTGTGCGGGGATCGAACCTGCGCCTCCTTGCGCAACGGCCGCGTTCGCTACCGTTACGCCTAAGTTCTACAATATTTTTACATAAAATAAAATAATGGATAAATTCACACCTTGAATATGACAAAATAATTTATAATATAGTCCTTGGGCGGGATGGACCATTAGTGATGGCACACTAATGGTCCATCCCGCTTCTCTGCACCGCTCCCGCAGGTCTCGGCACAGGTTATGTTTCACTTTTTTCAATTCATATGTACGTTCCAAGTTGAACTCGGACACCACTGACATCAATGACATCGGTGAAGTGAAGGCAAACATAACGAGAAAACAAAATATAGTAATCGCTTATATAGCTTGAGTTCTTGAGGAAGCATGTTGCTCGTACTATTACTATACAGTTGTTGAGGAGCTAACTCGCAGCTTGTGTACACCAGATATAGGCAGCGAGCGCCAGATGTTTATGGACAGCAACTTTCCGTTGGAGGGCAAAGTGAGTGCGCTGGGGCGCTCCATCGTGATCTTCGGGCCCGAGAGGAGCGAGGAGCGGTTCGCCTGCGCCAACATCGAGCCCGACAAGGACATCATCAAATATGTCAATATCATGAAGCCGCCTAGATTTGTGCTGTGAGTGTTAAACATAGTTTAATATATTACGTTTTAACACGTTATTTTAATGTAGGTATAATAAACGTTTATATATAGGTATGTAGGTGTATCGCCGGGAGAGAGAGAGAGTGTCCATGGAGTTTCTTACACGTTCTTCTCCATAGAGATCTACGCTTTGGAACGTGCAATTTAGCTTCACTTTTCTTGGACTGACCGACATTGACTATTCAAAAGCACCAACTGATGGTTCTCTTCTCCTCTTCTTCAGCCTATAGATGTCCACTGCTGGACAAAGGCCACCCCCAAGGCTTTCCACGCCGACCGGTCTTGTGCTGCCCGCATCCATCGGCTTCCCGCGACAACAACTGATGGTTAATTTGAAATAAACAATTTAGATTTTTTTTTATTTTGAGAGTGGGCAGCAGTTGTTACATCTGTTTCAATAAACTGGTTTTTACGAAATCGTTGTCAAATGGTGAAAATGGAGCCATTGTTGGTAGTCATATCCGTCTGTCATGAAGAACATTGAAGAGCCGCACCCTAATTACGTAACACTATTACTATCAGCTGGAAACATTGTTGGTAGTCATATCCGTCTGTCATGAAGAACATTGAAGAGCCGCACCCTAATTACGTAACACTATTACTATCAGCTGGAAACATTGTTGGTAGTCATATCCGTCTGTCATGAAGAACATTGAAGAGCCGCACCCTAATTACGTAACACTATTACTATCAGCTGGAAACATTGTTGGTAGTCATATCCGTCTGTCATGAAGAACATTGAAGAGCCGCACCCTAATTACGTAACACTATTACTATCAGCTGGAAACATTGTTGGTAGTCATATCCGTCTGTCATGAAGAACATTGAAGAGCCGCACCCTAATTACGTAACACTATTACTATCAGCTGGAAACATTGTTGGTAGTCATATCCGTCTGTCATGAAGAACATTGAAGAGCCGCACCCTAATTACGTAACACTATTACTATCAGCTGGAAGCATTTTGAAGCATATTGCTATTCTATTGTTCCCTATGTTCGAAAATGTGTCAGCTCAACAACGAAAATAACGGAATGAATGTTATTGAACTGTTACAATGCTAAAAAGTTACGCAGTTACTGCAGGTGTATCCTGTGGTCACAAACAATATACACATTTTAATTATATGTGTAACAGAGAGAAGCAACAAACATTCAGTGCGCGTTACAGTACGGCACTGTGACTGTAATTATTTATTTAATTATATGTGTAACAGAGAGAAGCAACAAACATTCAGTGCGCGTTACAGTACTGCACTGTGACTGTAATTATTTATTTAATTATATGTGTAACAGAGAGAAGCAACAAACATACAGTGCGCGTTACAGTACGGCACTGTGACTGTAATTATTTATTCTTTAAAAACTTAAAGTACCATTATAGGTTTAGAAACCGAATGCGATAGCGAAGACTAAAAAAATAAAAAATAAAAACTACACAATTACTTAACACAAAGTTACTTATAACCAAAACAAATATATTACAACAACAAATATATTATAACAATATAAATGGCTATATTGTTGAATTCTATAAAATTGTAAAATTTGTGTTGTTTGGTGACATTCAAATATTTTTATGTTTATTGCAATTTGCTGGTTAGTCTCAGGCAAATTAAATATGATTCGCGATTTTAAAAAGTGTATTGTTGTAGTAATCGTTAACATCATCAATTCGGCACCACAATTGCGTAACACACTGTCAACTGGAATCATTTTGAAGCATATTGCTAATCTATTGCTCCATATGTTCGACCACTCAACAACGTTAATAACGCAATGAATGTTGTTGAACTGTCAAAATGAAACCCATTGCTAATGATAGTGGTGTGTTACGCAACTACCTGCTGGTTGTATTGATGATGTCTGATTGCACGTTTAGCGTAGTGGTATTGCTAAGCTATTGATTGCTGCGCTGCGTGTTCGATTCCAGCACGGTACAAATATTTGTTTGAAATATAAGTAAAATAAACAAACTCTTTAGCTTTATGTATTAGGTGGTATAGATTCGAGAGTTGTATTGACCGCACGCATTGACTCAGAAGTGAGTATCGGTTTGATAAGATGGTTGTGTGGGTGTAGCGGCGTGTTCCTGGAGGCGGTGCGGAGCGTGCTGGGCGCGCCGCCGTGGATGTTGGCGGTGGACGCGCGACGCACGCGCACGCTGCACGGCGCCTCGTGCTTGCAGCTGCTGCTGCACTTCACGGGCCCGCACGCCAACCGGCTCGAGCTCGACTTTTCCAAGTAAGGACATCACCCGTCCGGGATATACTTTCTGTTTCAAGAGTCAAGGGTTCAAGAAGAACATGTGTGCTGTTCTGCTTCAACCCGTGTTCATGTATGGTTTTCTCCGAGGAATATGCCTATGTAAAGTAAAGAAGTTACGGAAGTAAAATCTTTATTCGTGCAGTCGAATCATGGCCGACAAGACCTGACAGTTATGTTTTGTTCCAGGCTACTGGCATCAGGCCGTCTGGACTCACCCAGTATTTACATCCCAGGGTACATAAACACGAAACGAAAAAGGACCATCCCATACCGACCCTGTGGAACCACAGACCCCAATGAGAGGAAAAGTAAGTGAAGATTTAATTAAACATTCTTTTTAGTACCTGTCTGGACTCATGTGAGACATGAGCCAAACACACTGACAGGAGGAGGCCCAAAGTGGCGGACCGTCAACCGGGGGTTGTAAAAGCATTTTTCGTTCTCGCAACCTCCGGCGTAGGTGTGAGATGGAACACCGGTGTGGTTTATAGTCAGTAAGTGTCTGACAGACCCCGCCGTGGCGGTGGACATCCGTGAAAATTTTCCACCCCGAGGGAATGATAACACATTCGACTTGATCGCTTCTAATCGGTCCGTGAACGGGACAAGCGATATAGTGCGTGCTCTCTTTGTTCTACGAGCGCCCACTAAGTGCACCGTCTCAGCTGGACTTTCCAATGAAAATTCTGAAATCATCAATAACACCAAAAACTTTTTCTATAGAAACTATTCTGTTTCCTAATGAGTGCACAGATTTTGTAAGTTTGCCAATTGTAATTTCCGATGGATTGCCCGTCATTTATAATAGCTACTATAAAAAAAATTACTGGGTGATTTGTGACGAAAAGAGTGATGAATTTCTTAGGAATATAATAAAGTTTACTCTATTATATACTTACCTCGCGCTCTCGAAGAATACTCTAAGGGGAACTTGTTGAGCTGATTGTAATTCCATTAGTGTTAGGATCCTGCAGGTAATATAGTTTTCTTAGAAACTAAGTCCGTTGCTGCTGTCCGTTGCTAAGTCTGTTACTGTGTGTACTGTGGTACTGTGTGTAGATATCACATCTCTTCAATTTCCTAGGCGATACCAGTTACCTTAGGATGTATATTTTATACAAAATAAATGGCCTGCCTGGGGCCAAACCTATGACCTACAACTTGTAAGTTGGCTGTTGTTGTTGGCCACTCTACTACTCGCACAAAAAATATGCCTTAACAACAGCATAATAAAACCGTGCACTACATACATATGTCGAACCTTTGACGTATTCAATTACTATAGTTAATAGACTCTTCTTGGTGACGTGTTTGGTGTGTGTGTTTTTACTGTTGACCTTCAGAAGATTGTGAAGAACATACTATCGAGTTCCCATGCCAGGTGATCTTGACCTTGGGTATTAGAAACTTGGTGTGTTGTTCTCAGATTGTGTAAGGTCAGGGTAGTCATTCGTTCGCTAGTTTAAGAAGCCTGTCAGCACGTCCAAACAAGCCATTAGGAAATTCACAAACTGTCTAGATGGTTGACCACGCCCTGCTGCCAACATGCTCTGCAACATCGTAAGTAAGGTCACTACACCGGCGTGCACTTGTGTGCATCTTTTGTAGTTGGCACAATCCGCGGGACGCATGCGCGGCGCCCGATCAGGTCGATATCGTTCACGTGGAGATGGGAACGGTGTAGGCTCGTATTAAGGCTCGAGGGGTATGAAAGGGGAGAGGAGACAGTTATGCTTCATGCAATGTGCTATACTATCTACAGCGTTGTGTTGAATTATTGAAATGCTTCGATCCTTTGTTCAGTATAAAATTGCCGTATTAGAACTTTATTGTTTCAATTAGACTGAATGAGTTAGTAGAGCTTGAAGACAAATACTGTGACAGGAGAATTTAATAACAGGTAAATAAAACTATGAAATTGCCGATTTGTACTGAAAACCTAAATTGTTTTTTATTTTAATTTGTAACTAATTTAATTTATCAAAATAGTTACCATTATTATCTATATGTATGTACATTGCTTTCATCTAATAGAAAGGTTAAATATAGACCTAGACTGCACATACTGTGTGAAAGCATTTTGTATTGCCTCCTGGGAAGAACCTACTTCTCACGTAGACAATTGTCCAAATCACGAAGAAATGGTAGTCCGTTGGAGCAAGGTCTGGCGAATACGGTGGATGACGAATAGTTTCTAACTGCGAGAGCTGAAGGGTCAAAATGGTTTCTCGTGCCGTATGAGGTCTCGCGTTCTTGAGTCGGGGCTATTTTACTGCTAGTTTGCCCAAAATTGTTCGGAGTTCGGCACAATAGACATCTGCTGTTATTGCTTGATCAGATCGAAGAAAACTATAACGAATAACACCACCGCTGAGGGTTACCTCAGCGGTGGTGTTATTCGTTATAGTTTGACTTACCAATAAAAAGGTAATGGTAACTGTTAAGTTACCATTACCTTTTTATTGATAAGTTTTGCTTTTGGACACTATTGTGGCGTTTGACCTGGGGTCAACCATTGCATTTTTCAAATCAAATCAAATCATTTATTTGTTAACACAGGTAAATATTTACAGATCTTGCATAGAATAACGCGCTGTGTTATGCCAGTAGGCGTACAAAAATATAGTGTCCATGTGGCTCATCATAACAAAATTTGAAGCAATAAGAATATACTTTTAGAAATCATGCACAATAGGCTATTTGACAGTATTCAATTTTTTGTGATTTTTTGGTTTAGTTGCATAAAATGAGGGTTCTTTATGTCATTTACATGAGTTTTAATAAAAAATAATAACAATTAATATATCCAAAACACAAAAATATGTTTGGCTTTTTGTATATCGCGCCACACATTGTGAAACGATCCAGATTGGCTAATGTCGCTATGACGTCACACGCGCATCAACGCTTATTTTCGGCAAACATATAAACTGTTTTTCGGGAGGTTTTAATCGATTTCTTTGTACAACCCAGTACAGCACACCACTTGTAAACCATTTTATTAGATAACAACAACAAATCATAAATAAAAACAAACACCACTGAGAACCGAAAACCGCTTGTGACGTCACTAAAGCGCGACGCCATATTGCTATAATATATATCGTTTTCGCGGCTTATTTGAATTTTGAATTTTTATTTGCATATTTCTTACGAAATACGTATTTAAAATTAAAATCAATACTTTCGGTAAACTTCTTAACCGCAACCAAGTAATTCAAGATAAAAATTATAAATCTGTCAAATAGCCTATTACTCTTTCAATTAAAGTGAGAGGCCCAGATGAGGACGGTCTTTCACGGTTATCATAAAGAATGCACTTTTCACCACATGTCACTATTCGATCCAATATTCCTTCATTTCTGTACCGATTCAACAAGGCAACACGCGTTTCTTTCTGTAAATCAGTCAAATCATGAGACACCTATTATTAGTATTTTTTTTTTAATTATTTATTTAACGTAAATGAGTTAATATTGTAGATAAAGTAACGGTTAACCACGCCGCTAATTTCTGGGTAGTTTGACTAGGATCGGCTTGCACCACCTCTCTTAATTCATTAGTAGACCCCTCTCGAAACGCAACATTGATATTGAGGGCTGTTTCTGTCGTGTTATTCCGCGTCGGAACTCGTATTCAAATATCACTCGATTTTTTGCAGTATCCATATTTCTTATCGACGTTGAATTAGGTTATAAAAACAATTGAAAGTCGTTATTCAAATGTCTTACATTTTCTAAAAGAAGAACATGGAACCACATGAAAAAAGTTTCATTCGAAAACCTCAAACCGTGAAGATTCTATGTCAATCCAAAGAACCTATTGAAACACAACGGCAATTTTATACTTCAACTTTTAATATATTAGAAAATTACGCATTAAGATGTACTTACAGAAATGAACATTTTGTTTTACCTTTCCAGAGAACTCGTACTTCTTTTCGACGAGTCCGTCGTCGGCGACGCTGACGTCACCGGCGCACGCGCTGCTGCTGTGCGCCGCCATGAGACTGATGATACTATAGTTTAAAATAATGTGTAGACTGTTTCACTAGCTGACGAAAGTGTAAACAAACCCTGACCTGACCTGACCTGATAAGATCTCTGATCTATTTGTTTACATTTTTATCAGATATGTTTGGGACAGTCTTAGTTATTGATACCAAACTGTACATAAGTATATTTAATACATGGCTCGTTACATATGGGTGTAGTTTTATTCAACTTCAACTCATTATTGACTATAGTGAAAGTGGCACGCAAGACGCACCGGGCGCCGGCCCGGTGCGTCTTCTGCGGCTCGAGAAGGGAGTTGAGATCTCCCTCTCCCGTTCCGCAGCTTCCTTCTGTGACATCACGTCACACACACTTTTAAATTTTTAACCTACTTCAAAAAAAGGAGGACAGAAAGAAATACAGGAGGAGACATCAAAAAATAGTCTAATTGTTTCTCAATTCGCCTAACTTATAATGTCTGTTAGGTACCTCATAACTTTCGACTGGTTCGACGGATTTTTATCATCCTTTTTATTTGAAAGCTCGTGCTTCCCGTTTTTGTCCATTTCACTTTGGTTCAGTTTTGACAATGGAATCAAATCGTAGATAAAGTTTTATATTGTTTGTACGAGACAAATGGATGAATAATTTTATAATTTTATTTTATATTATAAATTTCGATGACTTATATGTATATCATTAAACTGACCTGACGTATATCACCTTATATACCATTGTAAGTATGTATATGAGGGCTTTATAACTGTTCAATCCATCACGTTTCCACGGAAAACAAAATTCAAGTTATTATGTAACGTCTTTATGATGCAAATACTTTACGTTCTAGTAGTAGTTGTTGTGTTTTTCGATCGATAGCTTTTCTTGCATTACAAACGCACCGATGGGAAGTTCCCAGGAGTCGCTCGTTCATTATTAATTCAATACTCAACGGCCGATGCCGGTATCATTAAATGCAATTTAAAACTCTGTCGCGACACGCAAATGTCACATACACTATATTAAAAATTCATCTACATCTACGTGTCCCAGCGATAGGGTTTTTAAAATTCTATTTTTGATTGTTTTTTTTACAGCGAAGAAAGGCTCCAGTCACGGTTAACATAATGCACAGTCAGCAAGTCGGCGACGACACTGTTTCACCCACAGCACACATTGAGGATTTTTTGTCTCTAACGAGCTACATTAAACATCAGTGCTGTTTAGAATTAAGAAAAAATATTATAAAAATTATGTACAAAGCTGAGAAAATAAACAATTTATTTATTGCTATTGTCGTATCTTCTACGAGAAAGAAAAGATGATTTATCATCTACATCAAACGTTTAGGACTTCAGATATTTTTTAAGCAAAGTTGGAAACTTTTAACTTACAAGAAAATCTTACGCAAAATAACAAGCAAGGAATATTCAGATTCAGAAAAAGTTAAAAGTTTCGTTTTTCTTGTAATTGTTGACATTTAGAAGTGCATTTTACTGGCCTTCCTGATCAGTATTATTTGACTTTGATTGTAGTGCCATAATTTTATCTCTAAATCGTTTAGCTGGAAGACAGTCACTGCTGGAATACCAAGCACGGCCTCCACGACTGGACTGGTCCGGTGCTACCCGTGCCCAGTGGACTTCCACTAATCAATGATGATTGTTGTGATAGGTCCAAAAGACAACCGTTTATCTAGATCAAACATAACTAAAGAATCGTGATACTTTTGATTTCTATCGTCTTTATAAAATTAAATAAGACTGCATCATAACAGCACTTTTAACCTACCTGTACTCCTCGAGGAACTCGAAGCTTCGATTTACGAATTAATGAGCACATAGGTAGTCTAGACGATTGCAGGAACCCTTACTGTGGGGCTCGGGCGCATGCGCGGCGCCGCGGTCGATATAAGCCGGGGCCCGGCCGCGGCCCACCGCGCCTCAGACATGGGCTGCGCCTAGCCCGAGCAACATGCGGTGTGAAGTGCTGTTCCTGCTCTTCCTTTATTCAGTTCAGGCCAATCTAGAAGGCCCGTTCCTCTTCTTCGGGCCAAAGTCCTTAGAAAAATACAAAAGACCAGCGTTGAAGTACTTAGATCAAGATGAGCTCATGCGGATATATGGAGAGCAGGCGGCGATCGTGGTATTCAACAACCAGGACTCAGTTCCGCTGTCCAGCGGGTACTTCCCCCGCCTGAGGAAGATGCTGGAGCGACAGACCACGCTGGTGCTGCCACAAGACTTTCTCGATGTGCACCCTGACTACATCAGCAACGAGACGCAGGTGAGTGCTACAGTTCTAAAACATTCGGGAATCTATCTTATTAAAAATATATTGAAAGACTTTCTATTGAAACTGTAGTTTTGGAGATAATTTAGTAGTTAGGAAGTTTTGCACACTGGGGTGACAAATAATGTCATGTCACACTACTAGATATCTAATGTATGAGTATGTGTAGGTAAAAGGGACAAGGAGTGACCGTGAGTGACTGGTGACACCCGACGAGCCGCGGGACTTCAGATCGTTTGGTTTTACTGTGAAACCCAGACTTAATGTGTTAATAGTTACATAATAATTAGACTAAAAGCGGATAATCAAGTGAACTACAAGTTTAAATTCATATTCGCTTATGTTAGAACAGTATTAGGACGCCAGGTGTGATGTCCGTTCATCACATTTTATTATCTTATCATATGTTTGACTCAGTTTAATAATTTGCAATTGCTTTACATTTGAAATAAATTAAGTGAACTTGGTTTTTAATTTAGTTCAATAATTATATACAAAAAAAAAATGAATCATTTACTTCTTGATGATGTAATAAATATGATGGCAAAAAATATCATATTAGGGTCTTCAAACTAACGATGAGCTTGCGATTGCAAAAGGGCGGACTGTTGACTTACAGTGGAGTGAAACAGCGCGATGTGGTCTTGTATAACGGTAAACATATATAAACGTAAACTATAAATATGGTTTTATATTTAAAATGTCTCGAGCACAACGTCGCTTGTAAGGGCCATATCAAGCTATTTTGTTCTATTATAGGTTGCTTTTTTGGAATGGCAAGGTTGTGGTTGATTTAATGGACACCCCTCATACCACCCACAGGTCCTGACGCTGCAGGGTCCGTGGTCAGAGCGGGACGCACAGATGACGGAGACCTTCGCACGTCTGCAGGACATCTACGGAGCAGGCCGGGTGTTGGGCATCCTAGGTACTTTTATAAAGTCATTCATTAACATTTGTAATTAGTACCTGTGAAGACTGAAAGCTTTTGTCCCGCTGTGAGAGTTCAATATACATACATTTTACACGCACCTTTTACTAAGATATACCTAACCGGGGTATACATGTAACACATTCGTACACACACGCGCACATGTCACTAGCGTCGCATTGTACACACACGTAGTACAATATTAATATTCATTTTATACGTGCAGGTAACTCTGTATCGCAGAGCCCGTCAGCGGATTACATCGATGGAGAGCCTTGGTCTCGGGTACGACGTCAAGCGCTGAATGAAACCTCGTCCTCAACCAGCCCTCCTGAGGACGAGAGGCCTACAAAGGTCATGCAGAAGTTTGCACTTTATAATGCCACAGGTATGGTTGAAAAGTCCTAGGTGAAAGAAAACTAGCAATGTATATCAGGATTGCCTTCTGAACGCAGCCTACTCTCCGCAGGTCTCCCAGGCAAAGGCGCACTGCTGTTCTCGTCAGGCTGGCCAGAACTTCGACGCACTAACGGCACTACTATCAGACTGAGCACGCCTGTCGGAGAACCCACTATTAAACCTACCAGGCTCTATACTATCATGGTGGTTCGCTTTGTGGATGGAGACAGCAGAGATAAGGTGAGATAGTTGGTCGCAAAAGGTCAAGTAAATGACTCCATAGATCTTCTACCATTTTCTCCATTATAAAATGTATTGTTCCAGATAACTCTCGAGTTTAGCTTCAAGCAGTCAGCAGGCTGGTGGACGGCAGTGGGTGTGGAGGTGAAGTTTGGTCTAGAAGTTACCGGCATTAGCTTGAAGGCACCCAGCCCACCCGATGCTCCATCTGCTGTGCTCGGCAAGTCGTACCACTGCTCGCTACCCCTGGTCTACTCCGCGGAAGACGCCACACTAACGTTCCCAGACATACAGGTGGGAGACATAGCCGTGAATGATGACGTGGCTGGCCCACTTATTTCATTCTTGACATTCTAACATAATTATGTTCGTTTTGTGTCAACAGATGCAAATGTTCATGGACAGCACGGAGAGGTTTGCTGATGCTTTCGACTGCATCGGCTTCACTACTGTACCAATCTGGTAAGGTTTGCCGACTGTCAAGTTTTTAAATATCCGTTTTCTGATCACCAGATTTATAGTCAAAATGTTTCTCCCGAGAGTGTCCACTAATTAATAGTTTTGAAATAAACTTCATAAAATAACTTCGCAGGTCAGGCATCATGGTCTCCTTCATCATGCTGATCGCTCTAGGCATCTCCATAACAATGATCTTGGACATCAAGACGATGGATCGCTTCGAGAACAACAGAAGCAAGCAACTGACCATCACCGTCACTGAATAATTTATTGACAAAGTGACAATCACCGTCACCGAATAATTTATATTTATTGATAAACTGACGATCACGGTCACCGAATAATTTATATTTTTATTGACACTGACCAACATTGTCTCCAAATAATGTAAATATTTATTGACAAGCCCTTGTATAAAATCTAAGCCTAATTAAATAGTTCTCTAGTGACATGTGAAGTACACATTTATCTTGTTACAAGTTTCCGAATAGGCACGTAGGGTAATCTGTAAATAAATATTATCCGGTTCAGAAGCTTTCTCATATGATGGATATGATAATGTCTTCTCCTGATATAAAAACAACATAATCACTCGTTGAGAGCTTCCTTTTAGGGGCGACATGGTCCATCGCGAATGCCACCCCGACTAACTCGTCACGTTCAGTGAGATAATACGTGTTTATAATTTCTGTGATGTTGCTTTCTGTGTCATCTCACTGAACGTGATAACCGTATCTTTCCATGCTGGTCTGGGAAAGAAAGAAAAACATAGAAGGGCCAGCTGCTTGTCTTCCCGCGCAAGTCGTAAGAGTCGACTGAGGGAATCGGGTTAAAGCGGCGCACGGCGCGTCGGTCTAGCAAGCCGTCCCCTCACAGGGCGCCGTCGACATCCCAACCCTATTGCTAGCAACGCTTGAGGAGGTGCTTCTCTTGAAGCGTTGCTTATAAGAGTATTTTTGTACCTAAATTTTAATCGTAGTATAAGAAACCGTGAAAATTAGTAAATGACAACATAAAATGTACCATGATAACCTGTCTCTGTTCCTGTCCTCTTGTCTTTCGTTAGGTTAAGGGTAGTTAGATGTAAGTTGTATATAAGTAGTGTAAACAGGTCGCGTACATTGTGTACTGAAAGACGTTGTTTACTGTTGTTTTACGCCAACAATACAAACGATTGGAAATGTGTATTAAGATTAAATGTCATATCAATGTTATTAATGACTGTTTTATTTACTACTTCATATTAAAAGTAACTAATCTAGTTAAAACTTGGGTTAATTAAAACCACCCCAAAGTATTTGCCTTTCTGCGACACCTCGCTATCATATCGCTATCTATGTATACTAATAGACACGCACACCAAGCAGCCCGCGAAGTATTGTTTCCTGTATGCCTGCTATCATACACTAGCGGCCGCCAGCGACTTCGTTCGCGTGGAGTTAGTTATGCTTCGATCCTATCGGTCGCAGCGTGATGTTATATAGCCTAAAACCTTCCTAGATTAATGATCTGTGCAACGCAACGAATTTTTCAAATCGGGCCGGTAGTTCTTGAGATTAGCGCGTTCAAACAAACAAACAAACTCTTCAGCTTTATATATTAGTATAGATTTGTTTCCTGTGTGCATTTGTTTCTTGTGTGTCTATTAACATGCATTTGTTTACTGTGTGTCGATTGGTATACATTTGTTGCCTGTGTGTCTATATCATGCATTTGTTTCCTGTGTATCTATTGGCATACACTTGTTTCCTGTGTGTCTATTAGCATGCATTTGTTTCCTATGTGTGTATTGGCACACATTTGTTTCCTGTGTGTCTATTATCATGCATTTGTTTACTGTGTGTTGATTGGCATACATTTATTGCCTGTGTGTCTATTAGCATGCATTTGTTTCCTGTGTATCTATTGGCATACATTTGTTTCCTGTTGTCTATTATCATGCATTTGTTTCCTGTGTCTATTAGCATGCATGTGTTTCCTGGGTGTCTAGTATCATGCATTTGTTTCCTATGTATCTATTGGCATACATTTGTTTCTTGTATGTCTAATATCATGGATTTATTTCCTGTGTGTCTATTGCCACACATTTGTTTCCTGTTGTCTATCATCATGCATTTGTTTCCTGTGTCTATTAGCATGCATGTGTTTCCTGGGTGTCTATTAGCATGCATTTGTTTCCTGTGTGTCTATTATCATGCATTTGTTTACTGTGTTTCGTTTGGCATACATTTATTGCCCGTGTGTCTATTATCATGCATTTGTTTACTGTGTTTCGTTTGGAATACATTTATTGCCTGTGTGTCTATTATCATGCATTTGTTTCCTGTGTATCTATTGGCATACATTTGTTTCTTGTGTGTCTATTAGCATGCATTTCTTTCTGTTAGTAGGTATGCGTTTTTCCTCTTTGTTTTCTAATAATCTCCGATGTCATATTTTATTTCTTTTTTATTGTAGAATTTATGGATGTATGTCTTTATACGAACTAAGTTCAAAAGTTAGGTTTCCAAAGTGCTTACTATTAGTATTCCAGCGGTCACTATCCTTCTCTAACTATCACTGATGACGATCAGCGCTAATTCTCCGACAGCCGGCTCTGCTGAGTGCTGACCCACTCGCGTGTAATGTAAGATTCTGATAATATTCATATTTGCCGGAACTGTTGCATATTTGATATAAGCAGTGACACGCTCTTCATCAGGGAGACTTATTGTTGTAAGATCACGCTGGTGATATCTGGTGGTGATAAGTGTCAAGTAGGTGATAAGTTTAGAAAGAATTATAATAATGAGTTCCTCAGAACTCTTCTAATATTTCCCGTGCTTATTAGTCGTTTATGTTAGAAAGACATAAAAATAAATTGATCACATGTCTCGGGGTAGCATCGGTACCTTGGGCGGGGCGTACTACGTACAGGACACGGGTAGCGTCAGTGCCGTAGTCGAAAGAGTGAGGGTACCACGGACATGACTGCCTCCGTGGCGTAGCGGTAGCGAACGCGGCCGCTGCGCAAGGAGGTGCGGGTTCGTACCCCGCGCAGTGCAATTATTTGTATGCATGAATATGAATATTTGCACTGGTCTGGTCGTGCCTCGGAAAGCACGTTAAGCCATTGGTCCCGGTTGCCATACGAACATCTAATGGTAGTCGTTACGGGTCCAACAATTGGTCTAACTGCAATATTTCGATATCGCCTTCGGTTTGTGGAGGTCAGACGGTAGTCGCTTCACGGAAAATATCAAAGATTAGCCCAACTCAGCAGTTGTACCCTAGACTCCAAAGCTAAAAAAGCTTCGGATGCGACTGGGATTAACGCTGAGATGATGATGATGACCACGGATAAGATACTAGAGGTACGAGGTAAACAGCACGGTGGGACTTTCCGATTCCTCGATATGAGGAACAGTTAGGGTTTTTAATTTTTAATTTCATTTTATAATTTTTAGTAATGAGTATCTATACTATATACTGTTACGGGCTAAGGGTACTAAAATGCCGGTTAAGGGTTACGAAGTTTATTGGCAACGAAGGTACAGTCGATTGTAGGCAATGACAAGTAGAACGTAGCTGATGTCGCACCGAAGTCTTCCCTTATGCCCACGAAGTCGGTGTTGTAAACACACAATAACACTGCAGATGTTACTTCTCGTAGTACTCGAAGTTCTCGTTATAATTGTCGCAGTAGGTCTTCTTTAAGATCGCCTCTTTACTGTCGCTTGTTCTCGTATCGCTAGTCGAATTCAGACTGACTCTGCGCCGGCGTCGCGGCGCTATATATAGCCCAGCTGATCGAACATTCCAGATTCCTCCAGACGTAATAATAATAGCACATAACTTCGAGGTCACTCGGAAGTACCTACGGTAATTCCCGGAAACGGGTTTCTAGAAATTTCGATGTCGACACTTTGTTGACAAAACTGTTGCGACCTGTACCATTCGATAGGCCGTCCTAAGTCTAGCAATGCGTTTTATTATTGTACATAGAAAATGTCTAGATCTGGGAAAATAGGGCTTAAAAGTAACACACTGCATGTCACGCGATATTGAACCTTATGCCATCGACATAAGGTCCATTCGTAACAATACTAATATATAAAGCTGACGAGTGTGTTTGTTTGTGCGCGCTAATCTCAGGAACTACTGGTCCGATTTGAAAAATTCTTTTTGCATTGGATAGCCTATTAATCCAGGAAGGCTTTAGGCTATATAACATCCCGCTATGACCAATAGGAGCAGAGCAGTAACAAAAAATGTTGCGAAAACGGGAGCTAACGCAGCCGTACATATTGCCAATAGGAGCTGACGATGACTAATCCCACGCGAACGAAGTCGCTGGCAGCCGCTAGTCTATTATAACGACGAACATTCTTATCGGTCTAGTTACTGTATCCCAATATCAAAACGGATCAACCTTTTATTTTTTAAATTTCAAAACACAAATGTATACAATGTGTAAAGAAAACCCTTTCCGATATATAAGGATAATAAAGGTTAGGTAAACACATGACAACACCATTTTGACAGTATTATTATAAGCGATGAGACCACGTGCTGCGTGCCCTGCCGCCGTCGCGCGCGGAAGGGTTACCTACCGCTCATCTATTACCTTATTCTTTTTGCGAACAAATATTTATTTTTATAGGGGGAGTTTTTTTTAAGTTTAGGCCGGCTTTGTATCCATTAGTAGAATTAGTTATCGATGTTGGAGATGTAAACTTCGCCAATATCAAACCAAAGAGGATTGTAATTAGATATTTTTATAATTCTCTATATTGTCTGTGTGTGTCACTTACTTCTCGTTGTCATGTGAACGATGGTGTCGTCTAATAAATAAATTCATTAAAACATCTCCTGGGTAATTACTTTTTTTTCCATCATAACCCAACAGGTTATGGGCCCAGGACGTTAGTCTCGCGTCGAAATTATTATTTTCGCGTGTTTTGGTGGAAATAAGTATTATTTCAAAATTTCACGTCAGTTACGTTTTTCAACAAAATGGCTTCAGGGGTTTCAGGATCTTCAGTGGGCATTCCAATAGACAAATTAAAAGGGATGGAGGATTATAATAATTGGAAATTTATTATGAAGATGATCCTAATACACGAAGACCTGTATGAAACCATTGAATCGGAAGATTGCAAAGATGAACGTAAGAAACAAAAGGCACTCGCGAAAATTTGTCTGTCTGTTGGACCGTCTGCTTTGCAGCATGTGCGCAACGCTAAAACTGCTTATGAAGCTTGGACATGTTTGCAAAAAGCTTATGAAGATAGGGGCCTATGCAGAAGACTAGGGTTGCTGAGATCGCTTTTTGGGGTGAAATTGAAGGAGATGGAAGGCATGCAAGCGTACATAACGAGAGTCACAGAGTTAGCACAACAATTGGCTGATATTGGTTCACCTTTAGATGATGAGTTTGTTGCTGTCATTTTATTAAGTGGGCTAACAAGCGATTTTGACCCACTAATAATGGCTCTAGAAAATTCTGACAGTAAGTTGACCAGTGAAGTCGTGAAGTCTAAACTGATGCTGGAACAGTTGCGTAGGGATGACAAAGAGGTACCAGATGTGAGCGCATTGGCTACAAAGAAAGTGTACAAGTGCTTCAGATGCAAGAAGGCAGGCCATATGAAAAAGGATTGTCCCATGAAGGGTTCATATTCTGTTGGAAAAGATAAGCCGAAGAAGGATAGCAGTACTCTTTTGACAGCATTGTCAGTGTATCCAAAACGTCAAATTTGGTATGTTGATTCCGGTTGTACAAACCATATGTGTAACAGCAAGGATCAGATGATGGACTTTGAGCGATCCAGGTCTACAGAGGTGAATGTGGCTAACGGAGAGAGCATATTTATGGAAGGAAAAGGCAGAGTTTGTGTAAATTTAAAGAAATTAGGTTACAAAACAATAAGTAATGTGTATTATGTTCCTGCATTATCTACCAATTTGCTATCTGTAAGTGAATTGTCTAGAAAGGGATATAGGGTAATATTTACTTCTACAGAATGTAGGATTTTGGATGGAGGTAGGGTTGTAGCTACTGCTACATGTAACAACGGCCTATACGAATTGGATTGTTACAAAGCAGGCAAGCGACAGTCAGAGAGGGCCATGACTTCTTTCTGTGTGGATGGGGAACCGGATGCTGGCTTACAAGGTGGTCTTGAGGCGGCATGGGGCATCGGACATAAAGTAAGTCAGGAGATTTGGCATCGGAGACTGGCACATCTCAACTCCAGAAGTATGAACCTAATGAAGAATGGATTAGTCACAGGTATGGATTATGATGTTTCTACTTTTAATCCTTGTGTTCCATGTATTGAGGGCAAACAACCTAAGCTGCCGTTCTCTAAGAAAAGTTATAGTAGGTCAAAGGAGCTATTAGGGCTTGTACATACGGATGTATGTGGACCTATGCAGGTACCATCGCTAGGTGGGATGCGTTATTTTGTAACTTTTATAGATGATTTTTCTAGAAAAACATTTATTTATTTTCTAAAAAGGAAAGTTCAGGTTTTTGAAAAATTTAAATTATTTAAGGCTTTAGCCGAGAATCAGACGGGAAAGAAACTAAAGGTCCTTAGGAGTGACAATGGGGGTGAATATGTCAATCATGTTTTTCAAGAGTATCTAGAAAACTGTGGGGTAAAACATGAAACTACAATACCCAAATGCAGTTCACAGAACGGAGTTGCTGAGCGAGGCCACAGATGTATCATGGATAAGGTTAGGTGCATGCTGCAGGACTCAGGGCTTGAAAAACATTTTTGGGCTGAGGCGGCAAACACAGCCGTGTACCTCAAGAATCACTCACCCACCAAAGCCGTCATGGGACTAACTCCAGAGGAAGCGTGGACTTCAAAGAAGACAAACGTAGCACACTTACGTGTCTTTGGTTGTCTGGCATACGCTGTGTCTGATAAGTGTAGGAAACTAGATCCGAGAAGTAAGAAGTATGTATTTGTAGGATACTGTGATACTAGTAAGGGTTACAGATTAGTAGATCCTTCTTGTCCTAAGACTTGCATAAAGGCTAGGCACGTCGTATTTCTCGAGAATAGTTTCATAAACAAAAATGTGTCAAATGGTGATAAAGTGGCATCTGACAGTATTGGTATAATACCAATGGAAAATAGTACTATACCGTTGAATACTTCAGTGACTCCTGGTGAGTCAGGAGAGCAGTCGCGGGACACATCTGTCCCGTTGAGTGATGAAATGTCGGGTGACAGAAATCTTCGCAGGCAAACTGTATTTAGTCTGAATGAAACCGATGATTTTCAGGTCACACACCACTCATCCGATCCTACATATATTCCAGGTTCCTCCAGCATTGATTCTGATGAGTCAGCAATGACATTTGAAGATGCTGATCAATCCGTCGAGT
Organism: Sesamia nonagrioides; assembly: GCA_017933935.1. Taxonomy (NCBI): domain Eukaryota; kingdom Metazoa; phylum Arthropoda; class Insecta; order Lepidoptera; family Noctuidae; genus Sesamia; species Sesamia nonagrioides. The sequence goes on from JADWQK010000345.1 coordinate 845,466, forward strand.
TTGCGGGGCTCGGGGGGACTACGGGGGACGATGACTTTCCAGTCACGGCAGAGCAGGCATTGAGTAGTGGTGAAGCTGCACACTGGCGTAAGGCAATGATAGATGAGTATGATTCGTTTATACAAAATAAGTGTTGGTCATTAGTAGATCTTCCTAAAGGGCATAAAGCTGTAAAGTGTAAATGGATCTTTACTAAAAAGAGGGGTTTAAATAATGAATTATTACGTTATAAAGCTCGCCTCGTAGCAAAAGGGTTTACGCAAAGGTATGGGGTAGACTACTATGAGACATTTTCACCGGTTGTTAGATACTCAACTATTAGGATTTTATTGGCCTTAGCTGCTCAGTATGATATGGTGATAGAACATCTTGATGTCGTAAACAGCGAACGGTAGCCTTGTCTAGTGCAGAGGCTGAGTACATGGCAATCTCTGACTCTTGCAAGGAGGGTTTGTTTTTACAAACGTTTATTCGGAAGTGTACTGGTGTTGAATGTAGCATAAGTTTATTCAATGACAATCAGTCAGCTCAAAAGATTTGTTGTAACACTCTATCCCATTCTAGAACAAAACACATAGATATAAGACATCATTTTGTCAAAGATTTAATTAACAAAAATGTTGTAAGTGTTAGTTATGTAAGTACTGAAGAAATGGTGGCAGATGTACTAACGAAGTCGTTATGTAAAGATAAACATATGAAGTGTATATCCAAGATGCTAAACATAAGCTAGGATATAGGTTGCGCTTTGATTATGTGTACATAACAGTATAGGTTCTTTGTTACGTGTTTTGTTTATCTGCTGTAAACTATTTTTATTGTACTGTTTATATAATATTTATGTCAGAGGCACTATGTATAACAGAGTTGTTTTAATTAGACTTGTGGAAGTGGAGCCTACATGTAACTTAGGTTTCATGATTGTTTAATTTTCAATATAGTGTGTTCTTTGAATTAAGGCCTAGAACTTAGAAGCTTATGTAACTGATATTGTCTTAGTTTAAGGCCTAGTGTTGGAGATGTAAACTTCGCCAATATCAAACCAAAGAGGATTGTAATTAGATATTTTTATAATTCTCTATATTGTTTGTGTGTGTCACTTACTTCTCGTTGTCATGTGAACGATGGTGTCGTCTAATAAATAAATTCATTAAAACATCTCCTGGGTAATTACTTTTTTCCATCATAACCCAACAATCGATACCTAACAATACCTTCACGGATCGGACAGGGTTTTCAACACATATTTTATAATCAATTTTAGTTTCAGATATACAATTTTAAACACTTTTTTTTGTTTAGTTTTCCAGAGTAAGATTGACCCTCCACGGCCAAACTCAACGACATTTAGCTCATCGTACCCGGCACACATCGCAACACTACTGGTCAAACCCGTCCTCCGTACGGGTATTTTTCATTTTCACAGTATAATATCCTAAAGAGTACCTACTGCTCTGTTGTTTTGTGCTCTTGTTACTACTGCATAACACGACTGTCTTAAATAATTGCATGACAACTTTACTAACTACAGAATCCCATAAATAAACGATATTGTTTTACTATATGCACGACCTCGCTGATGTGACTATTGTGACAACGTCATAATACTTATGATTTAGATAAGTTATGGCTAATTCTGAAACTATGTACGAGTAGGTGTAATTGGCAATCTGAAAACGAAAAGAAGATTTTAGTAATGCTTCAGAATCTGTGACACTCTATGAACACAATGCAAACCTTTTTATCAATATTTCTATTGCTGGCTGAGCGTCTCCTACATCAGGTTATATTTAGTTGTCTCATCAAGTTATAGATATAAGTAAGGCGCTTTCTACCGTGAGCTTGATAATCCTTGGCAGACAGGTCTTAAGTGTGTTACCAATAAAAATAGCATCGCATTTGTTAAGACACGTCTGGTTCTGAGGTCTGGTCTTACAAGGGAGAAATAGGTTTGTTATGAAGTTCGGTGCGAACTAAATTCCAAATGAATGAACACATGTGGTACTGTATGTAATAAATAAGTAAGTATAGACCTATGGAAACGGACGACTCTAGAGATAGTAGCATTGCTACTTTAGTTTGAAAACAGACTTCAATGGGGGACTTCAGTAGACCTGGCCAGAGGTCTACTTCAAAAATTTAAAGGAAAAAATGTCATTCAAAAGGTACAAATTGAATTATGTAACTTTATTCTTTAACCTGCCACCAACATCATTATTATGACATTTTAATTTTCTTGATATATCTCATTTCTGTTATCATACCAATACTACAACATTCAATAGTTTCATCTTAACAACAATAAAAAGCTATAGATTATAGAACCGCCACGCGAGACAAAAGCGAAAGTTGTTCAAATGTTGATGTATGGTCTACGATGGTGAATGGTGAATCACGTACCATGCTGCACCATCGCGATGTGTCCATGGCTTCCCTCGCAAATGGGGCAATTATTAACGTTTATTGGAAACCCTAAAATGTCGGTTTTTTTTAATGCTAGAAACTAGTGCTGGACCGCAATCCCGCAGTTTATTAAAAAGCCTATTCACTCAAAAAAACTGAGTGAATAGGAAGGAAGACGGCAATTGGGTGAGGTGATGCAATGTGAAACCCAACTACACGACTAACGATGCTGCGTCAGAGAGAGATTGATCTGGAGATCCTCCAGGACCGCGTCTTACGAAAACCGGTATGTTACGTGGGTAACAAATGTCTTGCCATGGCGCCTCCGCCGGGCCGGAACAAGCGGGGTAGACCAAAGAAGTGCTGGCTTGACGTTGTAAGAGATGACATGCGTGCCAACAATCTCACACCACGGGATGCCAGAGATCGTGCGAAATGGAGGCGTATTAGTAGGAAAGCGGACCATGGGCTCCAACGCGAAAGCCGCGGATGCAACCGGGATCATAAGCTGAGATGATGATGATGATCCTCCAGGATCAAACTCCCGACACAACAATATTTTTCGCATCGTACCTGGCACATATCGCTACACAACTGCTCGTATCCGTCCTCCATACGGCCTCACCAGACTTCATCAGAACCCGACGAATCGCTTGGCGGCATGACTTTGTTAGACGGAAATTTTAGTTCATCAGCACCTTAATTGGGTAACACACTGTCATTTTGAAATCGAAATTGGTAATCCATTGCTTTATAAATATTAAAAAATGTTTTGACTCAACGTAAATAACGCAATGAACGTTGTTGATCTGTAAAATGAAAGGCATTGCTTGCTACTGATACGCCACTGTTTTCGTTAAAGCAAAACTCTTGAGAAATCCTGGAACCTGGAATATGGATACATAATATGGTCAAGAATTGTCAACTTGCAGAGATGTAGCACACTGGCTAATACTCATACGATTTCTTTTAGACCTCAATAGGACGCTATGTTGCTAAAATTATGTTATTTATTCAAATGTATGTAATTTTGTTAGTAATAACATGGTCTATGGTAACTTATCCTATACACATGGAGTAGTTGATATTACTTATAATGGGTTAAAGTATTTGATTGGATCGAGTAAAAGTTATAAGCAGTAGCGGGTGAGAAGGACACAATAGAAGCTCTTTATTTTAAAGACAATGCGGAGACAGATAGACACGTCATTACTAAAAAAAATGGCATTGAAACAGACAGAGTGCTCATAATTTAAAAGAAAAAAACAGAGATTTGAAATTTTGAATTTCCGAAGTACTAGGTACATATTTATCTAGGACTTAAGGTATGGACGACAGCGGGTCAACCACAGAAATCGTAATATATGACCATTTCTGTGGGGTCAATGTAGATTATATGTAGAATCTAAATCATTAAGGCTCAAGGTTGATTTATATGTAGATAAAGTTGAAAATGTAATAAAGAAATCTGACAGATTGTAGTAGCTTGATGTACTGGCGTCTGTACTAAGATTCAGGACAAGTGCCGCAGTTGTGTGCCTATATATTTTAAAGTTTGCCCCACTCTAGGAATATCTCGTGTATCGTGGGTGCGTTTAAAAACGTATAAAGTCACATCAGTCATCAGTCAGTCAAACACAAACAGCCAGACCCGGAACAGCAATTTTTTTCATGCGGGAATCGAACCATCCACACACAGTGCAGCAGTCGATCGCTCAGGCACTGCGTCAATCGTGTCGTCATATTAACAATGTTGTTGCTATTAAGGTAATTAAAAAAAAAACCGGCCAAATGCGAGTCGGACTCGCACACCGAGGGTTCCGCTGTACAAACGTAGCGGTTTATAATTTATGACGTACTAGCTTTCCGCCAGCGGCTTCGCCCGCGTGGAGTTCGGTTATATCGCGCTGTTTAAATTCCCCTCGGGAACATCACATTTTTCCGGGATAAAAGGTAGCCTATGTTCTTTCTCAGGGTCTAAAGATTGTCTGTGCCAAACTTCATCAAAATCGGTTGAGAGGTTTAGGCGGGAAAGCGTAACAGACAGACAGAGTTACTTTCGCATTTATAATACTAGCATTGATTTATAATTTTTCACAGTTTAGAGGCAAATAGATTTAAGAAGTGTTTGATATGAATTTCAACTTTAATATCTCTACGCGTTCATGTGAAAAAGGGTAGGTAGTAAGTTTATAATTATTAAAAAAATATTTTATGTCATGTAAGCAAAAATAATATTTTAATATTTTATGTAAGTTCAAATTTATCATTTTCACAATTTTTCCTTTATCTGTTTGTACTATAATATAACGTTGCTTCGTGCCGAATTTCAAGATTCTGAGTTCACAGGAATTACCTTGTAGGTTTTGATTCCCTAGCGTGTGACGGAAATTCGTCTAAGGTGTCGGTATAAACTGCTGTATCTTTTGATCGCTTTAACATAGAAGTTTGATTTTTTCACTGCTTAAAGGGACAATAGACCTAGGTATTTGGTATAAATTTAAATTTGATACCTTTATTAGTTCGTGAGAAATAAGGTAGTAAGTTTCATTTTATTAAAATATATTTATTATATTATATAACTAAAAAATGTGATTATCGCAATTTTTCCTATATTTGCATTATATGACAATCCTCCATGCCAAATTTCAAGATTCTGAGTTTACGGGAAGTATCCTGTAGGTTTTGATTCCTTTGCGAGTGTCGAAAATTTGTTGAAAATATCGACATATCGGCTATATCTTTTGATTGGCTTGGCTTAGAAGTTTGATATTTTCACAGCTTAAAGGGACAATAGACCAAGGTATTTGGTATAAATTTAAATTTGAAAACTTTATTCGTTCGTGAGAAATAAGGTAGTAAGTTCCATTTTATTAAAATATGTTTATTATATTATACAATATGTAAAGAAAACCCTGTCCGACCCATAAGGATTATAAAGGTTAGGTAAACACTTGACCAAATATAATATAAAATTTTGCATAATCATCATAGTAACAATACTAATGAATTTTGAAATAATCCTTTTTTCCCGGGTATTAATTCCAATTTCCCCGAAATTTGGTAATTTTTAAAAAACTGACAACACCATTTGTGACGGAGCGAATAGCGATGCGACCACGTGCCGCATGCCCCGCCCCCCTTCACCCGCGCATACATTCGCGGGTGAAGGGGGGCGGGGCTATCGGGTTGCCTACCGCACATGCATTAAGTTACCTCGCTTTTTCGAAATAATATTTTTTTTTTTTGGGGATTTTTTTTTAAGTTTAGCCCGGCTTTGTAGGCATTATTAGAATCAGTTAACGATACCTAACAATACCTTCACGGATCGGACAGGGTTTTCTTTACATATTGTATAACTAAAAAAATGTGATTTTCGCAATGTTTACTATATTTGCATTATATGACAATGCTTCATGCCAATTTTCAAGATTCTGAGTTTACGGGAAGTATCCTGTAGGTTTTGATTCCTTTGAGAGTGTCGAAAAATTGTTGAAAATATCGACATAATCGGCTGTATCTTTTGATTGGCTTGGCTTAGAAGTTTGATATTTTCACAGATTAAAGGGACAATAGACTCGAGTATTTCAGCTTGATACGTCCACGCGTTCTTGAGATAAAGGGTCTTGACAGACAGACAGACAGACAGACGGACAACAAAGTGATCCTATAAGGGTTCCGTTTTTTCCTTTTGAGGTACGGAACCCTAAAAACAACATTAAACTCCTTTGTAGTCCAGTAACAGTATTAGTTATAATAAAAAGTAAAAAAACTAAAACCCAACTACGACAAAAAACGACGCTGAAAAAGTATAAAACAAGATTTTCAGAATACTGAACTGAACAAAGTTGCTAATATAGTTGCAAGTAAATGGACACAGTCGACTCTACCAAGATGCCTTCGTTGTAAATTGACATTAATGTCATACAATACTATTCTGAAGTATGCAATATTCACTATGTAGAGATAAATTTTCATGTTTGGAAAACCGCAGTCACACGTTATCAAAGTGCTACGGTAGGTATATATAACGTGTGACTACGCCTTTCCAAACATGAAAAATTATCTCTACATAGTGAATATTGCATACTTCAGAATAGTATTGTATGACATTATTGTCTATTTACAACGAAGGCATCTTGGTAGAGTCTACTGTGTCCATTTACTTGCAACTATATTAGCAACTCTGTTCATTTCAGTATTCTGAAAATCTTGTTTTATACTTTTTCAGCGTCGTTTTTTGTCGTAGTTGGGTTTTAGTTTTTATACTTTTTATTATTTCTACTATTTTGGTGTTAAAGTGTATTTGTGGCGCATAATATTAACAAAAGTTAAATTGACGAACTAAAAACTAGGTAGTTAACATACGACATCTCTTTTGACTTATGTATCGGCGTATAGTAATATGTAGAGATATCCTATTTTACTATTTCGTAGCGCGTGGATCGTAGCACGTATAGCAAAGGTTTCCTCGTATGAAGCTCCCGGTTTTTCGTAGTAGCGACGCACATTTGCGTCGATGGCAGCGAATGGGTCATGAATTAGTGGATGAGGTCGTTAGTATAAATAGATTGGATGTTTCATATATTAAGAGGACCTGGGAAGATTTCTTGATCTATGTAATTCTGCTAACGATCGACTGTCAAGTGGATTTTTAAGTAATTTATTATGATCCAAGGCACTTATAAATAATCCCTTTATGGCTTTGACTCTACTGAGAGCGACATAGGCCTGTCCTTTAGCAAAAAGTGACTTTCCTAGATCGATAAATTGTTTGTCTAGAGTAAAACCTTGTATGGTGACAAGTTTTATAGCTCATAACCAACAAAATATCAAGGCCCTTCTAATGGTACTGCAGTGGTCTTATTCTGATAAGTAGTAGAACGAAAAGATGTGAATTATATGCAATCAGCCCATGAATACAGGTAAAGTCACAAGCAAATGCTAGTAATATATATATATTCAAAATGTACAAGTAAAGCGCTTTCAAATGATACCAAACACGGCATATTTATCTTAACTTTATTTTTTTACTCTGTATGTTTTGTCCGCTAGAGGGCGCCACATTAGATTTTGTGAAACTTCATATAGCCTATAACCAGCGGACAGTTAAGACCCTTCTAATGATATGTCATTTGTCGAATTCGAATAAGTAGTTTAGAAGTTACGAGGGAACAGATGAACATACATACATACATACATACATACATACATACATACATACATACATACATACATACATACATACATACATAGCCTGTCAAAATCATAACCCTCCTTTTGCTTTGCCGTAGTCGGGTAAAAATAGATGTCTCGCCGCGCTCGTCATTTCGCTCCACACACCAAACTAATATATCTATAACAGTGATAAACTTTCACTTATTAACGTGAGGACGAGCGCGGGGGTGAGGCACCTACCGAGCGGTGGCACGGTAGGAGGGGGATAGCATTATTGAAATTTTATTTAAATGGCGTCGGCACACTTGTAGGCGACCCACTGCGCCTGCGTTATGTACCAGTTTAGATAATTGATGTTACGACTTAGTTTCCGATAGATAGACCACTTTTGATTTCTGCTTTTCATCCTTTCGCGACCTGAGTGTCTCACTCTCACCCACTGGAACTCTTTGTATTTGTCCTAACAGCTACTAGGTTATTACTATCACGATACCCAGGATTGGCAGTACCTACATATTGATTTACTACTGATAAACAAACCGCGTATCATAAACCTCTCTATGCGTTCTAAACAAAGGGTCTCGAAATAGAAAGAATATTAATCCCTCATGCGATCGATGAAGTCGACTGTAGTAGCCATAACTAGGTATTATAAACAACGTGTATGTACAAATGTGTCTATACAAGCACCATGCAGGAGAAATCAGAAACGCTCCGCTCGGGCGGCGAGCGCGGTGCGTCGACCTCTGGCGTTAGCTGTTGCGCGCGCGCAAGTACTATGATCTATCGTAAGCTGCGTGGCGAGCTCGGTAAATCGATATCGATATAATCGGTCTCCCAAATACATTTAGAAATTGATACTGTATCAATTTCAAAATGTATTTGGGAAAAAATGTAACATGGTTTAAAAATGATTGGAATCGATTCGGTAGCTTATTCTGAACAAACTGTATTCAGGTTTCGTATAAACAAAAACTAACTTTGTATAATTGACTATTTTGTTTACAATGCGTACATATGTGGGCACGTGCGTACATATGTGGGCACGTGCGTAGATATGTGGGCACGTGCGTACATATGTGGGCACGTGCGTGCATATGTGGGCTGTCACGCTCTTTATGCCTGGAGGCTTTTACCCGTTTTTAGGCTTCCGTACCCAAATGGCAAAAAACGAAACCCTTATGGATTCGTCATGTCGGTCTGTCCGTCTGTCCGTCCGTATGTCACAGCCATTTTTTAAACTATAAGAGCTATACTGTTGAAACTTGGTGGGTAGATGTATTCTGTGAACCGCATTATGATTCTGATGCAAAAATAAAAATAATAATAATAAATATTGGGGGCTCCCCATACTTAGAACTAAAACTCCAATTTTTTTTTTTATAAAATACATACGTGTATGGTATCTATGGATGTCTTCAAAAATGATATCGAGGTTTCTAAAACACTTTTTTTTTAAACCGAATAGTTTGCGTGACTGACGCTTCCAAAGTGCAAAAAAGTTGGTCCCCTCCCTCTAACTTCTAAAATAAGTAAATGAAAAATCTAAAGAAAACATATGACGTACATTACTATAAAAACTACCAACGAAAATTGTTTTGAACGAGATCTAGTAAGTAGTTTTTTTTATACCTCGTAAATCGTAAACCGCTTAATATCGCGTAATCTTTCATACAAATAACTTAAATCCTTTATTTTCATAAATCAATCAAATCAAATCAAATCAAAGCATTTATTTCAAATAAACCAGTTACAGGCACTTTTGAATTGTCAGAAGGTCGGTCAGTCAATAAGATGAAGCTAGTCGCCCATTCCAAAGAGTAGGTACCTATGGAGAAGAACGGGCAAGAAACTCCATGGACACTCTTTTAAAGTTTCAAGCTATTGTTACAAATATTTGATTACATCATTCATGTTGAAATCAACCGTGTGAGAACGATGCAGAAATAAATTGTACGCCGAGAGCGTCCATTATGAAAAACACACAAAAATCAATTCAGAAATTAAAATACGCCGTGGCAGCTAAGAGATGACCAGTCCCCTCCGACGGCGTCCGTTCACGAACATGACGAATGGATCAGCATCATTCAGCTCAACCATATTCAAGGGAACTCAATGACCCAACACACACGCCACCATCAGCGAGACATTTGAGTGAGCATGACATACTCTCAACAGCCAGAGCACTATCAAGTCAATAAAAAAGACTAACCCAACAAAAAAAATGCCTTACAGCACATTCGTACATTGTGCTCACACGTTTGCCATGCAATTATACAATACTAAGAAATTGAATCTACACAATGCTAAGATAGTTTTGTCCAAGGTTCAGCAGCTCCAACAGTGTTCCCGAATCTGTGGAAAGTTTAGCTCCTGTGTAGCTGTAGAAGTGCCGAACACCTCTGTCAGCGATACAATTCCGTAACGTACAATATGCTTGGCTACATAGTGTGTAATACAGGCTTTGAATTAGTAACATTAACAGTTACATATTAAAACTACAAGAGGTATGGAACAATGGTACGGAACCCTTTGTGCGTGACTCCGACACGCACTTGGTCGGTTTTTACTTCCTTACATTTGCAGTTTTAATAATTTTTTTTTACCCGACTACGGCAAAGCTAAAGGAGGGTTATGATTTTGACAGGCTATGTATGTATGTATGTATGTTCATCTGTTCCCTCGTAACTTCTAAACTACTTATCATAATTAGATAAATGACATATCATTAGAAGCGTCTTAATTGTCCGCTGGTTATAGGCTATATAGGGTGTAACAAAATTTAAGGTGACGCCCTCTAGCGGACAAAACATACAGAGTAAAAAAATAAAGTTAAGATAACTATGCCGTGTTTGGTATCATTTGCAAGCGCTTTTCTTGTACATTTTGAATATATATATATTACTATCATTTGCTTGTGACTTTACTTGTATTCGTGGGCTGATTGCATATAATTCACATCTTTTCGTTCACAGCTTCTTTACTACTTATCAGAATAAGACCACTGCAGTGCCATTAGAAGGGTCTTGATATTCTTTTGGTTATGAGCTATAAAGCTTGACACCAAATTTAGAATTGCGCCCTCTAGCGGACAAAAAGTTCTATTTTAATATAAATTATACCGTGTTTGGTATCACTTGAAAGAGCTTCACGAGTACTTTATGTTGGTACATAATTACAAGAATGCTTTTTAGTTCATGAATTTAACTTTTGTTAATATTATGCGCCACAAATACACTTTAACACCAAAATACCTAGTACAAATAATAAAAAGTAAAAAAAACTAAAACCCAACTACGACAAAAAACGATGCTGAAAAAGTATAAAACAAGATTTTCAGAATACTGTACTGAACAAAGTTGCTAATATAGTTGCAAGTAAATGGACACAGTAGACTCTACCAAGATGCCTTCGTTGCAAATTGACAATAATGACATACAATACTAATCTGAAGTATCCAATATTCACTATGTAGAGATAAATTTTTAGGTTTGGAAAGGCGTAGTCACACGTTACATATACCTACCTACCGTAGCACTTAGACGTGTGACTGCGGTTTTCCAAACAACTAATCTACCATTTACTTGCAACTATATTAGCAACTTTGTTCAGTTCAGTATTCTGAAAATCTTGTTTTATACTTTTTCAGCGTCGTTTTTTGTCGTAGTTGGGTTTTAGTTTTTTTAGTTTTTTTACTTTCCTGGTATTTTGACGTAGTTCGCTGGCATATGGTGGATAGTTTCAATTAATGTTCTGTGTTAGTACAGCATAAAGTCATTTGTTTTTTTTTTGTTAAATGATCAGACAGCTGTGCTGTGAGAGGGTGGCGAAGGCCGAGCGTTTTGGGGGGACTGACTTATGTAATATTTGAAAATGTACTGATTCTCAGCCTAATTTGAATAAAAGACTTGATTTTGAATCAAAGGTGTAATCTAGTTTTAAATAAAAATATTATCTAATTACGCGTATTTTTTTTTTGTGTAGACTTATTGACACAAATAAAATCATAGTCAGTTTCAGTCAACGTTTTAATTTATGAAAAATACCATAGAATGTGAATTAGGAGACAAGTACATGGTAGTCTAGCGAGCACGTCGTAGGGTCATGGATGTTAGTTTTATTTGCTATCCACTTTCGCGGCATTGTGCGAAGGTCGTGAGATGACATTAGATAGCAAGTGCATGCTCGTCGTGTATGAAATGGTAATGTGCATGTGAATTGAGGAGAGATGACTTCACCAGTGGTTTTATAATTAATACGTAGTTATTGTAGCAGTAGGTAGTTATGATACTGTAGTGCAGTGGTATCTACTAACGCCACATCAGCTACATGCGTACTGTGTAGATTCTGCAACTCCTCCGTGGCGCAGCGGTCATCACTCCTGCCTGCGACGTGGAGGCCCCGGGTTCGATCCCCGGCCAGGTCATGATGGAAAACGATCTTTTCCTGATTGGCCTTGGTTTTGGATGTTGATCTATATATGAATATGTATCTATTAAAATGTAGTTTCGTTGAGTTTTAGTATCTCATAAAACAAATCTCGAACTTACTTTGGGGCTAGCTCAATCTGTGTGATTTGTCCGTATATATTTATTTATTTATATACAAGTACCCAACATCAACAGTCAAGTGAGTTACACCCTGTTGCTCACAAATTAAAATATTCAAAATAGCATTTAGTTATGCGGTTAGCTCATACTGAATTTAGCTACAGACGTCCGGTCTACTTAACCAAACCAGTTTTAGGAGGAGACAACAATGGAACAAATGCTGTTTTTCCAGACAGAATCGATTATGGCATATACCATATTGGAGTGTATTTCGGTGGAAACTTAAAATAAAATGAGATCATTATGGACTCAGTGGGGCACAGCAAGCTCGAGTTAGAAGAGAGGAAACTTTAATATAACCTGTTGGTATATGACTACAATCCTTTAGAAAATGCTTAAAAAATGTATTAATTTTAGCAATAAATTTTAATGAGCTAATTTACAGAATTTAACCAAAATGTATTTCGGAGTATTGAATCTAGTATTTCTTAAGAAAACAGATCAAGGAAGGCATGATTAATTTGAATTACTTGCCTAAAGGCAACTTAAAAGTACATAACATACACCCAAGCTGCCACATTTGACAAACGACACACACAATTATCAGTTTTGTAGATACGTGGACAGGTAGGTACTTATGTTTAGAAAGTGGTCAGTTTTGTCACTTTATCAAACAAGCTTTAGCAGTTACAGACGAACCTGGTCTGTGTTACGTAACATGTCAGATGAACCAATACATCGACGCTGCCGGAGCCTCAGGACAGACATGACAACGTGTGTGACTGAATATTCATCAACTACCCGTTTACTAAAACCAAGTACAGTAATACCCCGACTTACGCGAATTTGGAGTTACGCGATTTAATTTTCTCGTCTATCCTTTTTTTTTGTTTGAACGCCGCGCAGTCAAGGACAAGCGGCGTCCCTAGTTTCTGGCTCCCCCGCGCGCCCGCATTATTATTCGTTCAGTTTCAGTTTACAACAGGCACATCGTGTAGTGCGGAATCGGCGCGTACGTACATAAGTTATTTTTGTGCGTTGTAAATTGTACCTTGACTTACGCGAATTCCACTTACGCGGATAGTGCTCAGTCCCACTCATCGCGTTACTGTACAGTACATAACCCTTCCATGGACTGGGAAGGTTGATAGTTATGGCACAGAGATAGTTTATTGGTTGATAGAGTAACAGACATACATTCAAGCATTTACGTTTTAATTTAGGGTTAGTATGATTAGATGTGCTTAATGGGTGTCTCGGGCTGACAAATCGCTACCGGTACCGATCATAGTTTATGAGTATCTTGTTTAAGGTTGGTAAATATATTTAATACCGCAAGCTCCGTTACCCACAAAGACTACTATACTGCGTAATCAAACGCATCATCATGTCATGATATACATACTGTAAATGTGTCAATGTGAGTGATGAGCAGGGAGCTTGTGTGTAGCGGGACTGGACGGTAGTAGGGTGTGGACACAGTGGGCTACACTCATACATTGAGGGAAGCATTCATTATTTTTATGACGCAATTCGCAGCGTATGTTTTGCAGTTTATTTTGTATAACGTGACTAGTAAATATCAGAACTAGCTGTGACTGTCCTTTAGGGAGCACGACGGTTGTCAGTCACCACCAGATACAATATACACAGTTGAAGGTAACGGTCCTTTTGGACAACTAATAAATATCAGAACTAGCTGTGACTGTCCTTTAGGGAGCACGACGGTTGTCAGTCACCACCAGATACAATATACACAGTTGAAGGTAACGGTCCTGTTGGACAACTAATAAATATCAGAACTAGCTGTGACTGTCCTTTAGGGAACACGACGGTTGTCAGTCACCACCAGATACAATATACACAGTTGAAGGTAACGGTCCTTTTGGACAACTAATAAATATCAGAACTAGCTGTGACTGTCCTTTAGGGAGCACGACGGTTGTCAGTCACCACCAGATACAATATACACAGTTGAAGGTAACGGTCCTTTTGTACAACTAATAAATATCAGAACTAGCTGTGACTGTCCTTTAGGGAGCACGACGGTTGTCAGTCACCACCAGATACAATATACACAGTTGAAGGTAACGGTCCTTTTGGACAACTTATAAATATCAGAACTAGCTGTGACTGTCCTTTAGGGAGCACGACGGTTGTCAGTCACCACCAGATACAATATACACAGTTGAAGGTAACGGTCCTGTTGGACAACTAATAAATATCAGAACTAGCTGTGACTGTCCTTTAGGGAACACGACGGTTGTCAGTCACCACCAGATACAATATACACAGTTGAAGGTAACGGTCCTTTTGGACAACTAATAAATATCAGAACTAGCTGTGACTGTCCTTTAGGGAGCACGACGGTTGTCAGTCACCACCAGATACAATATACACAGTTGAAGGTAACGGTCCTTTGCCGTAAGTTAGTAGGTACTGTATTATATTGAAATAATATGTTAGGTAATATTGTTACATCGTAATGTCCGTAAGGTTAAGCTATGCTTGCTGCGGTCAGTTCGTAGATGGGTGGACATACATTAGATATCGAGATACCCATTCATGGTTCGGTAAGAACGTTAAACCTTAGGTCCCGGCTATTACTTGTAGATCATTAACAGTCATTACGGGATAACCAATTTTTCCAAAGGGTATCGCATTACCCAGTAACTGAGCTAGGTGGACGTCAGGTAGGTAGTCGCTCTGTATAAAATAACAGTATTCATGGGCATCTATCGAGACCGCGAATTAAATAGTTTGGGAAAGGAAAATCAGCACCCTAATTGCGTAACGACCTATTAGTAACGACCTATTAGTATCAATTGGAATCATTTTTAAGCCTATTGCTTGCCCATTGCTCCTTAAGTTCTAAAAACGTGTCTGCTCGACAACGTTAATACCGCAATGAAGGTTGTTTACCTTCAATATGAAACCCATTGTCCCATCACTATAAACATAAATTTACGTTATTATGTAATATTTCAGAGGATAAACAAAGAGAGTTGTTTATCTTGTCGAATGAAGACATTTCAAAATGAACACTACTCGCCGAATACAACCTGCAACACACACAATGTTTATCGTACAAATACTTGTAATAGGTACAAATACTATGTCATGTGTAAAGAACTTTATGTAATAAAGTAAATACGCGTGACTTTTACCTGCTTATGTCAATATTGAGATATGAGTGATTGGAAAGCAGGTGTGCGCTAGAATGATGTGCGTTGGCGGAAATTCCATGTGTTTTGACATCGCTGGACTTAGAGCCGTAACTCATAATAGAAGATGATTTCGTGTTACAACAAAATGAAACGCAAAACGGAGCAGCCAGGAAGAGGCCACCTGTGCACACCTGTGCACACACTGATGCTCTATCATATCACTTGCGCTGAAGGCTACTCTTCGTTTAGGTTGGCCGCAATCGAAACGGGAATGAAGATTGCTGAATGCTGCCGAGGAAGAAGTTTTAGGATTTATAATGTTCTCAGATCCGTTTTCTGTGAAAATCATGCCGGAGTATTGATTGTCATCATCATCATCTCAGTGTCAATCCCAGTCGCATCCGAAGCCTTTTTAACTCTGGAGTCTGGGGTCCGCTTTACCAGTCTAATTGCTGATGTTGGCTAAACTTCGATATTATCCGTGAAGCGACTGCCGTCTGACCTCCACAACCCGAAGGCGACATCGAAGCATTGCAGTTAAACCAATTGTTGGACTTTTGAGGAACCCAACGACCCGTAACGACTGCCATTAGATGTTCGTATGGCAACCGGGACCAACGGCTTAACGTGCTTTCCGAGGCACGACCAGACCAGTGCAAATATTTTTATTCATGCATACAAATATTTGCACTACGCGGGGATCGAACCAATATTTGTTTTTATTTTATTTTCATTGAATATTTTGTGTAAATCTTAGGGTGTCTCCTTTGGGGTGGAGTTTTTCTGTTCCTAAATGATAAATAGCTACAATACGTAGGAATTTGTGCGAATGTAGGTAGACTATACTAACTCTTTCATAGTCATTCCCTTATAATCGCCACAAAAACATCTTTTTCCTCAGTGTATCCACGACGTGTTCTACCGCGGTGGCTAGACTCATAGGTAGTGGTCACATTCTGTGTACGAATAATTTGTCTCTCGCCATTACACTATTATCTGCTCATCTCGACTATATGTTGATGGGTGTCATTCCGATCAGCGGTGCGCGTACGCAACATTAGCGGCACCTGGCATTCTGTTGGGTGTGCGCACTGGTGGTTAGATTGTAGCGGTGGATTGAGTCAGGTACTGAAGGAGATGGTTTGATAAAATTAATACCTGATTAAAGATCGAATCTTTAAATATCAGGATTAACACAGTGGTAGATGATCTCGGCACTACAACCTGGAGTGGGCACAGCAAGCTCTAAATGGAGCCTGAAATTACTGCTTTACGCGTAATGTTTTTCTTCTACCCTTAGAAGAAAAGTATCACGCGTAAAGCAGTAATTTTTGTAGTGAACTAGTGAAGTGTAAAGTAGTAGTAGTAATCAAGTGTTAATTTGTGTTTTGTCGAGTTCATACGAGACTTTTGGATTCTAATCACGGAGGCAAAATAACATAGTGTATTCGGAGGGAAGAAAGCATGATTTATAAGTACATATTACATATTAAAGTATACTCCTAAGATGTGGCTGGAAAAAACCGAGTCTACAAAATCTAATATCGTTATCAGTGCGTTATACTACAAACACGCGAATAATAGAACAAATGTGTTAACTGTGAAAAAGAAATCGATTATCGCAAACATAATCGCAATAATCGACTAACTTAATCGTTAACCAATCGGAATAGTGCCGGCTCTTAATTTTTTAGTTTATCAATTCACTCGCTGTATGAACACCTATTCTTAGTTCAATGACATTGTGAATGTGAAAATGAAGTAAGTATTTTTAGAGCTGATGTTTCAATCGACAAATAATTTTTTCGTGGGATAAAATTGTCATTTTTTATTTATTTATTTACTTATTTATTTAATTCAAGCCACTGGGACCCATAGAAAATATAATACAAACTATAACATAAAAATACTTATAAACTAATAACAAATATCACAACAAATACAATACTGTACTATTAAAACTTGAAAATACTATAAATACATATGACATAACAACTAAAACTACTGTACACGGATCATCGACGTCGTGTTTCGCTGACTGGTGTCACGCAGCCGGCCACGAACCGGCGGTATACAATACCCTTCGGCCATAGCTCTTCATTTAGGAACTTGTCGAGAGCATGCATCGGAACACGTACCACGAACGACTTGAAGTACGTGCAGTGGCGCGGCTCCAACACCTCGACCCTCACAGTCCATGTAGGCTTGACGCGCAGATACTCCACTATCTCCTCGGCCTTCGTGGAGTGATGCAGTCTGGACACGTGTAGCATCGTCGTCGGTACTGCTGGACGCAGCAGCATGTTAGGTCCTGCCAGCGCAGTACCGCACTGGTTCCGACAATGAGGCTTCTTCTTCTCTACCTTGATGAAACCATCCTTATCGCACGTGTCCTTCTCTGGACCCAGTTTATTCGAAACCAGGTTATCATTTTCAGGTGCTCAGCCTTTTCTGAAAACGAGTAACATGGATCCAGTACATGAATCTGAACTGTAAAATTCCAACACAGGCGGTTGGAATTTCTCGTCGGCTTTCTCCTGAATCAAAAAAAAAAAAATGCAGTTTTTTCGCTTTAAACTTTTTTTAAACATTGTGTTTTCTGTAACCTCTCATTAACGACATAAATTACTATCATCATTTTATTAGTGGCATGTGTTCTAGGTTACGATGTCAGATACACCCTGTATACATATATAGTGTACTGATGGTATATATATAGATAGACTGATGGATATAGGCATCTCTCAGAGATGGATATAGGCGTCTCTACGACTTTTGTGTTGGGCACGCCACAATAGCGGCTCCCTTTTCGAGGAGTGGCTAGAGAGGCGCCACGGCCTCTTCACCTTCCGCCTGACACAGTTCCTCCCCGGACACGGCTGTTTCGGGAGGTTCCCGTTCCAGATAAGGCGGGTAAACGCCAGGGTGTCACCACTGTGGAAATCGCCCTGAGGATGCGGTGGAGCATACGGTGGAGTTCTTCCCGGTTTGGGCGGAGCACCCCCGTGTCCTCGTGACTCGTGGCGAGGGATCGGGATCCGGGATGTCCGGCCTTAATCCAGGCCATGGTCCGTAGCGAGAGTACATAGCAGGCCGTCACTTCCTTCTGTAAAGAAGTGATGCTGGCAAAGGAGGAGTCGGAGCGCGTGAGGGAGCGGGAATCTCAGCGCCCTCACGCCTCTAGCCGCCGCAGGAGACAATATCGAACTCCCGGCCACCGTAGGCGCGGGCTTGCGGGCGGCGAGCTGCCAAATGCTCGCCGGTAAGGACCAGGCCCGGGTCAGGCCGGAAAGATATGTCAGCACATCGTGACGGGGTCCACGAAGACCGATGCTTGGGTTGCGGGTTGATCAAAAGAGCGAAAACGGTGGCCCTGGCGCACACGCAAGTCAAGAAACACGGGTGGGTTTTAGTCAGTAAAAGTCTGACACGCCCTACCTCTCCGCCCAGAGCGGGTGAGGTCATGTCATTTGATAATTTCGCATCCACACAAAATATACTAATGTGTAATGTGTAATGTAATGTTTCAGGTACCTGAAACATTGCGGTTTTCTGTGTGAAAGCATATTACTGAAAGCTGTAATTTTGTACGTGTTTCACGCCGCATGTACCTATAGAAGCTATCAGTGGATAATTTATCAACTGATCTGTTGTATAACGATGATGACAATAAAATAACCGCCTACACAGTATCATGACATGACAAACAATCTTTCTCCTTCACTCAACAATATATTATTAGCAGTCAATTACATTCGTCATTATGAACCACGACACACAATACAAGCGTCATAATGACAGGGACGAATGTGCTTGACAACATAATTACTGAGCGTTGCTTGTAATTGGACATGTGGCATCTGTTGTTTGTCGATCTTGACATTGAACCTCTGGTGAGAAACAGATGTGGAGTTGGTTGGTATACGTTGTTTTTAAATAATTTAGAAGTTTAGTCGAGTGTCGTGATAGTCAGGAGTACATTCACTAAGCACGAGATAGTGGATTAAACTTCATGACTTACCTACGTTGACAGCATCCGTGGCGTACGGGAGCGAACGCGGCCACTGTACAAGGAGGCGTGGGTTCGATCCCCGCTCTGTGCAAATATTTATATGCATGAATATGAATATTTGCACTGGTCTGGTCGTGCCTCGGAAAGCACGTTAAGCCGTTGGTCCTGGTTGCTATACGAACATCTAATGGCAGTCGTTATAGGTTGTTGGAGCACTCAAAAGTCCGACAATTAGTCTAAATGCAATGCTTCGATATCTCCTTCGGGTTGTGGAGGTCAGACGGCAGTCGCTTCACGGAAAATATCGAAGTTAAACCAAAATCAGCAGTTAGTCTGGTATAGAGGACCCCAGGCTCCGAGGCTGAAAAGCTTCGGATGCGACTGGGGCGCTAAGATGATGATGACTTACCTACGTTGAATAGATCAGGACCTGAACAGAGATAATGATAATGTGTATTAGTTGGATCAGACATTGCCAAAGGGAAATTCCTAAACGAACGATAAACGAAAATGGAGCAGAACTTAAATGTAAGGATTTAAAAGTAGCGTTCTGAAGTTATTACCATAGACACATAAACTTACGCCTTATTCCGACGGGGATAGGTAGAAACCTATCCCCGTCGGAATAAGGCGTAAGTTTATGTATGTATGTAGAGTCCCGTATCTACCTAGTCAAATATCAGTCAACTTTTAGTAGAAAACATCATTAAAAACACTATAAGCAATGTTTTTATCTAAACTAATGACTGACACATCTTCATGACTTACCTGCAATAACGGTCAGTAACAATCACAAGTATGTGATGGCCATGACAGGTGTACATTGCACAGGTTTTTATGTAATTACATAGCTATGTGAAAGGCCTCTGATGGATCCCACGAAGCAAGTACTTATTACTAGAATACAAAGTTGAACCATTTGTAATGAATCTGTCTTTGAAGATGCCTGTTAAAGTTAATAAGGAAGGGAAAAGAGATGACAGACAATAATGTGAAAGAATTATAACCGAGGCTTTGTTGAGTGGATTAGAAGCACGATGAGTTATGCACTGCAATAATTTAACTGAAAAAATTAAAACCTGAAGAATCTTACATTCTGAATAAAAATAAGTACCTACACAAATCGGTTAGAGGTCTATTAGAATAGAACACTTTTATTTCAGACAGTAGTCCATAGAGTAAGTTAATAAAAATTTTAGTGTACAGTGTATACAGATATAAGATTTAAATTTAGGCATATAAAATAAACACTCCGCTACATCCACCTCCACATCATCGGGGAATCCTTCTGATCCGCGAACAAAACTATTGCCCTTTTTGAATAAAACGCTCCATTTGAAATTATAAGCAAGTAACTGTGAAAAACCTCAAAAAGTATTGAAACTATTTTTCCCTTTCCATCAAATATGAATTAACCCCACCCATGAGCAACAACAGGCAACACAACCCATAGGTATAACAACACCTTGATTTCTAAATTTTTGTATTGTACTAAAGTTGCAATATTTTTAATTAAGATAGTGGCAGTTGTGCAAAGAGTAAATCATAAAAGGCTTTATACACACATCAAAAGTGTCTAGGGATCAACATATATTTTTGCAATAACTTTTCTCCTGATTGATATTAATTAAAATTTTCTTTAAGGATTCATCAAATAAAGTGTTTTCGTTTGTCACAGTAACGATAAACCAAGTCACCTTTGCATTAATAAAGAAATTTGCCATTTTCCTAATAAAGGGATATTTGACATTTGAACCACTAACACAAAAGTTCGAAAAAAAGACTGAAATAACAGTTTTCTCTAAAATTTTATTGGGTAACTTAAACAATTAATAATCCGTGTTTCTACCGCGAACACTAACAACACAAGAACATCGGTTTGGCATACTCAAAATGAGTTCATCCAAATCACGCTGTGGAATGGCCGCCCATGTTCGTTGCAACAACAAAAAAGGTCTTCTTGCGACTGGATACCCTCCATATTCGGCAGAGCTCTTCTCTGTAGCATATCCCATGCATGCTCAATCGGGTTCAAGTCTGGCGACTGAGCAGGCCAGGGCAGGACATTGATGTTAGCTGCGGCGAGAGTCTGTCTTACAACTCTTGCGGTGTGCGGTCGTGCATTATCATGCATTAACTGAAATAAGGGACCGATTTGCACTTGTAGAGGAACGATGACGTCTGATACAATCGTTTCAGCATAAATTTGAACGTTGAGGTTGCCTCTGATCCAAATCAACTCAGTTCTTCCGCCGATCCAAATACCCGCCCATACCATGATGGTTCCACCACTATAAGGATGGACTTCCTGGCAGGATTTTAATCGCTGTTGGCGTCCAGGGGTTCTCCAGTGTCGTATACGTCTTGTATCCGGTCTCATACCAAAACGGGACTCATCAGAAAAGCACACGAAACGCCATTGTTCTTCTGCCCAATTTCTGTGTTCAAGAGCCCATTGATATCGAATCCTACGATTGTGCATTGCTATAGGTGGTACCCGTAGCGGTCTTCGGGAATGAAGGTTCACTTCATGCAAGCGGTTTCTGACTGTTTGGTCGCTAATTAAGTTCCCTGAAGAGTGATGAAGCCTCACGGCTAACATCATGGCGGTTATTGTTGGAGCTCTTCGAGTTAAGATTTGAATGTATCGGTCTTGTCTCCGTGTGGTGCAGCGATACCGTCCTCCATGGCGCTCAGCCACGGTACCAGTGCTTCGGTAACGTGTCCAAAGTCGACTGATAACACTCTGACTTGTATTCAGAGCTAAAGCCACAGTACGTTGCCGGGAACCAGCTTCTATCATTCCCACGGCTCTGAGCATTTCTTCCCTGCTTAAATGACGTCGCCGCTCCATAATAACGTTGGTTTTAATCAGTAGTAGGGAAACAGTAGCACTAATAATGTCTTCAATGCGTTGTATGTTTTTATAGGGAAAATATTGACAGCTGATTTTCATCTTTTACTCGAATTTGATTCACAGTTCCTGATTCAAATTGTGAAATGCACCAAAAAGGATCCATATAAATTTATAAAATCATAAATTTATTACAAAGCCACATCTCAATCTCAAGAAATCCGCATAAAAATGCTTGATCCCTAGACACTTTTGATGTGTGTATTTCTTTTAGCTAAGTGTCTACTATGAATGCCTAACGAATTGGTGATTTGTTCCCTGATTGTAATTACCAATATTACTTCACAATAGCTTGCTCTTCGAGTAAATAATAAGTTGTTTATCTTTTGTACAGATAGCTTCATGTCGTTTGAATATAAGTATATGCTGTTTCAGATGTTGTTTAAAATGATTCAGAACAAAAAAATAGACGTAATAATTAAAAGTAAACGCGGTAGCTAATACTGTACACAATCTAGAGTTTGAGACGTTGGATGCATGAGGTTTAGTACGTTGCTCTACAGACAGATAGCTGAATGTTTGGTTTCTGATACAGAACTACAACACGGAGCCGAGTAAGGAGGAGAAAACAGTAACTAGGTCTGTGAAGTAAAATATTTCAAAAATTGCAATTTTTCCTCGTTCTCAATCAAAGACGAAAGACAAAACAAGCATGGTAGTGAAAGTTGACACACACACACACAGACGCGACAATTAATTATAATAATAAATGTTGGCGCGCGGTGAAAGGTGATTGATTCGCGATAAACTCGGCGCCCGCGCCGGTGACGGCTGACGGAATGTGAGGCTTTTTGTTGACAACGGACAGTTTATGCTGTGTGATAGGGGTACACTGTAAGTAAACGATGAACGAGAAAAGGAATGTATCAAAGACATTAAAATTTTTTCTTAAATCTCTTTGGAATGTATACTTGAAGATCCAACGTAGTAATAGGATGATGACAGCGAGATGGAAAGGGTAAGTCTGAGATCAGCAGTAAGTCTGCTGATATACTCGTATAATATTAGTTTACGAGTTTAGGTGCTCGCAAACCAAAAGCAAATCATATCAGGTCACAACACATGTATCTACTTTGCTTTAAGATTGATCATCCTATTCCCTTTATAGAAGTATTCTAATATCTGAGGGTACTTTAAATATGCATTAATTTTGGCTAAAACGTTAACTCTTGGGTAATGGCCGTTAAGCACCGCCACTTTGACCGGTTTCATCATTCCTAATGATAAAAACATGAATTATTCTGAATTCCTTTCATTCATTCACATTACTTTTCACCAATAACTTCTGCATGTATTGTAATCTCTGGAGATTCCGTCATAGTACAGACGACATCACATCAAGCTACTACAATCTGTCAGATTTCCTTATTAGATTTCCAACTTTATCTCTAAAGCATTTAGGCTCAAGGTTAATTGAGAATATCTGACAGTTAGGTGAAGCTTGACCTGCTGTCGTCCGTACATGTAGTGTACAGGTTCAAGATCTTGTCTTGTTTCAGCCACTTTCTTCAGCCATTGTTATTAATAAGGTTCATAAATCATCATATCAAACGTTAACAAGTGGGTGCTCCAACCTGATCGGTTGCACAACCTAGAGATACAAATCTACCTTATGACTACGATCTGAGAGATGGTGAGGCTGGAGAAGTGCTGCTCTAACGTCAATCTGCGAATGATTAGCAAACGGTAATCTTGAAATGATCTTGAAGTGGTTGAATTATAAATTAATGTGTTCGTAGTGTTATGTAAAGCCTGGAATAAGTAAAGGAGAAATTTCTCTGAAAGATTGCACTCTGACTTTTGCTGTCTCATTGCAGTATCATGATTGAGATGAATGAACAAGTGCTTGTGGAAACTCAAAGTAAAATTGGTACATTCGGCACTGATGCTGCAGTAATTAAACTGACAGCTATACTATAAGGTACTATTAGGTAGTAGTTACTAACATAGGTTAAGATTATTGTTACTAACACAGTGGATCTCAGTTATCTTAAAAATAAAATTAATAATAATAATAACTAACTGTGTGCTGGAGTTATTTGCGCCACGTCTAAGAAAACGCAGCCAAAGAACTAAGAAGGGGTAAAGGGCGCTGACCAATTTGAATATTTGGCAAATGATTTTGGTATTGATTTTAGAAATTATTCTTTTTGGTAAAGTATCTACTAAAAAATTGTTTCCTTTCAAATCTTTCAGGTTTATGAGCGTAACTTTATTCTATAACCAGAGTTTCTCTTCATTGACTCGTATCTGTTTTATAAACGCAATAGTAACTTAACCACAAACTCTTAATAACCAGATCTTATAATCAAGTTTACGATGAAGCACAGATACATATTCGGAAACAATTTGTCTTAAGCGATTAGTACGATCTCGAACAGCGTTAGTGTGCACGTTCATTGACGCGGCCACCATTCACTTGAGTACATTCATTACGTAAGGTGGACGTGCCTTCATTCATGCTGCGACTAATGATGAGGAGCTACAGGGCTACCACAACTACGGGAGGGCGAGAAATAATGGACATGGAAAAAGAAATGTCATTGGGGAATCTATATTATACTAATAATAAAGCTGGAGGGGTTGTTGTATGAAAATACACATACGGCATAGTATAATTCATGTTACTATGTTATGACAATTGAGACTAATTCTAACTAGGATGTTAAACGGATTGCTGATTCAAATGATCTATCTATGTATAGTAATTTTATGAAGATGTGTTATATTCATGTATTTTTGTAAGTAGGTATGTAGGGCGTAATCTCTGGAGCAAAGCAAAAAATATGCAATTACAAGTCAACCGAAATTTCAGCAACACTAATTACATTTTTGAACAGGCTTTCACACTTTTAACTATAAATCTCGAAGCGTCACAAGGTCAAGCAAAGATTATTAAAAATACTGGAAAATATACAAATGTCCTACATTCAAGGAAAACTGAAGTCACATCTCCAACAGTGCATCATATCTAGGTGACGATAATTTTGCGTATAAAATTGGACTTCCCTAAAAATATTTAACATGAACACAAAACTTAGTTTTCTCAGCTATCAACAGTTAGCATATTATGCATTAGTTAACATATGCTTTTATGTCTGCCTAAATCTGCGGTACATCCGTCTACAATGAGGGTGTAAATAAAGCATTGGCATTACTTTAAGCGTGGTAGTGCTGTAATAGTGCGCGTGCGTGACCGACGACGGTGGCTGCAGGTCAGACAGGTTCAATAGACACTGACGTAGACGGAAACGTAGATTCAAGTACCATTCTTAATTTGAGATAATTTAATTGAAGATACACCTTCTTTTTCTTCTTCTTCAACCTATAGAGGTCCACTGCTGAACAAAGGCCTCTCCCAAGTTGGGGGGATACAAAAAGATGACTTATTAGTAATTGATGAGATGACTTCATCTACTAACCCGCACTGGGAACGTGTGGTAGATTACGGCCAACTCCCTCTTACTGAGAGGAGGCCTGTGTCCCAAGAGTGGGAACATTATAGTCTGATTATGTATGAGATGACTTTAGTACATAAAGTAAATAGATAAAACTTGGTAAGTAGTAGTACCCTGACTAGTAAGGCTGCGCAAGTCATATCAGCGCTAAATAGTGATATCTGGCTTCACGCTTGTAAAAGAGATGTCTGTAACTGTCGAAAATAGGATTGCCATCTCTACAATTTGACTGTATCTCCTGACTGCCTGGTCGAGTAGTCGCCAGTGCTACTGCAGAGCAAGAGGCCCTGGGCTGATGACGCCATCATTTCCTGGTCACACGATACACTTATTAAATCCTCTAAAAACAGTGACAAAGCAGTGGCATCACATGGGCTACGTTCACATTTTGCAGCTGTAATAAAACAGGCTAATGCTGCAAAACTGCTCAGAATCGCATATCAATCCGTAGGGTAATTACGTAACACATTATGAGTTTCATTTTGACAGTTCAATAACATTCATTGCGTTAATTACGTCGGGTAGTCAGTGAACAGAGACATTTTTCGAACATATCGAGCAATGGACTAGCAATAAGCTTCAAAATGATTCCAACTGATAGTACTAGTGTGTTACACATTTAGGATGCCGAGCTCAGTTAGTATTGATATACAATTTAATGGTTTTAAAAGTAAGGGCTTGTGGCCTTCTGATAGAAATTTCTAAATGAGAACTTTGTTTCTTTTGTAAGTGTTGAGCAATGAGATCAAGAATGTACTAACTTAACTGAAGCATCATCTGACATTGGAACTAAACTAAAGGAGTTAAACCTTGTCAGGAGACAAGGTTTAACGGGAAAATTTCAGATACATTCCGAATAGTAGGAACTATTCGGAATGTATCTGAAATTTTCCCGTTTGATTACAATCGAAGTCATTTAAATTGTAATCATACGGGAAGAGCGCCCCGTCTAAATACAATTTAAGTGTCTTCAAGACTGGAGTGAATAGGCTCTTAATAAACTAGTCTTACGCCTACGTGCCTTACCATCAATGATTGCATCACTGCTTTCCATCAGGCGGGATCGCGGTCAAATACTACTCCAGATGTATATAACAGTCGATAATTAATTTTGTCTCACCAATCAAGAGTCGAACACTTTATTAATCAAAGTAGTTGTAATCCGTTGACAGACTAAACTTATCCCTAGGAGAGGTTTCATAGAAGTTCTGGTTTATATAAGAGTATGTGTATTTAGTTAGATATGTAAGTAATTATTATAATCTAGTCTATTGTATCAATCCAGTCATCTGCATACACAATTTTCACAAAACCCATCACTTATTAGATGAACCCGTACTTCACTGACGTAATGTGCTGTAACCCGACTTAGCAGTTTTTGTAGAACGAAAGTGGTCGGTTATGTAACGAACAACTAACAGACATGTATGCTATCCTGGTGAGTGGTCCGCTCTGTAGCCCGGTGTCAATTACTCGTTATCTAATGTTTTGGAGATATTTAACACTCAACGACAATTTAAAACTATAGACAAACGCGGCTGATTTACGTAATGCATTTGGGTAAAATAATACATACATAATTATAAGATTTGCGGTTTGTTCCCCGTGATGACTGTGAGCGTCTGGTGTCTATTAAAAGCATATTGATGTTCGTGTGCTCTTCAGAAACTAGTATGTATTATAACAGTCGGTAATTGATTTTGTCTCATCAATCAAGAGTCGGACACTTTATTAGCCAAAGTAGTTATAAAAATGCTTAAATTAGTCTGTAGACAGACTAAAAATTTCCCTAGAAGAGGTATCATTGAGCTTCTGACTTCTGGTCGATGAAAGAGTGTGTTTTGCATTTGGATATTTATTTATTATCTAAAGAATTGCAATGTTTATTGTCAAGCAAAAAATGAGTAGATACCGACTTGTACTATTGAAACTACTACCGGAGCTACTATTAAAACAATGTTAATTTACATAGCTAGAGATAACACGAACAAGACGTGCATAGAATGTAATAAGAGAGTGCGCGGGCGCCGCGGGAACAGATGTCGATCGACTCCAGTAGTCGTGTCGAGTGTCGATGAACTTCTGGCCGCTGTGGTTACTGCATCGAGCACGCTCGATGGGTTACTGACTACTCTCTTTGTGGGCTGTTGGACTGATATCATTTTAAAGAACTTTATTTCCATAATACACAAAGATCGTACTGTTGTTTCATTTATTAATCTGGGGACATACCAGTACCTATTACCATATAAATTATTGATACCAAAAGGGTTAGAGATCATAGTGTTCTAACACTATGATTTCTATCTTTTTGATCACTGCTCAAATCTGACAGAGTACACAATCATTTGGAATGCATATGCAGGCACTTCCAGTGATTTACTTTCGTTAGTCCTGGTAACAAGCCCGGTCTCAAATGGGTCCTACAGATAGATCGTCATGTCCTTAAATTTATCGGGACTAAATTTTACAGTACTCATACGTAGATATTAATGACAGCTACTAAAATACACAACATCGGTACGTGGAATATGTCGCTTATAACACCAGGAATCAAAAAAGGTGTCGCTTGTTACATTCAGATCACTGACTTTGCAATACTTCCAGCCACATATTTGTCTATGCCATCTAAAAGGTACAACAATTACTGATATTCCAAAAAATTAAGCTCCTTAATACTTCCTGCCGCTACCGTCATGCGTCAGTGCGATTAACGTAATAGTTTCGAATCAATTTGTTCGGTTTACCGGCACCGAGCATGCGGATCACAGGACGGGATTAAAACATTTCCTGGCTATGCCTTTTAGGATAAGGGTGTCCGGTTACCTTATTATAAGATAAGGGTGTCCGGTTACCTTATTATAAGATAAGGGTGTCCGGTTACCTTATTATAATATAAGGGTGTCCGGTTACCTTATTATAAGATAAGGGTGTCCGGTTACCTTATTATAAGATAAGGGTGTCCGGTTACCTTATTATAAGATAAGGGTGTCCGGTTACCTAATTATAAACTAAACTAAATTTAGCTCAGTGCATCTTTTTCTTTCTATTTCACTATGAAAGGGACAGAAGACAAACAACAATTTGTTTAGTCCTTTCAAATTAGTCAGAGTATTTTTGGTCGCCATGATATCCCTTGATTGGATTGAGTCGATTCATTTTTGTTTATCTATCAGCTGGGCGAGCTTCCCTATAGTTTTGACAAGATGTTCGGGAACTGGAGTGATGCCTTGACTTTTGTGACTTGTATTGTTGTTACTATGGTAGGTCTGTCTCAAATTGAGTGATGTTATTATCTTTGAACATGCAATCCTGTCTGCTCCGGCGATAGAAAGTGTATGTACCTGTTTGTATCTCCAACATCTAATCAAAATATCAAAGTCTCAACATCAGACGTCACTATTACACAATCAATGTTGCAGAAAAACGGATATTGTTTGCGATTAGTGATCAGACAACGGTCAAGTGTGTTGTGTATCGCCATTAACAGCACATTTCCGAAAGTTACACAATTACATACGCATCCGACACTTATATTCAAGCGATTACCTACCTTATAACAATCTCACAAAACGGTGAGTATAGTTTGCACTTGAGGTGTGAGACCTATACAGTGAGTCGCCACTGTACTAGGTTGCTATTATATTTTGGCCGATTTAAAACACATTATTTTTTGTTGAAGAAATAAAACTGTGAATAACCGTTATGACACAGTTTAATAATTATCTACTATTTTTGAAATAAAATAAAATGGATGCATTTCCGTGTCTTATGTGCTACGATTTAGATAAATACTTATAAATTAATAAAAAGAAAGAAAATAATAAAACAGCGGACGTAAACATTGTTTATGCATATAAGTTGTGCCCAATAACAAAGCAGTTGGAAATATTAACATTAGGGTTGCGGGTTGGTTAAAAAAGAAACCGTGGCCCTGGCCTATACTATAGGCCACGCCTGGCCTATAGGGCAAGGAACACGGGCGGGTTTTAATCAGTCAAAGTCTGACACGCAACACCGCTACACCGAGACCGGGAGAGATCATTTGAAGATTTCCCATCCCAAACAAAAAAATAAAAATGCTACGAGCAAACAGTCCAAATTGGAGATCCGGGCGGACAAGTGTGTACTTTCAAATAATAACATTTTTTCATGTGCTTTTCGACTGTAACGAAATCCATCAATATTCATGTAATGTGCACTTCATTATACATATTACGGTAATACCACTTACTGGGTCCACGAAGCAGGCTCACAGTTCATTAGCGAATAACTTATTTTGCGTCTTATTTTTTTTTTATTGATTTCTCTAACGCTATATAATTTTAAAAGAGTAATCATTTTGATTTTTTCATAGTTCTTTCATACAAAATCAGACGTCAATTTAGCCAGTTTATGGAAAGATTAGACCTAAACATTAAGTAGTGTTATTGGAAAATAAACCTTCCGATGGATTCCGTATAAATCTAACCGTAAAAAGTTACGTCAACTGAACTTGGAGAGAGCTAACACTCCAACTGAACATGGAGAGAGCTAACACTCCAACTGAACATGGAGAGAGCTAACACTCCAACTGAACATGGAGAGAGCTAACACTCCAACTGAACATGGAGAGAGCTAACACTCCAACTGAACATGGAGAGAGCTAACACTGCAACTGTACATGGAGAGAGCTAACACTCCAACTGAACATGGAGAGAGCTAACACTCCAACTGAACATGGAGAGAGCTAACACTCCAACTGAACATGAAGAGAGCTAACACTTCAACTGAACATGGAGAGAGCTAACACTCCAACTGAACACGGAGAGAGCTAACACTGCAACTGTACATGGAGAGAGCTAACACTCCAACTAGTGCTAGGGATTGAAATTAGCGACAGGTTACTCTAAACTTACTAGGACCCCTGACGTAACCAGATTCTTATCAGCTATTTATGATCTAGAAGGCAACAACATTTCAGGCCACAGTATTTCACGACATGTGATTTTGATCCAAAAACCAATTCACCCTGTTTATATACTAATTGTTTTGTTATTCCACCCAGAAGTGAGAAGGTCATTGGCATAAAGATTATGTACGAAAACAATTCCCATAGAGCAGTAACGTAAGTTCACGCAACATTATTGTACTGCATGTAATCTCGGTTTAATACGGCTTTTATATTCACATTAGACTCGCGTTAGTTAGCTGTGATTATCGCGATGCTGTGCAGCCATAGCAGGTTGTTATGTCGATTTTGGATTGGGTCTGTGACCACGTATCATCGACTTTGCTTTGAGGAATGGCAATAGTCAAATTAGCATCCATATGAGCTGACTCGACATCAAGATTTCAGTGTAAAAGCTAAAGTCAAGTGAAAAATCGAATGAATGAATTTCTCGATGGTAGGCCATAACATCGACTGCCGGCAGAAGTTACCACCCACCAGACAAAGTCAAACCGCCAAGCGGTTCATCGTGTTCCGGCATGATGTCTGGAGACGAAATACCTACGGAGGACTGGTCGAAGCTGTTGTGTTGCGATGTCTGCCGGGTAAGATGCGCCAAATGTTGTTGGGTCATGTAGGGTCTCCAGATCAATCTCCTTCTGGCGCAACATCGTTTGTTGGTTAACGTTGCATCACCTCTTTCAACTGCCTTTTTCCTTCTTATTCACTTAGCTTCTTTGAGTGCAGTGCTTACCATCAGGCGGGATTGCGGTCAAGCACAAGTTTATCTATACTAATATATAAAGCTGAAGAGTTTGTTTGTTTGTTTATACACGCTAATCTCAGAAACTACTGGACCGATTTGAAAAATTCTTTTTTCTTGCGTTGGATAGCTCATTAATCCAGGAAGGCTTTATGCTATATAACATCACGCTGTGACCAATAGGAACAGAGGAAAAACATCGAAACCTACGCGGATGACATCGCGCGGCGCAGCTAGTAAATAATAATAAAAAAATAACTAACTTTGGTGCCTTTCGTTTTTGTATTTTTGTTTTTTGCTACCTACGTTACGTTTTTTGCTGCTATTTTTGACTTTATAGTGTTTTTTTGGAAGTCAGTTGTTTTTTTTTTAATATCTATATATATATTTTTTTAATTTTAGCGGTGTTTCTTTTGTAATGAACAACGCTAGTCGAGCGATGTGTTAACTCCTTTAGTATGACTGACAGTAGGTAGAAAATGGATGTTGTTGCTTAAAACTACCTTGGAAGTCAGCATAAGCGTGTAGTCTGTATGATTCGGAAATATATTTTCAAGGAAAAAAATACTGTTCTATACTACTATGTATTTACCTCGTGGGTTGCACTGATTTACTGTCTTATGAAGTAATTTATTTTTAAACTGCCGTATAATTAAAAGTCTCGGAGTCTGTGCGGCCTGTTCATGGTTACAGGTTGCGTCCCTGCTACCCTGTAGATACCGAGTGGACCATCATCCTCCACGTGTTGTTCCTAAGTAGTGCTGGTTGGTGGATGTCATGTCTTCGATTTTTGTTTCTAAGGCATGAAGATTGTTTATTTGCCAGTTAGAGAGCAGGAAAATACAATTCCATAACTGTATTTTCCTGCTTGAGTCATCATCAACCTTTAATCGTCCCACTGCAGGGCACAGGTCTCTTCTCATAGAGAGAAGGATTGAGCGTAATCACCACGCTTGCTCAATGCGACACCATATGCTTGAATGATATTCTTTTTCTTGGAGGGAAAAGGCTAATCGAGAGTTATCTGATACAGTTTATTTATTATGTTTCAACACCGGATTAAGGAAGCTCGGCGATGATGAGCACTTCGCACTTACCCATTATTAATAATACTTAGTAATTAATTTCAATGTTCTCGTCAGTAATGTGTGGTGACCTTGTGCTGAGGTCAGCACAAGTGTTGTTATATAATGTTAATAGTTCATGCCTCGTTTAACTCAACATATTGAGCTTGTTTTGTTTTGGTTTACTTAACTTATTAATGTTAATTTTAGTTTGGCATGGAAATTATATAAGTCGGAACTCAAGTGGTAGACTCGGTCAAATTAAATTAGCTAGCGAAACTCTACGAGGTGATGTATACGATATCAAAACAAAATGAAACATTATGTTTTTGTTATTAAATTATTACTTACAATCTTTACATTAAATTACGTATGAAAAAGTAGTTTTTATTTTATTTATGTAGGGGTCAACGACCTGTGGTAGTACTGTATCTAGAAGAATGACAAAATTGTTTTATCGTGTTTCAATATAAACTGTATCGAAGTTGAAGAAGAAAAAAGTTACGTGTATCAAAAGTGAATATTGCTAAAATAATGAAACTAATCAATTCTTATCATTTTGAGATATCATACCAACAACAAGTCTACGGAGTTTCGCTAGTTAGTTTTGTCTCACAGGTTGAGACATCATTGACAAACTTCAGATGGTTGTTCACAGTCATGATATCTACTTTCTATTGAGTTCCTACAGCCCTACACAATACACTAGACAGAAAGTCACAGAAACTTGTGCGTGCATAGAGATGGGTGGCTCTAATAATAAACAAAATAGATCGATAATCACCAGCAGTATAGACACAGACGAGGGCTGCACGTCATGACTATGTTTAGGAAGATCCACTCGGTATAAAGGTGGACGGGGGACCACAACACAGTATAGAGACAGACGAGGGCTACACGGCATGACTATGTTTAGGAAGATCCACTCGGTATAAAGGTGGACGGGGGACCACAAAACAGTATAGAGACAGACGAGGGCTACACGGCATGACTATGTTTAGGAAGATCCACTCGGTCTGAAGCTGGACGGGGGACCACAGCACAGTATAGACACAGACGAGGGCTGCACGTCATGACTATGTTTAGGAAGATCCACTCGGTATAAAGGTGGACGGGGGACCACAAAACAGTATAGAGACAGACGAGGGCTACACGGCATGACTATGTTTAGGAAGATCCACTCGGTCTGAAGCTGGACGGGGGACCACAGCACAGTATAGACACAGACGAGGGCTGCACGTCATGACTATGTTTAGGAAGATCCACTCGGTATAAAGGTGGACGGGGGACCACAAAACAGTATAGAGACAGACGAGGGCTACACGGCATGACTATGTTTAGGAAGATCCACTCGGTCTGAAGCTGGACGGGGGACCACAGCACAGTATAGACACAGACGAGGGCTGCACGTCATGACTATGTTTAGGAAGATCCACTCGGTATAAAGGTGGACGGGGGACCACAAAACAGTATAGAGACAGACGAGGGCTACACGGCATGACTATGTTTAGGAAGATCCACTCGGTCTGAAGCTGGACGGGGGACCACAGCACAGTATAGACACAGACGAGGGCTGCACGTCATGACTATGTTTAGGAAGATCCACTCGGTATAAAGGTGGACGGGGGACCACAAAACAGTATAGAGACAGACGAGGGCTACACGGCATGACTATGTTTAGGAAGATCCACTCGGTCTGAAGCTGGACGGGGGACCACAGCACAGTATAGACACAGACGAGGGCTGCACGTCATGACTATGTTTAGGAAGATCCACTCGGTATAAAGGTGGACGGGGGACCACAACACAGTATAGACACAGATGAGGGCTGCACAGCATGACTATGTTTAGGAAGATCCACTCGGTATGAAGGTGGATGGGCGACCATAGCACAGTATAGACACAGCCGAGGGCTGCACGGCATGACTATGTTTAGGAAGATCCACTCGGTATGAAGGTGGACGGGGGACCACAACACAGTATAGACCCAGATGAGGGCTGCACGGCATGACTATGTTTAGCAAGACCCACTCGGTATGAAGGTGGACGGGGGAGCACAACACAGTATAGACACAGCCGAGGGCTGCACGGCATGACTATGTTTAGGAAGATCCATTCGGTATGAAGCTGGACGGTGGACCACAGCACAGCTCTTACTTTTAGTGTTCACCTGGAAGGACGGAAATTGAGTCCTACTACGATTTCCCTTTGAATTGAAACCTCAGCCCTATCATTACCAATACGAAATCTAACTTTGGTTTTAGCCTAAACCTTTAAGTCAGCATTTGTGTTTTGAATTTTATTTACAACGTTATTAAATTTACTTTATACTAAACCTGAATTGGTACAGATATATGTAGTTTGTTCAGAATAAGCAACTAAATCAATTCCAATTATGTTTCCACTATGCTATACTTTTTCCCAAATACATTTAGAAATTGTTCAAGTGCCATGCGCTATGGATTCGATAACATTAGGTCTCGTTCTAATCTAGTTCCTCTTGTGTTCCTCGACGGGTTACTTAATTTTTATGAAGTTGGCGCCTAAAAAAAAAATCAAAATCAAAATTGTTTAATTCAAATTAATCGTTGGTGCTTTTGAATAGTCAATGTCGGTCAGTTCAAGAAAAGTGAAGCTAAATTGCACATTCCAAAGCGTAGATCTCTATGGAGAAGAACGTGCAAGAAACTCCATGGTCCTAGTATTTAGCTCTTCCATTTATTTGTTTCCAGCTTATCAGTCACTCCCTCTTCGTTTAAATTATTCTAATTACTACTTTCTTCAATCCAAACTGTGGTTCCCCTTCGTTACATGCCCTTACCAAGATAAACGACGTAACCTCTCAACTCGTCTGTCACCGTCCAAGTTTCCTAGTTTATTTGAACATTAACGCTGCAATAGTTATCATCGATTTAATATACAAATGTGTTTTAATAGCGTACTAGTACTAACACTTGAGTAGCAATCCGCGCCGCGGTAATCGAGCGGCTCCATGAGCGCCGCATCGCATCATAAATCATGTCCGTGCCTACTCTGTAGCGGCATGCGCTTGGGAAACTGCTGCGGAAGCAAGACCACCTGTCGCTCGAGGATGGTGTTATGTTGTATGTAGTAAAACTTTAAAAATTATTATCTCGCATGGTGCCCTCGGGGATCATGCATACATATTGGTTCCGTAAACGACTATTGTATGATAAATATAGTTAGTCGCTCTGATTAACTCAAGACAATGTTTGTGTTCTTTCTCCAGAAATGGCTTACTGTCGTGTTGTATGAGTTCATATAATTGTCTTTTTCACAATGCCTGTGTGTATGTGAGCTGTCACGCCCTTTATGCATGCATAAAGGGTGTGACAGCTCACATCGGTCTCTCGGTTTTCATTTAGGTAATAAGTTTTTACTTATTTACATTTCCATTTTAATGACATATTTTTTTCCTGGTGCCTATTCTAGCGTGGCTAGCTGGCATATGGTAAATAATTTCATTGTTGTTGTATTTTTTTGTGTTCATTACTATACATAGTATTGTATAAACTCGTGTGTTTTTCTTTTTTAAATCAGCAGCAGCTGTGCTGCTGGGAGTTTCTTCCGCCACGTCTTCTTCCAAGCGAAAGCACTAGGAAGTGGCAAAGGGCGGGCGTTTTAGGGGGACTGTCTTGCGTAATATTGACGTTCAATAAGTACTAATTCTCAGCCTAATATGAATAAATGACTTTTGATTGTGATTTTAATTTCACAGGTCAGTCCCACTCACAGAGAGAAGGTTTGTGTCCCAGCACTTGGAACATTGAGCTCTTATTATGCCATGCTATTGTGTGAATTATTAAACTACGGAAACTTTCATTGCGCATAGTCCGACACGGATCTGCCCCCTAATCGGCGATCACATTTTTGTCAAATGATTGCGACTAGTTGGGATCGTTTGGACCGAACCGACCAATGGGCGGCCCGAACGATACCAACTGATTCCAACTAGTCGCAATCATTTGACAAAAACGTGTTCGGCGATTAGGGGGCTGGTCAGGTTTTAAACTAATCCTTATGAAATACAAATAAGAATCACTGCGTATATTGTACTTCTTCTATGCAGTGATATCATTATAAGGTAATCGTTTCCAGTTGGAAACATTCGTGTGTTATGCAGCAAGTAAATATTTGTCATGTTAGCTCATTGATATAATATTATATCAATGTGTTAGCTATTGTAATCGTATGATGCATAATGGCAAATTATTGTCTTTTTAAATTTTATTTATTATGTATTTAGTATATTTTTCCCTAAAGTAGGTAAATTGCACTTCATATTAATTTAAAAAAATGTTTTTCGTATTAATTTAGTAAGTCGTATGAAATAATTCATCATTTAAATTATTTGCTTAAGCTATAGTAGCTTACTGTACATTTTTGTGGACATCACAAAGGAATGAACATAACAAATAGTATCTATCTTTAGAAATACCCTAGTGAATTCAAACTGTAAACCGTAGTTCTGGTAGTGGCATTCACCGTCAAAAGGAGACCGTTCACCTTGGCTCCTACTTTTTAACCGACTTCAAAAATGAGGAGGTTACTCAATTCGACCGTATATACGTTTTTTTTTATGTTTGTTCGCGGATAACTCCGTCGTTTATGAACCGATTTTAATTATTATTTTTCTGTTGGAAAGAAGACATTCCTTGTGTTTGCATCCATATGGGTTATAATGAACGTCTTTTTTTTTTTTTTTTTTTTAATAGTTATAAACTAGTGCTTGACTGCAATCCCGCCTGATGGTAAGCAGTGATGCAATCGTTGATGGTAAAGCACACTAGCTTATTAAGCCTATTCACTCAAAAAAACTGAGTGAATAGGAAGGAAGACGGCAGTTGAGCGAGGTGATGCAATGTTTAACCCAACAACACGACCAACGATGCTGCGCCAGAGGATGATCTGGAGAGCCTTCACGACCAAACTCCCGACACAACAACATAAGGCACATCGTACCCGGCAGACATCGCAACACAACTGCTCAGACCCGTTCTCCGTACGGCTTCACCAGACATCATGCCGGAACACGACGAATCGCTTGGCGGCAAGACTTTGTCTGGTGGGTGGTAACTTATGCCGGCGGCTGATGTTGTTGCCTACCACCGACAAAATCTGGAGTAGATCTGATGATGGAGCCGAGAGACAGTCGAGGGAACTCCTCATCGATTCACGGCAGCTACGTTATGTTCGTGCTTGGTTAATTTGTAATGATAAGAATCTTACGTCTAAAGTGAAGCTAAATTGTCACTGTCATTACTGTCATTAGGGATCTGATGATGAAGACAAAGGTCAGTTCAGGGAACTCCTCAACAATTTACAGTATATAATTACCTTCTGTTTGGATTCAGTTAATTTATATTGATGAGAAGCTTGCATCCATGTGGATTATCCACATGGACGCACGTCTGCTGAAAGTCTGCAGTAGATCTGATAATAAAGGCCATAGACAGTCGAGGGA
This sequence comes from Sesamia nonagrioides, assembly GCA_017933935.1. NCBI lineage: Eukaryota > Metazoa > Arthropoda > Insecta > Lepidoptera > Noctuidae > Sesamia > Sesamia nonagrioides. The sequence goes on from JADWQK010000345.1 coordinate 883,390, forward strand.
AGTCCTCAACAATTAACAGCATTGAAGTTTAACGTAGGACAACCACTAGGCACTGCTACTCGCCATGCTGATGCGACAGTCAAAAAAATCAAGAGACTGAAATTAAGTCGCGTAATCGTGGCATCTCTAGCAATGCTCATACATTCAGTCCGGTCCCAGAGAAATTTTATAAAAATCGGTTCAGTAGTTTGGTATTTAAACCAAAATTACGGGCGTCATTTGCTGAAAATGAATGTTAATGAAAATGTTTGCTGAAATGACGTCTATGATGTCATTCATTTGAGTATTATCATTCAACAATAGCATTAATTCTTCAGTCTTGCACAATGCCGTTCAAAAGCTTTCTCGCGTCGCGACTGAGGGAGTTGTAAGCTCGCTCGGTGCTACTCGTGAATCAACTCCCGCGCACGTCGCACGCTCATCCGTGTTTCGCGTACTGGCGGCGTCCGATAGTTCAATTATTTAATTACTATTTTCTTAGTTAAGTGTGCATCGTGGACTGGACTCGAGTGTATTAGTGATTGGTTTTTCTATTTTATTTTTGTTGGATTTGTCTCGTATACGCGTTGTAAGTATGAATGATCTTTTTTAATTTTGTATTTATTAGCATTGTCAAAAAAAAAAAAAAAATAATAATAAGCCAGTAATAATCCAATGAAAATACGTGGTAATCGCCTATTCTTGACATTCGTAAACGCACCAACAGCAAAAAAAAAAGCGCTTTGTTTTGACGCTGCTGCTAAAATTTTTCGGTCTACTTTCCTTGCCTAGATAAAGTCTGTTTGATGTCACCATAGCTATCTTTCATGGCATCAAATCTACCGGTCATTCTGTCTTTCAGTAAATCTATCAATAAGGCTATCTATGTAACACATACATAGGTATAAAATGTAATAAATAATTGAGTATTGAACATAAAAACTTTCATCTCAACAAACAAAAAGGCAATCAATTAACACTTAAAACACGATTAGTCTTTCATAGTTATAAGAACAATTGCCGCTCCATCGAGTGCAGTCTTGGCTCACTAGAGATCAAGGTCGCGGGTTCGATTCCCCGGCGATACCGCATCGTCCACATCTCGCATCCCATCGATTTGAAATTTAATCACCAGTTTTGTTTCTAATGGACCATTGGTTTTCTTGTTCAGGTCTCTAACCTCATGTTTCCGTGCACGTTTCATTAATTTTCACAAAATAGTAGAGGAAGACCAAATAAACGTTAAATGTATTGGTTTAAAGTCGAAATTAACCTGCCTAGTTTTTCCTTAACTATGTTGGGGATCAGCTAACAGTCTATCTAGACCAACAGAATATTTTACGTGGATCGAGTGCATACCTGACCCTTACATTGCCATCCCCGTGCGCTGTTGCCACTAACTGCCTCACTGCGCCGTAAGTTTGACCCATCGATCGTCTGAAATCTAATTGTCTTTGGCAATCTTTGTCTTGGAATAACATTGTCTTCATGGCGTGTTGGTACAGTCGGTAATTTACATTCTCTTTAAAGACAGTTCTCGGTAGTAGGCCATATCATCGGCTGCCTGCGGAAGTTACCACCCACTAGACAAAGTCTTGCCGCCAAGCGATTCGTCATGGTCCGGCATGATGTCTTTTTTCGTGAAGGGTCTCCAGAACAATCTCCCTCTGGCGGAAAATTTTTGGTCGTATTGTTGAGTTTGACATTGAATCACCTCGCTCAACTGCCGTCTTCCTTCCTAATCCCTCAATTTTTCTGAGTGAATGGGCTTAATAATCTAGCGCGTTTGACCATCAACGATTGCATCTCTGATGACCATCAAACGGGATTGTAGTTAAGCACTAGTTTATAATTATTAAAGAAAGTTGTACATTGAAGTAGTACATAATACAGTAGTACATAAAGCAAGTTAACAAACGCTTTCATTCATGATTATCGTGTCAGCCACCAGACATCCACTGCTGGGCATAGGCCTCACTCATCTAGATCGGTCCTACCTGTCCCGCTTCTGATTTCATTATCGGACACATTGCTCGTAGATGTAAGAGTCATAACAAGACCCAACATATCTAGATTTCCATGTGCTAACTAGAAACGATTAATGCCTCACACTTGAGGCTCAAAATGAAAGCCCGTCCCGTCGGGCAGGTTGTAACATTTCACCGCTGTATATACTATACATTACCTTCATGAGGGACTCGAGCGGTGCTTCGAGAAAGTTCTGTGATGCTGCGGGGCTGTGGCGTGTGTGACTAAGATCGGAAGGGAGATATGTGGAATAATCTAAGGTGGTCCTATATAGGTCCTTTCTAAGTCGGTGTCTCAAGGTTTCTGTTGTTTAGCTGGCCACCGACTTCTAGAGCCATGACGAAAGTAAAATTATTTTTTTCTTAAGTGTTTTTTTGAAGTCGGTTTCAATTTTTTTGTAAAAAGCAGTATTGTAATAGTAGGATTACAATCCTAAAAAAGTTTTTTAAAATAAACTACAGTTTATTTTAAAAAACAGTCGCGGGCCGCACGGAAGAGAACCCCGGGAAACATGCGGCCCGCGGGCCGCGGGTTGCCGACCACTGATCTAAGGCATAAACGTATGTAAAATTAAGTTCGAGGACTTTTTCTCACTCCAAACACAAGTGAGTTTGAAATTATACCTACCTCGGTACTTGAACACAAATGTTATGAAGCATCATTGTTCTTCTGCCCATAGGACATTTTGTTTGTGGTCGGCGCTACTTGTCCTATTTTTTATCATCTCACTAGCCATATCGGTTTTTACTCGAAGAATGTTGAACAAACTGAATATTTCATGAACACATTCCAGTAGCGTTTTACCTTTACGAATACGAAGTAATGTTATCAGCACCAAGGCAACATTATATTTGCTTGGATATTATACGCGAAGAACAAAACACTGCATATTGTGTTAAAGATTACGATCTGCTCTTTGCTTCAGTGATTTTAATTTAGTTAGCTGTATTTGTAGTCAATATTGAATTAACTTACCTGCTCTATTTTCCCAACGGCCCTATTATGAAATCAAATGAAATGCTAATTTATATGTTTAAGCTGATCTTTTAAAACACCCCAGCACACCGGCTCCATCTAGTTTAAAAAAATATGACGTGTAAAAGTGTCACGTGTAAAAATTCTACTTGCTTAATAAACGATTTCATTTAATTTCACTTAAACGCGTCAATATTTTAAAACTAGACAAGAAATGCTCAGAACGTGATTGATCATTTGACGCTGATTCTCTTGTATACAAACTAAACTAATTATAAGTTCATGTTTTCGGCAAAGTTCGTGCATAAGTAAGCATCCTCCGATGTCCCCCTCCTCACGCACACAGCCTCGTGTAAATGCTCCCCTTGACTCCCTAGTTCTCCTTGATTTTGATGAATCTGATATAAATAATGCCATTATTCAACCCCGCGTAGACTCTGCCACCGGTTGGGATGGTATCTCTTCAAACCTACTAAAACGATGTCGCCATATCCTTGTATCTCCAATTACGCATATTTTTAACCGTTCTATTGCCACCGGTATTTTTCCGGATGCATTCAAAAAGGCTGTAGTGCATCCGATTTTTAAGGGCGGGGACAAAGACTATGATTAATTATAGACCTATCTCAGTCCTCTCAAAAATTGAAAAATTTTGAAAAATTATTAAACCTAAGGCTTACTCGATAAAAATCTATCGGAGTATCGGCAGAAGATGCAGTCCTCGACCTAACTGAATTTGTTGCAAGGAAGCTCGACGACTCACAGAATTGCCTGGGTATATTCCTAGATTTAAAAAAAGGCATTCGATACGGTCTTTGTTTTTACCCTCCTGCCGAAGTCTAAAAAAAAAGTTGGGTGACATTGGCATACGTGGACCTAGCCCATGATTTTTTTGCGAGCTATCTTACTTATCGTAGATTGTGTCTAAAAATTGGTGATCACATTAGCAGAGAGGAGTTCACCACCTTTGGTGTACCTCAGGGAAGTGTGCTTGCCCCGACTCTATTCCAGGTTTACATTTCAATTCAATTCATTTATTAGTGTGATTTTTTGTAAATACATTTTACAATGTGATCTTAATATCTAATAAACATCAACGACCTTTGTCGCATGCCTCTCACAAATTCCAAAATTGTCACATATGCAGATGACACTGCAATTATTGTTCACTTAAACGCGTCAATATTTTAAAACTAGACAAGAAATGCCGAGATTAACTCAGAACGTGATTGATCATTTGACGCTGATTCTCTTGTATACAAACTAAACTAATTAGGTATAATATTAGATTATATGTTATTATATGGTTTTAATTTAGATTATATGGTATTAATATTAGATTATAAGTTATAATATTAGTTAAGTTGACATGTGTAATTTGTCTATAGAGTATTTTAATTTGACAGGACTACACTATAATTTAACTTCCGTCCTTTTCTAAATCTTCTGTTTATCTTCTGTTTACGGTTTGAATAACTAAAAGGATATGGTCATTATATAAATCCTAATGTATAGCAACCCGCTTTATGTTTATCTTCTTGTTTCCCTCGTATTTCACTTAGGGCTTAATTAAATCTTGGACAGGAAGAAAAGTAATGATAATAATAATAGCCAATAGGGCTTTCGGTGGGCAGCTCGATTAAGGGCTTGATTGAGAAAGCGGCAGTTCTGGTCACGGGTCACATTGCCAGTAGAATTCTATCTGGAGCCCTGACCGCCGCGCCGGTAGCTTGGACTCTCGTTTCCGACATCGGTGGGCAATTTTTTTTTAAATTTTTAAATATTTTAATAATGATAAGCCTCTTATCCTGAACTGCTTTCTTTATATTGAGGTTGTCTCTTTACTTATAAAATATCTCTGAGTTCAGTGTGCCTCTTGGCAAAGGCCTCCTCAAGCAATTTCCAGTGTACTCTGTTTCTAGCAACCCTTCTCCATTTTGAGCCTGCCGTCAGTTTTAGTTCATCTTCCCACGTCTTGCTCTGTCTTCCTCTATTCCTTCTCCCTTCTCTAGGGTACCAGTCTGTTATGATGTTGCTCCACTTCTCCTGTGTACCGCGCAGCATGTGCTCAGTCCATCTCCACTTCAAACTATCTATTCTAAAAGTACTTACTAAACATTTTATTACTTTTTATATATTTAAAAATATAATTTGTGTGTAAATTTGAACATTAAAGCAAACGATAATAAATTATGTATATGATGACATGATTAAATATGATAATAAATCTTTTATTAACCAAATAAACTGGTTGAAGTATTATTTTCTTTAAAATATTTAATTATGGTTTTAATGAAATAATACCAGCAGTAGTAGTGTATTGGTGCGAGTTTACATATTCACCAAGGCATTATGGTACGATGGCACGATGGCACGAGCACAATATCGAAGACATGTGACTTCTGCCAGTCCGCAGTGGAGCCTGTGGTACCTACCCACCACATAGTACCGACAATCTCCAGAGAGGAGGCTCACGTTCCAGGTGCAGGAACGTTCACAAAATACTGTTTACGTTGACTAATGTAAACGAACAAAATATTAATTATTCGTTTTTCTCTTTCCACTTTTTTATATGTAGTTTACTAGCGGCCGCCCGCGACTTCGTTCGCGTGGAGTTAGTTATTTGAACATTTTATTTTAACCCCAAAAGTGTCGATTTCTATAAATACATTATTACACTTCTAGATCATATACATACATACATATACAGCATAAATTTTTTTCATAGCATATCAAAAAATTACACAAATTATTAAAATGTATGCTGTAGGTATATTATCCTCCTATTATTATTATGCTCCTATTGATCGCAGCGTGATGTTATATAACCTAAACTCTAAAGCCTTCCTGGAATAATGGGCTATCCAACGCAAAAAAAAAATAACAACAACAATTTTTGAAACAAATCGGACGAGTAGTTCCTGGTATTACCGCGTTAAAAACAAACAAACTCTTCAGCTTTATAGATTAGTATATACAACGTGTAACAAAAAGGGTATATACATACCAAGGGCAAGGGTTTCAACTTTCAACTCAAAATAAAATACTCAAAAAATTGGTACCAAATTTTCGGTTTGGTGTGTTTCTTAAAATAAAATCATAACAATCGTGGCAGCACACTACATACGTTAATAACTACTCGTTACCCGTCACGTTACTTCCCAAAATCCGATAAATGTCTTCAATATCTCTGTACTAGTATGATAGTAGCCTATCACAGGCGGTGTTTTCCCTCATAACTTCCTAACATAAAGAGATAGAATTAAAAAACCCTTCCACTATCGTTTGATATCATGTAAAGATGCCATGCCTTTGTTATGTATATACCCTTTATGTTACACGTTGTATATAGACATGTGGATTGTAACCCATCTCCATTGTTCAACTTAGTCCCCCCCTCACAGCACGCACTTCCACTCTACCGCGAATAGTACATTTTATGGTAAACATGCATAGATTATGCACGGCCGTCACCTTAAACTAGGGCATCACTGACACCTAGATCTATCGCCTAAATACCTCAACAGTCAACATATCGGTAACTGATTCACGTTGTCACCTACCTATCGGAGATCACACGTCACGCGGCAGGCTCATGTATCAGTGATGCTTGAAGGGTCAGCCTGCACTTTTCAATATTGAATTCGGTAGAACCTGAAGTTGTTAAAAAATGTTAGATTAAGGCAAAATAGTTGTTAGAAGCCAAATTCTTGGATTCTTTGTAAACACGTGCAATCTAACAAATGCTTATACAACGTTATTTTTTGTCGAAACCTGAATACAGTTTATTCAGAACTAGCGGCCGCCAGCCTGACTTCGTTCGCGTAGAATTTATTAGTCATGCTCAGCTCCTATTGGCAATATGTACGGCTGCGTTAGCTCCGCTCTGCTCCTATTGGTCATAGCGGGATGTTATATAGCCTGAAGCCTTCCTGGATTAGGTAATAGGCTATCCAACGCAAAAAGAATTTTCAAATCGGACCAGTAGTTCCTGAGATTAGCGCGCACAAACAAACAAACAAACTCTTCAGCTTTATATATTATTATTATTATTCAGAATAAGCTACTGAATCAATCCCAATATTTTTTACACCATGTTATATTTTTTCACAAATAAGTTTAGATATTGTTGCCGTGTGGTTACTGAGCGCGCACGGTAGATCATAGTACTGCGTACTCCCGCTAAACAGCTGACGCCAGAGGTCAACTCACATATTTTTTTGAAATTTTGCAGATATACTCTTTACTTGAAAATACTAGAGACGTGTTTTGGGATTCGCATGAACAAAAAATTATGTTGTATAAATACCGGTCGTCTACCAAAGTATAGTTCGGGACTCTATTTAGCACTTAGGAAACCTTTGAATCTCCCTAGCAAAGCACTCTCCTTTGCGACTTTTTAAAACTAAATCCACATCCATATCCATACTAATATTATAAATGCGAAAGTAACTCTGTCTGTCTGTCTGTCTGTTACGCTTTCCAGCTTAAATCTCTCAACCGATTTTGTTGAAATTTGGCACAGACAATCTTCAGACCCTGAGAAAGAACATAGGCTACCTTTTATCCCGGAAAAAACATTGATATTCTGATATATTATTCATTGATGATATAACTCTACGTGGGCGAAGCCGCGGGCGGAAAGCTAGTTTGAAAATAAACGAAAAGAAAATTGTCAGCTTGCACCAGCTACATAGTCTAGTACCCATCTTCATCTACATAATCCGTTTCAACCACGGCACAGTGAAATGAGAACAGTGAATCAATTGTCAGCTTGCACCAGCTACATAGTCTAGTACCCATCTTCATCTACATAATCCGTTCTAACCACGGCACAGTGAAATGAGAACAGTGAATCAATTGTCAGCTTGCACCAGCTACATAGTCTAGTACCCATCTTCATCTACATAATCCGTTCTAACCACGGCACAGTGAAATGAGAACAGTGAATCAATTGTCAGCTTGCACCAGCTACATAGTCTAGTACCCATCTTCATCTACATAATCCGTTTCAACCACGGCACAGTGAAATGAGAACAGTGAATCAATTCCATGCAAACACTGGAAATTGCTACTATTGCTATTTTTAGAATTATGTTAATTCACATAGTTCAGATAGTGTGAAGAATTAAAAAGAGTGTTGGTCGTAAAGGTGTTAGAGTTTCTATGTCAAGGTGAACCAAGTTTTAAGTATCACGAGTTTTATTTTGTATCATTTTATTTTATATGTGTGAATGGTGTTTGTGGCTCTAGGTGATTAAAAATCATCATCATCATCTCAGCGTTAATCCCAGTCGCATCCGTAGCTTTTCAGCTTTGGAGTCTGGGGTCCGCTTTACCAGTCTAACTGCTGGTTTTTTCTAAACTTCGATATTTTCCGTGAAGCGACTGCCGTCTGACCTCCACAACCCGAAGGCGATATCTAAGCATTGCAGTTAGACCAATTGTTAGACTTTTGAGGGCTCCAACAACCCGTAACGACTGCCACTAGATGTTCGTATGGCAACCGGGACCAACGGCTTAACGTGCTTTTTGAGGCACGACCAGACCAGTGCAAATATTCATATTCATGCAACACATATTTGCACTGTGCGGGGATCGAACCCGCGCCTCCTTGCGCAACGGCCGCGTTCGCTACCGCTACGCCACAGAGGCTGTCTCTGTGGATGGGTAACTATCTTTAAATACCAAGATCCCCCTTTTAAAATTCCCCAATTAAAAATATTAAGTAAAAATAACGTAGAAGTCATTGACGGATAATATTTAACGAAAAAATAGTCGCGACCCACGTGTAATAACGTTAAATAACATATCTATCTAATTCCATAAATAACGGTATACATAATCGACCACAATGACTTAATCTCTTAAAGTATCCATAAACAAATGAACGAGTTTATTGAACATCGATTGTATTCCGTTCTCCATACATTCTCAATTCGATATCTCCGAAAAAGGAAACAATTCGATACTGTATCGGTATTCATTGTGTATTCGATCGAGTAATAAAAATGTAGTTAAAATTTTATTAACTTGGTTAAAATATCGTATGCAAATAATCGTGATAGAGAAAAGAGAACGTCAAGTTTAGTTGTTACTAACTAGCTGAACCGATAGACTTAGTCCACATATTTGGTGATTAGTTAAATATCGTTCAGGCCGTTAATTGAACAGCCGCTGTTTTCATAAAAGTATAAACGGCTAATTGAACCAGTTAACTGCAATACAACTATAAGAATTGTTACAATTATTCACATAGCAAGATAAAATAAGTAATCTAATTAAAACTACAGTTACTAAACTTGCGTAATTATAAAACAAACATGAGAAACATACTCAAGTCCATGAAGAATCGTGAGTTTTTCTCATTTGTATACAATCATTGCAAACGAAACGTATAACGAAACGTGTTTTTAGGCATTTTAAATATTTATTTCTTAACAAAAAACCCTAATTGTGTTACTATTGAAAATTAACAGTTGCAACAAAATTTATCTCAGGCCGAATTGAGGTGTCGTTTCTGTTGGCGTGAAGTGGACAGCTGACTCCACGTGAAGTGGACAGCTGACTCCACGTGAAGTGGACAGCTGACTCCACGTGAAGTATACAGCTGACTCCACGTGAAGTGGACAGCTGACTCCACGTGAAGTGGACAGCTGACTCCACGTGAAGTGGACAGCTGACTCCACGTGAAGTGGACAGCTGACTCCACGTGAAGTATACAGCTGACTCCACGTGAAGTGGACAGCTGACTCCACGTGAAGTGGACAGCTGACTCCACGCGCGCAATCTAACTAATACTACGGAACAACACTACCGACAGTTGATTGCAAGTTCACATTTATTTTGTTTGTTCCGGGGCGGAAAATCCTCTTGGATGTCCACCGCCCTGGGGCGGGCGACGGTTTCTGTCAGACTCTTACTGGCTAAAAATCACCCCGTTGTCTCTTCTCTCACGTGTGCACGGGACCGCGGGAATACAGATTCTTCCGCGACCCCACACTCGTGCTGGCCCGGTCAGCCCGGGCTTCGTCTCCTGAACGGGGTAGGGAGGTGTCAAATTACCCCGTGCATCGTCTCTCGCCTCCCCTTCGGGTCCATCGAATAGGGGGCGCAGACTTCCCCAAGTCCCTCGCCCCTGGACCCATTCATGTGGACCGGAAAAGGGCGTTGTCCGCCCTAACCCTGGGCCCGGTGCGCCTTCTGGGACTCAGGAAGGGAGTTGAGATTTCCCTCTCCCGTTCCGCAGCTTCCTTCTGCATTCCAAGCTCACTTCAGCCAAGTTCTCACGGTGAGTTGCTTACAGAATCGTACGATAGGTCACAGCGATATACCAACTTTATGATTGTTTTAAGTTCATAATATGTCTTAGTCACGAGCACCTCTAATATTTTATCTTGTTATATGATAATTATAGTTTTCATTTCAAAGGAAATATCTACATTTAAACAGCCACACAGGTCGATCGATCAGGTTAGGTTACGCAAGCCGCGTTTGGTCTGTAGATGGGTGACCATCATTACATACCGAAACCTTTTCATGCCTGGAGAAGCACGTTAAGCCGTTAATCCAGCAGTCGAGAGTGAGTCCTAGTTTTATAAATAACACTTAATACTTACGGCCACAATCAGGATAACTGGTCGCCAATTAGTATTAATAGTATTAGTGCATTCATTGCCATGTACTCAATGAACTCTGCAGAATACCGATACTTATAATAAGTGGGTAACATTAATTATTGTGTTTTTACAATACCCTTTCCTTGTCACTCGAACAGTGTTCAATCGATGATACTGTTTTGTAAACTAGCGGTTTAATTAAATAGCGGATTATACAATCCATCTGCAACATAAATGCACAATAATAAATATTACGAGATACAGAATATTAAATTAAATTATTTTCCATAATATATATACTTATAATTATAAACGTAGTGCTTAACCGCAATCCCTCCTGACGGTAAGCAGTGATGCAATCGTTGATGGTAAAGCGCGCTAGTGTATTAAAAGTCTATTCTCTCAAAAAAACTGAGCGAATAGGAAGGAAGACGGTAGTTGAGCGAGGTGATGCAATGTTAAACCCAACAACACGACCAACTATGCTGCGCCAGAGGGAGATTGATCTGGAGACCCTCCATGACCCAACTCCCGACACAACAATTACATTTGGCGCATCGTACCAGGCACACATCGCAACACAAACACAACTGCTCAGACCCGTCCCGACCGTACGCCTTTACCAGACGTCATGTCGGAATACGACGAACCGCTTGGCGACAAGATTTTGTCTGGTGGGTGGTAACTTTTGCCGGCAGCCGATGTTATGGCCTACCACCGAGTGTCACCAAATGTCAGCTAGCCGCGCCATACCTATAGATAGATTGCTACGAGTATTATAAGCTGACAGGGCTCACGAACTGATATTAAGTCAACAATTAAGGCGGCAATTGCCTCCCCTAACAGGCATATATAATGTAGGTAATAGTACCTACGTTTCTTGATATAATGAAACATAATAAGTAGTAGATTTTTCAAATAGTGAAGTAAGTTGGATCCCTCCAGTTATCCTAGAATTGTATCTGTGCTACGAGGATTGAGCTAAATCTATGAAAAAATCATGTTAAATCAGATGTTACATTTTAACGAAAGGTAGGTCGAGAACGGACGCGGGGGTCAATCTTATCAGTCACATTTTGGATACCTGGAAGAAGTTCCAGGATGCAATTGTCATTTTCTGTGACCTCTCAAATGTGTTTGACTCGGACGACCACAAAACACTGATGTGTTTATTATCTACACCATTACAGAATTAGGGGACACGCTGTTGATGTTCTTGAAATTAAATGAAAGCAAAATTAGTTAATATATAATTAGAGCTAGTACCTACCTATCAATTTTATTTAACATGTATAAATGATTAAATAGTTACCTAACTGATGTTGTTTGTGTAAACATTACATAGTAGGTAATGATTGCGACTTGCGTTAACGGAAATCCGGCAGAAATACTTTCACATTTGATTTTCTTCATTAGGACGGGACTGCAAGTAGATTCAATAGTTGGTGTATTGACACATTATATGCTCTTTTTACCCGACTGCCAGGAGGGTTATGTTTTTAGCTCCTATCTTGTATGTATTATTCTTTATTACCTAGTATCTCCAGAACCGCTAAACGGATTTTCACATTTGAGGTATTGTTAGAATCGCCATAATAGCCCAACTGCTACTAGAACGGTGACATTTAAAAAAACCCAAAATGGCGGATGTATGACGCCATATTGTGAGGTATAAAGAAATAAATTTCTACCTAGCATATCGAGTAGGATATCAAAATGAAGGATTTTAAACACTGATAAATATACTGATTCTAAATATTGTTTACATATTAGGTCATTAACTATAAAATTTTCGTTTAATATGAGATAATGTAAAGGAATTCTTTTCATGTATTTTTTGTTTGTATTTATTGAAGTGCCATGCAAACTTTTTTTTTTTTAATAATTATAAACTAGTGCTCGACTGCAATCCCGCCTGATGGTAAGCAGTGATGCAATCATTGATGGTAAAGCGCACTAGTTTATTAAGCCTATTCACTTAAAAAACTTAGGAATAGGAAGGATGACGGCAGTTGAGCGAGATGATGCAATATTAAACCCAAGACCAGCACGACCAACAATGCTGCGCCAGAGGGAGATTGATATGGAGACTCTCCACGACCAAACTCCCGACACAACAACATTTGGCGCATCGTACCCGCCACACAACGCAACACAACTGCTCAGACCCGTCCTCCGTACGGCTTCACCAGACATCATACCGGAACACGACGAATCGCTTGGCGGCAAGACTTTGTCTGGTGGGTGGTAACTTCAGCCGGCAGCCGATATTATGGCCTACCACCGAGAAAATCAATGTATTTTTGCCAACGCAGTGGCAGTTTATTGATTCTTAAAGAAATCAGCTGGAAGAGAGACAAGAATCTATTCAAATTCTGGAAAAAGTAGTAGTCTGTAGGCGAAAGGTCTGGTGAGTAGGGCGGATGACGAAGAGCCTCCAACCCCATTTTTTGCAACTTGGAGACCGTCTGTTGTGCGGTATGAGGTCGCGGGTTGTCGTGCTGGAGCAGCGGACAGGAGCGATTGTCCAATACTGGTTGGTGATGTGCCTGTTTCACCATCATTTTATTCAGTTCTTCACAGTACACATCTGCAGTAATGCTCATCCCGTTTGGTAAGAAGCTGTGATGAATCACACCGATTAGCCCACCAAACAGGGACCATTGCTTTTCTAGGGGTAAGATTTCGTTTAGGGCATTGTATAGGTGCTGAACCAGGATCTAATCAACTTGCTGAGCGCTTGCGGTTATCAAATAGAATCCATTTTTCATCGCAGGTAACAATGTGTTTCAAAATTCCTTCATTTGTTTGTCTGTTGAGCAGTGCCAGGCACGTCTCGCGTACTTCGCGCTAGCGATCATTGAGTACGTGGGGCACCCATTTGGCAAGATACTTTACCTTGCCAATTCGACGTATATGGTCCAATATAGTTTGTATTTTTTGTTTGTTTTGTCGGAAGCTGTTGCTATCTCAGCCGTAGATTGTTTATCATCAGCTTCCACAATCGTCTTCAATTCGTCATTGTCGACCAAATGTCTTCAGACGACCGCGAGGTTCATTTTTCAAGCCGAAATAGGTGGTGCGTTGATTTGTAGTGTTAGCTCCGTAAACGTCGTTGATGTTTCGTGGCGCTTGTGCCGCGTTGTTACCACAACGGTACTCATATTACATAATTACTCAAATTTTTAAGGTATCCTTGATGACGAAAAAGATTGAATTATGATGGAAATGTATCACTAATCAATAAACAAATGACTACTTTTGGAAAAAGATAAGAAAGAAAGATAAAATGAATTTGAAATTAGAATTATTAGACAAACAGGATTTTTTTAAAATTAGTAATGGCCAGTATTGCAGAATGACAATTTCATAAGTAAAGAACTATTATAATGTGTAGTTTAAATTATAAATGGAAAGATAAAAATCTGCTATATTAATATGCATATAACGCGACCATGACAGTTAAGTTAGAAAAGCTCCCTCTGCAAAAGTATAGAATGTTAGTGCTGTAGACATCTCATTTGACCCTAAAACATATGGTCAAAAACCACGAGAGGAATACGTACCTGAAGATCCCAATAAATCAGGTAGTATACCAAACCAACTCAAATTATGTGTAATCTCCCGAGCCATGCTAAGACGGAACATCAATGTTAACCATGGGCTGGTTAACGGTACCATGGGTGTTCTCCGACGAATAGATTGGCCAGCACTACACAGAAAGCAGTTGGAGCCAGGAAAACTACCTCAAGCGGTATTTGTTAAGCTCGATGACCCATGTATAACAGGGAACCTGCCTGGTATTGGAGTCTGTAATCCAGCCTCGTGCTACAGAATTTGATGCTTTACATGGTAAAGGCAAGATTGAGCGACGAATGTTTTCCTTAATTTTATACTGGGCAGTGATGGTGCATAAATTACAGGGCACAACTTTAGACCCAGCAGTTGTAGATTTAAGTAGAAACTTATATGCAAAAGGTGAAGCTTACGTTGCTTTGAGTAGAGTCCGCGTGCGGCTCTTTCCGGACTTGATGTCAGTTCTCTTAACCCTAACAAATTGCTAAATCAACCACATGACATAAATTTATTTAAGGAAATAATCCGGTTACGTAATATTTCTTAACTAAAAAGACATAAATAAAACAATAATTAAATAAACAACCTGCATGGATGAATACGATTAAAAATCAACTGAAAAGAATAAAACAAGATGAAAATTCAATGATAAGGCATTTAAAAAAAATAACAATGATTAGGTGCTTAAATCCAGAAACATACATCGAAACAGTACCAAACCTATGTACAGAAGACGTCACATCAAGCTACTCCAAACTGTCAGATTTTCTTATTAGTTTTCAACTTTATCTCTACAGCATTAAGGCTCTATGTTGATTGGAAATATCTGACAGTTTGGATTAGCTTGACCTGCTGTCATCCGCACCTACGTAATTGATGTATGCTTAGAAATTTCAGCACAAAATTCAGTCAGTTTCAATTTTTTGCAAAATTATAAACAGAATTACATTCGGAGGCATGCACAAAGCGCGTATCTTGTACATATGAATGTATGTAATATTCTTTAATAACTTGTATCTCCAGAATCGTCTAACGGATTTTCACATTTGAGACATCGTTAGATTTGTCATAGACGGTGACATTAAAAAAAACGAAATGGCGGATGTTTGACGCCATATTATGAGGTAAAAAAAATCTACCAAACTTATCAAATTAATAAAAGTAATCGCAAAGCAATAAGAAAATATGTATACAACATGCAGTTTTAATATTAAATAGAACTATGAAACAAGAAATTAAACATTTTTTTTAAGTTTTCCAACATTGGAAACATAATTTGTTAAAACTAAAAAGATAGAAATAAAAAAATATTATTTGAAAACAAAAAACCCGCCTGCATAAACTCTAACGAACTGAAAAGGTAGAAACAAGTTGAACAAGCGCAGTTAGGGGACTGTTCTATGGAATACTTGTTTATCTAGCTAAGAAGTCCCCCAACTGCGATTGTTCAACTTGTTTCTACCTTTTCAGTTCGTTAGAGTTTATGCAGGCGGGTTTTTTGTTTTCAAATAATATTTTTTTTAGAGTATTAGTCTTCAGTCGACAATAAGGCATTATAAGTGCCACGATATCGTATCAACGTACGTCGTTGGCAATATTGTAAAAAAATATTTTATTTTGGTTATATAATTTCTAAAAACATGATTACAATCACTACTGCAGCAGCAAAATTGATAGAATAAGTCAATAAGCCCTTTTTATTAATACTGTACTATTTTTGAGACCTACAATATTATTAGCTCATCCCGTTACCATAGCAACTAACCGCACAACATATTAGGTTTGTCGCTGTGTTCTCAAAGCAATGAACTAACAATAGTCTTCGAAATGATTCAGATTGTGATTGGTACCCTGTCACGCAATTATCATCTATTTTCCTCAACCATCCATAAATATAAGTGGTTTGGTAGTATACTCTGTATTTGGCTTTTCTATTTTAAAGATTGCGAGAAAACCAGGAAAACAACAAAAACTACTTATTTCTAGAACCTGTCCTTTAAAAAGAGAGTAACTAGGTGTTCTAGGTCGAGCCCATAAAGCGGTTTTCTCATACTTTCTTATCGCTTCAAGCCTTGTACAGTATCATCAATTTGCCAAGCCCAAAGACACTTCTCGATGAGGAGCTAGACGTTACTCTATAAGCTATTGGCATAAGACTGGTAACCTCTTTACCTCGATAGAAACACTTTCGCGAGTCGCCTTATGTCACTATATTTTAGACTATTAGATTATTTTTTAGGAGATGAAATTTATTATTATTGTGGAGTCTATTAACTGGATTTGATAGAGGTAAGCTGCGCGAAATGTTTATAATAATTATTGACCGACTGTGTGCCTAATATTATGTGTGCCTAATGTTATGGAGAATTAAAATAAAATGATCTTAGGCCATGCACTCTACTGCTATAGATACATGCGCACATTTCTGGGGTTTTGAGCGAGGAAAAGCTAAACTTAAGAGAGTTTCACAATAACTCAATAAGGAATTGAACTGCACAAGACTAACTACTGTTAATAAGATTTAATAACTATGGCTAGTACAGAACATCAGTTAAATACACTTTTACCTTATGGATGACTGCAGGTCAACCTACCCGAAACTGTCTAATATTTCCAATCAACCTTCAGCCTAAATACTTTAGATATAAAGTTGAAAATCTAATAAAGAAATCTGACAGATTATAGTAGCTTGATGTGCTGTCGTCTGTACTAAAGAGCTAAGTGTACCTCAGTACCGAAAACTTTAATATCATCAAAGTTAATTACAGACGTTGACCCAAAAATTAACAAAATGGCGCTGAAAATGAAAAACAGCCGTAGACTAGTGAGATCCCGAAACGATTGTCATCGTTGGCTGTCATTGAGGTTCAGTTGGAATTCTTGTGTGGTGTAAGTTGTAGGAAGCGAGTCATTTAACCACTCTATTTGACGCATCTTGACTTATGGATATGACATATTAGCTGACTTAACCAGATGTTGCAAATGACACAGTCAACAACCTTTTTATCGTCTCACTGCTGGGCACAGGTCTCCTTTCATACAGAGAAGGATTGAGCGTCAGAACCAACGCTTGCTCAATGCGGGTTGGCGATTTCAGACTTCAATTTCAGGTTTCTTCAAGATTTTTTCCTTCATCTTATAATTAGTCATTGGTGTCCAAGATATTAAGTACATCTTGGACACCAATGACAGTACAACTAACTTAGAAAAGTTACATTAGTACTTGCCTGACCTGGATTCGAATCCGCACACTCATACTCGAAAGGCTGGTGTTTTAACCACTAGGCCACCACGACTAAAAATACGACACATACAACACAACACGACGACGCAAATGACATATATCATGTAAATCTGAATTTTCATGAAGTTCAAGCATTTGTTTTTATTAAGAAAAACATGTTACTACAGCATTATTCTAAAGTGTCTTCCTTACAAGCCCCGCACAGACTTCTTTTCTTAGTTTTACATTTAGTTTTAAGTATTCTTTTCATTACTTATTCTTTTTTCCTTAGCTGGATGTGTATCAATTATTATTATTTTTTTATCACTCGAACGCTAGATATTAGTTAATTAATGAACTATACCACGTTGATTTATATGAAAGTCAGAAACCTGAAAGTTTGATAACCAATTTTGCCAAGGGGTGTCATATTATCCGGTAACTTGGTTTTCGAGATCAGAAAGGCAGTCTCGACACCCAGTTAGGCTAGAAGCCGAAGAAAATCAACGTGTTAGTAGTCTTTCTCTCAATCTGGGCCTCGCTAATAAATCCGCTCCCGCGAGTGACTTGCACCTCTATGTTCCGGTTATCAACTATTACGTTTAGTCATCTCGACTCATTTCTGTAATTTCTCACAAATAGAACAAACTCCTTTTTGTTCAGCTCGTTCTAATCTGCTCAACGGTATAATAAGTTGTCGACGTTTTTCCGTCGACTGTCAGGTTAGTAAAAACTGGTCTCATGCTCAGGTCATCGCATCACTAGGCTTGATTACTTTTTATATTTTTTAGGGTACTTGAGAAAATCTTTTTAAATTATCAGAAAAAATTGTGAACTTGCAAAAACTTGTATAAAAAGTAATCGGCTACAGATAGATTGACCTATTTAGGTGTTGGATATTTTAAAACCGTTGTATAATTTAGGAATTCAAGATTGTAAAGTAAAAACCGCAAAAAAAAAATATAAATAAAAACAGAAAAAAATAATACGCAGAACGCAATACTATACCGTAATGGTTTCATTTTGGTTAAAAAGTGATGTGATATTGCGTCCTATGTTGTTAATTGGAGACTGGGTGTAAATTTTTGCCTTATTTTTTTTGTCACCTACTGAAATGTATGTGTGAAAATGTTGAAAGAAAGAAGGTTTAATTAAATTAGATAGAAATCGCATAGGTGGGCGTGTAAAGTGGACAGGAGTGTAAAGTGGGCAGGAGAGTAAAGTGGATAGGATTGTAAAGGTCACTTAGATATTCAAGAACCTTCCTACTTTTAGATATCCATTCTAATAAAACATGAGGTAATATTTAATGCTAATTGCAACTTATTTCAATTAATACTATTGCACCAGAACTTAAATGATTGGTCGCCTTGCAAATAATTGTTGGTATTGCAAATCGTTAATCAATGCGCCTTCTTAGTACCGAAGGGTAGGTATTGTATTAGACGCCATGTTACTGAAAGTAATAAACGAGTACCGAATCAAACGAAGATATCAGCTACAAATATCAGATTCTTATCTCCCTTATATCTCTTATCAATTTTCATCTCAAGATATAGATAGCTACACATTGAACTTATAAGTTTTCGTTCTTTCGCAGATCGAGACGTAACTTCAAATAATTCAAAGGAAAGACAATGGGCACTACGCCCTACTGTTTGAACCCGAAGCAAACATGAACGAAAGTCGAGAACGAATTCGTCGTGAGCGAGAGAGGGAGAAGAACACGTACACTTCTCCTCGGCTCGCGCTACGTCGCGTGCTGCTGTTGGCTGAGGGCCGGCAGTTCCGCGAGGCGGCGGCCATCTTGTCCAGGCTGGGCCCTGGAGTGCTGCAAAGTGTAGCGTCGGAGTTGCCCATCGACCTGCTGGTGGAGGCGCTGCCACACTCGGCACATCTTATTGAAACTCTTTTGAACAGGTCAGTGCTGATGGTTTTGCTATAAATGTCTATAACGGACACGAATTGTGAAACATTGAACTGGTATCAAAAAAGTTGTCTATGTGTACAACCGTTATAATGAAGAATCCATTATCAGGAAACACAAGCAGAACCATTCAAAATACTTTCGTTCGTACGCATTTTCTTATGGACAATTAAGGTACGGTCAAAAGTCGATAGCTTTCGTTCGGGACACAGTTGGTTCAATTGATTACCACCGCCAACGTGTTTCTCTGTAGTATGTACGTAAGATGATGTTTAGTTTCTTTTCTTTTTACACTTTCTTACTCAACTCCGCAATTACACAATCAAATATAATAAGAGCTAATCTTCATGCCATCAGCACATTAAGTTAATTAATAGCCCATTCTTCGATTATCGAAGTCTTTTCTTTCCATACTCTTACAACTAGAAAGTAGCATTTATAGCTGATATGACACGTGACGAATGTCCAAACGATTGCTAAAATAATATTGCGTAGTATTGCAATCACAAAATAGTACTGCAGAAGCTCCATAACAGGATAATAAAGTTCAAGGCGCTTTCTTATTTTTGTTTGCGTTTTGAAATCATCATATGACCTCGCTCTGGACGGGGCGGAAGGGCGTGTCAGACTTTTACTGACTAAAATCGACCAGTGTTCCTTTACTTGCATGTGCGCCAGGGCCACGGTTTCTTTTTTAACTCACCCGCAACCCTGGCCCAGGAGGCATCGGTCCTCGTGGACCCCGTCACGATCTGCTGACAACTCTTTGAGGCGTCAATAAGATTCAGACTGCCTTGCACACTGGATCCCCATTGTGATCTCTGTCTACCGCTTGAAAGTTTCCCAGGAGAGAACGAGGGTAGCTAAAGAAATTCAAATTTTCATACGTTTTTTGCAATTTACAGGTAGCATTAAGTTGTATATTTATTAAAATATGATTTACTAATGTAATAAATATGATTTTACAGAATAATAATCATTAGAATTAGCAAAACTACTCCTTTAAATAGAATAGGCCTCTAATGAGTTAATGACTATTTCATGAAGCGATGACGCTTTTATGAAGTAATCGTTCAATACTGTAACCTGAACCTATACTTTAGTATAAATTATACCTAAATACAACCTGTGGATGGCAAAAAACGTAACTAGAACTTTGTACGGAGATCTGAAATTGTCTGAAACAAATGCCAGTCGCGCTTGCACTTGCATTCACTGTGCGTGTCTGTGCGCGTGCGTTATCACTCGTTGTATGGACCTGACCTTCTGAACCTGTCTATTTTGTGTCATCACAGAGTCATTGTATTGGAAGTGATTCATTTGAGTAGTTACCGTGAAGTTACGTTTCCGAAGTCCGTTATCTTTCTGAGGTCTCGGTTGACGGCCGACAGCGGTCAACTGCACCGGAATTGCTGTAAATTTAATACCCACTCATGTATGGGGTTGTCTGCAGAGTCTTTTTCCAAGTATGTTAGGTTCTCAAGGGAATTGCTCGATGTAAAATACTGGTCTGCATTGTCCATACCGCGATATCCCTTGGTAAGTCTGATTGTTGACTTTCGGGCTTCTGGCTACTCGAAACGACTACTTTTAAAGATAGAAGAACGAAAGACCTGTTCAAGGCGTTAATGTGCTTTTCAAGCTATGGACCTTACCCTCAGTAAGTATATAAGGTGGTCACCTATCCATGGAAACACAATAAGAAATTAACAAGCTAATAATCCTTATAATGTATATTTTACACCAGTATATCTTTATATATATAATTCTGCTGTACGTGTGTATGTCATTGAACTCCTCCTAAACGGCTTGACCGATTTTAATGAATTTTTCTGTATGCGTTTGAGTGGCGACCTGAATAGTTTAGATTCACAAATCAGCCCGGCAGATGGCGCTGATCGCTTGAAAAAACATGTGATCTCGGAAACGGCCCTAACGATTTCGCTGAAATTTAATATGTGGGGGTTTTCGGGGACGAGAAATCGATCTAGCTCAGTCTTATGTCTGGGGAAGCGCATGTTTTCGAGTTTTCTTTTTCGCAATACTTCACGCATAATATGGGCGCTAATTTCGCGCGGCTTGACGTAGCGGCTGTGGCGTAGTGGATAGTGTTATAGTCTACTCGCGATGGCAGTTGTTCCTCGGTTCAAACCCGGGCAATCACAAGTTTTTTTTTTCGTTTTTAGACAAGTTTATAGTTTTTTTAATTTTTGTAGTTACTTAAAAAGAAAATTGTACATAAGAACTAAAAGAGAAAAAAATAAATAGAAATAATAAATATTTAAGATTTTTTATTTAACTTAAAGAGACTGAAACAAGAGCTATTGGGGTAGAGAGAGGTATGATATCTTTGTTACAAATGTAGATGACAATGCTTTCCATGCGTATATTCCTAAATCTGCTGTACGTGTGTACGTTACTGAATTCCTCTTAAAGGCCTGGTCCGATTTGAATTAAGTCTATGTATGTAAATGAAAGTCGTGTTAGTTACTCTATTTATAACTCAAAAACCGCTTAACCAGTATGGCTCAAAATTGTTAGGGAGGTAGATAAGAACTGGGAGAAGGACATATCACAGAGGATACTTTTTATCCCGTTCCGTCCCGTTCTGTCCCTTTGTTTGATTAAATCTTTAATTCTGCGAAACAGATTTTGATGAGGTTTATTTTTATAGATAGAGTAATTAAAAAGAAACGTTTATATGTATAATAACATCCATTAAATTGTGAAGAAACACTATCCCTCGCCCACATGTGGGAGTGACGAGAGGAGGCATAACTCCGTTGCCGCGAAAAATCGCAGTACAGCGGACAGAGCTCCGGCGGGATCTCATGGCGACATGGAAAGTGTAATTGTCGCAATCCAGCACTGAGCACGCCATAATAGAGGCGGTAAGTCCTCTCTTTGAGAAGTAGCTAGAGAGGCGCCACGGCGTCCTCACCTTCGGACTGACTTAGGTCCTCACCGGACGCGGCTGTTTCGGGAGGTTCCTGTTCCCTATAAAGCGGGAGTAAACGCCAGGGTGACCACTGTGTGCATCGCCCTGACGACACAGTGGAGCAAATGGTGGAGGTCTGCCCGGCTTGGGTAGAGCACAGCGGTGTCCTCGTGGCGGCGATCGGTGGCGATCTCTCGCGTCCGACCCTGGTCCCGGCCATAGTCCGGAGCAAGAAAGAGTGCATGGTAATCTTTCAGCTCCTTCTGTGAAGCAGTGATGCTGGCAAAGGTGGAGGCGGAGCGCGTGAGGGAGCGGTAATCCCACTACCCTCACGCCTCAAACCGCCGCAGGAAGCGCCTTGGTCGGGAGGCAACATCGGTTCCCGACCACCGTAGGCGCGGGCTTGCGGGCGGAGAGCGACAGGCAGCTAGCCTCCTGGAAAGAACCAGGCCCGGGTAGACGGCGCGTTGTGTTTCACACGCGCCTCAAAGAGATATCAGCACACTTTGACGGGGTCCACGAGGACTGGTCCACAGGGCTGCGGGTTGGATAAAAAAGAAACCATGGCACTGGCCGTTGCACAGGTATGTGAAGGAACACGGGTGGGTTTTAGTCAATAAAAGTCTGACACGCCCTTCCGCTCCGCCCAGAGCGGGAGAGGTCATTTGATGATTTCCCATACAAAACAAAAAAAAAAACAACTGAAGAAGAGCAAGAAATTGCACTTGAAGAGCGCAGCCTTAGTATGGCTCGACTTCGTGCTTCTCACTCACCAGAGCACAGGGAGGCAGCCCGTGAAACGGCTCGGTTGGCAATGCGAAATCGTCGAGCAAACCTCAGAGATCAAGCGCTAGATGATTTACCAAGCACAAGAAGAAATTCATCAAATACTGATTTGAATCGGGCAGCGTTTCAATACGCATATAATATAGCGCAATGGCGTTCGCATTGGGCCAATGGATGTTGTTTGCGAGTATTGTAGCACATTAAAGATTTCCGAAGAACCGCCAGGATAGTGCTCCCAAATAAAGAATCATTGAATAATAATATTTATTTATTTAAAATTATTCTAATTTAAAAAGTAGTCATGTGATATTGCCTTTAAGGCGGAACGAAGTTCGCCGGGTCAGCTAGTTTAAGTATAAATTTGTCACGTTTGATGGCATTGCGGTCGCATGAAGAGTCAACCAACCGCTTTGGCTCTGTCCTCAAATATTCCTTTTTTAATCCCAAACGGCTCCAATATATAGCACCCAATAAGGTTGTTATATTTCTGCTGCAGAAGCAGAAAACCTCAAAAGAGACAGGAGTCAGTACTCATTACTTCAACGGCCGGACTCTACTACATAGTAGTTTAAGTACCTTTGTTTGTTTCAAAGGTTAAAACGATTAAATCAAACGATCAACGATCGAATCAAAAATGAATTCGGCACTAAATCCGAATCTGTTGTAATATAAGAGTATAGTCGTTTCAATACTTATCTCAATTTTGTATGGTTTCAATAAGCATTGATTGCAAATGCATAAACATTAAAATATTTTATTTTTTTTAAAATAGGCTACTAAAGATGAATTATATATATATGGAGATGGGTCTATAGTCAATTAAATCGCATCAGATGAATAACGAGATGCTATTAATCATTTTAATTTATCTTGTCAACGTCTTAAATATCTCAAATGGCTTCACTAATCTCTTTATAAATATTAATGAGTCTAATCTGGCACACTAATGGATTGCAACTATTTCTGCACTCAGGGGGGCTAAACACTAAAACGATACAATTTCTAAATTCTTTATGTCAGTAAGATTATACGCCAATGCAGCTCACCTACTATCAGCGATCTAAGATTACATGCAAGCCTACATATGCTACAGAATCTCCGAACAATAATCAACTCTTAAAACTATACAATAGAGTCCAAAATATAAATAAAATATCCTCTTCCACTTTACGTATTCATTATAATATTAATAAAACTTGATCACACAAAAATAGTCTTTAAATCCTCGTGTTAAAGCCCAAGGATGTCATTCAAAGTAATTTACGGGATTCTCAACGAAAGTGCCAGGCGACCGGTTCCCCTGGTATTTAATGTTCACACTACTTTCACATGATTTATAACGATAATGACCTTCAAAATGGGGACTTGAAGGAACTTGAAGCCGAGAAACTATAATATAGCAGGTTCCAAGTCCATCGCGCAGTTAGCAGGAAACTGGAGTTGTTAAAAGAAACACTGCAGTGGAATAAAACGCAATACTTTTCCGTTTACGTGCACTGATATAATTACTCACTATTCAGTATTTCATGAAATATGAATTCCAAATAAGTGAAGGCAGTGCCTGTCACTTGATTTAAGTAATGTTAATGTAGTTTATTTCCTCATTTCAGTCGGTGCTATGGGATATTGCACTCTAACAACAAACACATTTTCTCTGCCTGTTCCGATTTACTTTACTTCACATTTCTGCTTCTCTACCTTATATATTTTACTTACCGGTTTTATTTCCTTATATGTTTTATTTCACATTTCTGCTTCTCTACCTTATATGTTTTATTATCTAAACTGACCTCAATAGGTCTTTTGTCTTATTTAAGGGAACTAAACAATACTCATATTGCTTGGTTCCCTTAAATAAGACAAAAGACCTATTGAAGTCAGTTTGCAGAAGGAGCTTGAGTATTATCATCATGTTAGTAAGTAGCGCTGCCGATTATGAGCGTCCCAATGATCGTTTTGTGAACGATTATGGAAAAAAATTGATAAGAATCATACCTTTGGCGGACAGATGGCAATCCAGTTTCCTGATTCCAGTTTCCCCTTTAACAAAGGGGAGGCCGATAGTAGGAAACCTCAATGATCAAAAGTCAAAGAGCCTAAAGGCTTTAAGGGTGACTCTCGTCAAGTTTATCGTGTTTCATCGCAGCATCAACTCATAAGACGTAACGATGATTATAATTAAGTAACACATTACATAATTATGATGAAGTAACAGCATGTGCTTCCACGCTACAATAAGTGAATATAGTGGCATAACATCTTCCGTCAAACCAGTCTATTGTTGCCGATATTGAATAACATTAGTTACGCGAAATGATTCAGCGAGTTCAGAGGTCAGAGGCAATTGACTTGCATACAAAGACGCGATGACGTATGTCTGAGGCTGCATCAAAGTTTATTGTGAAGCTTTTAACAGCAAATCTACGTTCTCAGTTCTTTTTCTTCACTTTAGAATGCTCGCATAATTTATACGTTTATACTGGCAGCTCATTATATTAAATTATATTATCTTTCATTAAGCAGGTACGCTGTATCGGTACAGCGTCCTAATTGTTGCACCAAACGACGTCGACGTCGGCACCGACTAACGCTGAAAACAGCGCTGGTGCTCTGTCTTTGATAGGGTCGCAGCATAATGCTGAGCGATAGCCGTTTTGCGTGTATGTGACGCATGTTTTCCTCAACTATTTCTTATTCATTGTGTTTTTTTTTAAATGGAAGCCATTTCAGCGTTGTCGTGATTTGAAAGCCGATGAAACTAAAATGCTTCAGTAGAATTTTACATCCGTCTCATTGACTTGAAACCATAATTTTTGCTGCGCCACGTTTACTGCAAAAAAAAGCAATTTCGTTCTTCTTTCAAATAAGAGAAAACAATTATTTTTGAACTGTCATTATAATTAAGAAAATTAGTTAACTGTGACCCAGCTCACCACGACAGTAGTTTTAGAGTTGCAGTGAAATGTGTTATTTCATTACGTAATCATTAATGATATTCACCAAAACAATAGATGAGAAAGATGTGGGTGGTATGCTACCTACCTCATTTGAATAATAATCTCTTTTAAGAAAGGCTCATTAATCAATGCTCATCTTTTGCGGTATTACTAAATAGAAAGGATAATTTAATTTAATAACAGAGTACCAAAATATAACCCACATTACTGAGACATGGGATTGGAAAGTTCAAATATATTCGCGACAACGATTAATTAAATGGTCACGCTCCAATGATGTTGGATTACCAATAATAATTTATTACATCTCCCGCCGAAATTGCCGTCTTGGTCTGTATCTGTCTGTTAACCAAGGAATTCACTTTTACTATCTAGATTTTGAGAGTTCTTGAGGTTTCACTTTCGAGACAGGTCCCTAATACAGATGATACATTTATTTTCAGCCACGCACGGCTGCTTATAAGTATGTGTCAGTTCTGAATAATATTTTTAATGGTTTACAAAATTAACATTTATTTATTTTAATATAATAAACACAAAAAAAAATGTATTGTGATAACTTACATAAATAAAGAACCCTGAATTTTAATCTGTAGGTACGCAGTTTAATTTTTAACTTTGACGCATATTTTGTTTTTCCTAACGAAAGGTTTTAAAATTGATAAACCAGTAATGTCTTAACCTCTCTCAGTTTCTCCATAAAACATTTATTATCTTACTTACTTTATGATCAGTCCCGCTGACCGCATAGTAAACCAATACTTTTTGAGCCCCGATGCCATTACCATTGAAACCTCTAATCAAAGTCAACACTCATACTTTAATGGCTTGCAATCAACTAATGCACAATAAACGAGCACATTACATCTACCATCCGCAAATACCAATCATCAAAAACAAAAAAGAGTCAAGCACGCCGCCTTTAAGTCTGCCGATATCTACGAGAATGGTATTTACGTCCATAATCGTGTAATTATACGTCGGCTGTCTGACTTGGGTGAAAGTGCACCGGTCAGACCAGTTGCCCAGACCCTCGAATTCGGTGCTACAGTGAAATTTATGAACCTGTATTGATTGGTTTTGTAATACGAAGCTTTACCCCATGCTACGAATGTAGGAGTGATGTTATTGTGGTTGTGAGAGAAATGGTGCTAAAAGGAATGATGCTTATAATAATAGTGGACAAGAACAGACTGATAATGGCTCCGATTTCTTTATTTAGAAAATAAATGAAATTTAAGGTCAATGCATCTTTTTCTTTAATTTCATTCAGAAAAGGACAGAACATAATATGTTAGTTAAGACTTGTCAAATTAGTCCGCGCCTGACGTAAATTGATGTATTTTCGGTCGCCATGTTTATAATCGCGTCTAAACTGTTTATGGAGTATCTTACTTTGACAGGATTAAACTAAAATGTTATCTTCTATCCTTTTCTTAATGAAATAGAAAGAAAAACGTGAACAAGAGAATCAGCTCCAGTGTCCACAAATGTGAACAAGAGAATCAGCTCCAGTGTCCACAAATGTGAACAAGAGAATCAGCTCCAGTGTCCACAAATGTGAACAAGAGAATCAGCTCTAGTGTCCACAAATGTGAACAAGAGAATCAGCTCCAGTGTCCACAAATGTGAACAAGAGAATCAGCTCCAGTGTCCACAAATGTGAACAAGAGAATCAGCTCCAGTGTCCACAAATGTGAACAAGAGAATCAGCTCCAGTGTCCACAAAGTGAGTGTCTAATGATTGGATATGAGTAACATGCATGATTGTAACATAAGCAGTGACATATCGATATTTTGGAAAAAATATTCCTACTGTTTTACAGACGACAACACATCAAGCTACTACATTCTGTCAAATTCCATTCTTAGATTTATTCATCACTAGCTTTCCGCCCGCGGCTTCGCCCGCGTGGAGTTCGGCTATATCACGCTTTTTAGATTTCCCTCGGAAACATCAACTTTTTCCGATAAAAGGTAGCCTATGTTCTTTCTCAGGGTCTAAAGATTGTCTGTGCCAAATTTCATCAAAATCGGTTGAGAGGTTTAAGCGGGAAAGCGTAACAGACAGACAGACAGAGTTACTTTCGCATTTATAATATTAGTATGGATTATCGCCAAAGCATTAAGGTTCAAGGTTGGTTGAGAATATTAGGCAGTTTCGGGTAGTTTGACCTGCTGTCGTCTGTTCTTAGTGTACCTACACGGTAGAAAGCGGAAGTCTTGAAGATACTTCTGCTTCGAAATCATAGCAAGAAAAACCAAAAGCCTGAGACCTGGTGGTATTGTTGTTATTTATGTGTTTAAAACTTTCATATTTTATTGTGATGTCTTACTCCACTCCACGTTATATTACATTCAAACACGCAATATCTTAAACGTGAATTAAATGTTATCTGAAGCGTGAAGAGATTACCACCCGGGTACCTACCTGTAGTTTTGTAATAAAACTTACAAGATATTACTTTCGCCGAATATTTTAATGTAATTATAAGAGTACTTATAATATATAATAATATATACTATAATATAGTGGTGAGTATTGTAAGCAAAAAGAACATAGGTATATCAGTAAAAAAAATGTTCGAACAATAATAGAAATGAGTTACAAAAACTTCGTCGTGGGTCTCAGGTTTGCACGAATATATGTAATTAGACGATTGTAGTTGGATTGTTTTAATTAAAAACAATGAAATTTTAACAATTACTTTTAATCAATTGTGAGATAGCTAGGGAAAACTGTATGGAAATGGTGATGAGAATATAGGGCCATGTGACATGAAAATGAAAATATAAGTATAATCTAAAGGGTTTATCTGACATCGACGCACAAACGAGTACCATGGATCCAGTACATGATTCTGAACCCCCCAGTGGTGGAATTCTGCGTCAGCTTTTTCCCGATAAAAAAAATAATAATATGCAGTTTTTTCACTTTAGACCGTTCATAATTGCTATACTTTTATAACCCAATAAGTTTTTAAAGTAAAAATTAATTAATTCGTTAATTACACAAAAAAGCGCAATGTAAACAATACTAGAAAAACTATCCTATCAGCTGATTTTATAGAGTTCGCATCAGGGGTCAACGTCATACCTACAAACATGCACGGCGGTACGCTTGCAACGTTCAAAGGCCGAGCCGACACTTTTTTAAACACTGGTATTTCTGTAACGGCTCATTAACGACATAAATGACTATCATAATTTTGTTAGTGGCATGCGGTCTAGCCTTTTCGCAAAGTTTGCGTTACGATGTCAGATACACCCTATATTATATCCTAGCAAAGGAGAAAGACCGTCGTTACATAATTATAAGAAATGTTGTTACACTGCTAGTGCAAGTACAATCCTTCTGAATGTCGAAAGGCTTAATTATAGGAAGTTTGAGACAAAACAGTCGAATTAATGCTGCATTAAAGATTTACATTATTTACGAAGTCAATTCTAACGGCACCGATTTCCTTGTACACAAATTAAAATACAGACATGATTAAAATATGGCTACTAACGTATTAAAACGACGAACTTAGTCCGCGCCTAACTTAGGATTTGAGGCCTATATTTGGTCTTAAATCTAACGTAGGATTTAAGGCCAAATATAGGCCTTAAATCCTACGTTAGCGGCGGACTAATTTGACAGGATTAAACTAATATTTATCTTCTCTTTTTCATAACCAAATAGTATGAGAGGGATGCACTTCCT
This sequence comes from Sesamia nonagrioides, assembly GCA_017933935.1. Taxonomy (NCBI): domain Eukaryota; kingdom Metazoa; phylum Arthropoda; class Insecta; order Lepidoptera; family Noctuidae; genus Sesamia; species Sesamia nonagrioides. The sequence goes on from JADWQK010000345.1 coordinate 913,104, forward strand.
TATATTTAGTTTAGTTTATCAAACAAGGGAATGGGGTGCCAACAATAAATGTATTAATTAGCATTGTGGAGGTATGAGGAGCAGCGTGTAAAGCTCACTCATCCTCCACAGAAAAGGTTGGATCCTCCGACCAGACTGGTTCTCTGGCGGGCACTTGCCCACCGGTTGATATCGTGAACTTATACGCGTGCTAGTTGTACAGTAAACTCTGCTTGCGAGATGTAGAATTTCCGTGAAGTCAGTATGACGCGTTGTTCGCTACAGCACAATCTTTATAAACCTTTCCCGATTCCGCTTTCCCTAGCACACAACATCTCACAACGGAATCCAAGAAACAATCTCCACAAAAGAACCGCATGAACGGTCACACAATCGAACAATAGAATCAAATCGAATTCAATCAAACAATCCTCATAAAATCCAATAAAAACCGTTGCATTAACTTTAAACGTTGGTTTATCTCAAAACAATCTTGTCGCCATCTTTGTAAGACTCTCAGTGCTGTCATTGTTAATTCATGGAATATATGATGTGAGAATAGGAACGACATTTAATGAGGTGCATCTGGAGCACGAACCGTTACGTTCTAGCGCAGTTATGATGGTGGCACATTTGATGGTGTATGGTCAATAGGTGCCATGTTTTATAATGGTGTTGTTGGCGCCAATATGGTTATTGTATGTATCTGAACGTCAAGTGGACATGGGTGTTTACCGCTTTGGTAATCAGTATTGCATTATTAGTGTATGATCTAACTGACAAAGAAATTTTTTGATAGGGACAAACACGTGAAACAAAATTCTTCTACAAATATTTATTAAGGATCAATTTTAATTGTTTGCTACTAATAAGTAATAATTTAATTTTATCAAAGAATATATTAACTCGAGGCTATCAAAGTCAGTGGTGCGTTCGTCCTTGCAACAGCACGGAATATGCAACATTGAAACATTTATATCGAAATACCTATGTAGTAATTAAGATGCCAGGAATGGGAGCAGATATTTTTATAATTTTCCGAAGAATGTTAATGAAGCAAATGCAATCGATACGCCATCTTATAATTAAAGGACTCCTTTCATATAGAGTTACTAGCTTTCCGCATGCGGGTTCGACTGCGTGGAGTTCGGTTATATCGCGCTTTTTAGATTTCCCTCGGGAACATCAGATTTTTCCGGGATAAAAGGTAGCCTATGTTCTTTCTGAGGATCTAAAGATTGTTTGTGCCAAATTTCATCAAAATCGGTTGAGAAGTTTAAGTGGGAAAGCGTAACAGACATACAGACAGAGTTACTTTCGCATTTATAATATTAGTATGGATTTGTAATCTTATGATGCAATGCTTACAGTATAATATTCTTTCATTATATGCCCTGATGAAGGAAAACATCTTGAGAAAACCTAGTCTAAGTCTTAAGTCTAACCCGCATTGAGCAAGCGTGGTGATTACGCTCAATTCTTCTCTATGGAGAGGAGACCTGTGCCAAACAGTGGAACGAGAAAAATGTTCATGATGATGATGATATGCCCGGATATACCTTTAGTAACATGCCTTGTGGAAACGTTGTGATCATGCTTGGCTTTTGGCATTAAAAATGAATGTTTGTATTTATTGATTTTCCGTGTGAAAATTCTACGAGTGTCCTGATGGTTTATTGATTTTTTAGTTCACACAATAAAAGGTAACGTGTATTCCAACATGAGAATAAGCGACAACGATCCAACAACTGGTACTGTGGTTGTGATGTGGAAATATTCTACATAATCAGCCTGTAATGTTCCCACCCACTGTTGGGACACAGGAGGGAGTGGGCCGTAATCTACCACGCCGCCTAGTGCGGTTTGCTCACGATGTTTTCCTTCACCGTTTTGAGAGCACTGGTGATGAACTAATTTACACCAAGTAAAGCGCCTCATGGGGTTCGTACCTACGATCTACAACTTGTTAGCTGCGGCCTAGGCTAGCCTTAAATACCTATATCATCATCATTATCATCATCATCATCAACCTTTTTATCGTCCCACTGCTGGGCACAGGTCTCCTCTCATACAGAGAAGGATTGCACGTACCTAATCACCACGCATGCTCAATGCGGGTTGGCGATTTCAGACTTACCTATACTATAATACCTATAAATCTGTATATTATTTTTAAAACACGTAGAACACTACTGGATCGACGAATTTCATGAAATATCAACGTCTAAAAAGTATTATTATATAATTGGGTTTTAACCATGAATACTGTCCACAGACTAATATCTCTGGAAGTGAATCCTCGGCCGGACGTGCAGTGCGAGACGATAGCATGGCGGCTCGTGGGGCTGTTGGGGGTGGACCAGGGGTCGAGCTTGAGGGCCAGGACGGCGCGGCTGGCGACCTCGCTGGTCCACTACACACCCGAGACCAGGGATGCCATTGACGCGAGGAGGAGGCAGTTCGATGGTGCTGTACAGGGTAAGATGTTTATTAACGTTGCAGAGAATCTTGATTTGAGGATATATAACATTTGTACATGTTTGTACAAATGTTAATGGTAATACAAATGCTAACATAAGCCTAAATGTTCCCACTGTTGGGATTTTTTATAAATTATAAACTAGTGCTTGACCGCGATTCCTTCTGATGGTAAGCAGTGATAGATTCGTTGATGGTGATGAAGGCTGGAGTAAATAGGCTCTTAATAAATTATCTCTAGCCTTGAAAGCACTGGCAAATTGTTCCAGTCCCTCGATGTACGCGGTTTAAAAGAAGAACCGAAACGCTTCGTCCGGTTCACCTCTTGTCGCTGGGAGGGAGTGAGCCATAATCTACCACGCGGGACCAGTGCGGGTTGGTAGATGTCATAAGTCTTCGAAGTTTTTGGCTCTAGGACAGCCCGGTTTCCTAATGATGTTTTCCTTCACAGTTTTGAGAGCAATAGTGATGAAACAATTTACACAAAGTGAAGCGCCTGATGGGGTTCGAACCTACGGCTTCCAACTTGTAAGTCGTTGCCGTATGTTTGTAAGATTTGAGGGTACCTAATGCTATGAAAATATACTTTTACGTGGATAAAAATGGTATCACACAAAGTTTAACTGATAGAAAATGTATGGCATTATGTCCGCCACTCAACATTTGTGTGTTTAAAATTTTAAACAGGCGCTTTATTATATGGATGAAGTATTACAAAGAAGTAGAGTAGATATAAAGAAGTAAGAAACAGTACCATGCATCTGACTCAAGTAGTTAGTCAGGTAATAGAGAATGAATGAAGGTGAAATACAAAAACAGTACAGTTACCTACTCTACTTACTTTATATCATAAAAAGTATCCCTCAAAATAGGCAATATAAAACCGCAGCAAACCTTATAATAATAATATAAATAAACGAACAAACCGTGACGGATACCCATCATAATATTTACCTATCACTTCCATGCTCACGCTAAGGGATGCCACAGGGTCGATCTGAAACGGATTAGCGATGATTCAGAAAAACGAAACTAGATGGTCAGATAACTAGCATCCTACGGATGCCATTATTTAGCTGAACGAGGAAATATTACACTAATTAAGTTTATTTCCTTTACCTTAACTTGATGTTTTCTTATCGTCTGTGGGTTCTGGTGCGGAACAGTGAATGCACTGCTGTTGTGTTGTTGTAATGGACTGTTTAAGCTTTTGACTACGTAAACTATAGTCACGGTGGCCTAGTGGTTAAAACACCAGCCTCTCAAGTGTGAGTGTGCGGGTTCGATTCCAGGTCAGGCAAGTACCAATGTAACTTTTCTAAAGTTATATGTACTTTCTAATTATATCTTGGACACCCATGACTGAAGGTGAAGGAAAACCATCTTGAGTAAACCTGGACTTTAAGTCTGAAATCGCCAATCCGCATTGAGCAAGCGTGGTGATTATGCTCAATCCTTCTCTGTATGAGAGGAGACCTATGCCCAGCAGTGGGACGATGGAAGGTTGATGATGATGATGTAAACTGTTCGTGAAGTTCTAGGATAACTTATTTATTTTTATGTTTATTGTACACCAAAACAAACATTGTCTAAAAATATATTCAACACAACAAAATGTACAATGAAAGGCCTTAAGGCACAGGATTCATGGACAGAGATTCTCCTGAACCATAAATAGCACTTGTTATTAGTCATCTAAGGCCATGTCATTTGGTCTAAATTAGCGATATGTATTTGATTTCAATTTTGTGAATAGATTAGCCAACTGTTTCTCTTCAAAACCTCATGGGGATAACGTCACGTGACTTCTACCAACCCGCACCGGACCCGCGACCCGCACTGAACCCACGTGGTGGATTGCAGCCCACACCCTCTTGCCGACAGGAGGCCTGTCCCCAGCAGTTTGTCACAGGCTGCTTATGCTTTGTCTAATTTTAATAAAAGGTTCCAGTGGACGACAAATTCCTTATTTTCATTGACTGTCCAATTAATTAACTAAATATTCTGTTACCATTAGGTCTGGGTACACACGGTTTGACGGCTGACGCGACGGGCTCCCTGATCTCTCTGCACGTTGCCATGAAGAATGAGCTGCAGCGACATGTGGAAGTTTACAAACAAGCACTGCATAAATTGGAAGAGCTGGTAAGAGTTATGACATGGTCGAATGCTGGATATACTTACCTACTTTGAATTAACGTCGAATTCTGTCAATACACAATGTTCAAATATGATAACTCAAAGGACCAATATCAGTTTCCGGCTGCCATACGGCGGATCGGCCTTTCGAAACTCGCTGATTCCCGATGCCGGAAAATATCGAAAGGATCGTTTGTCCTGAATATAGTGAGCCTGAGATGTCCTGAATATCATGAGCACAGAACTATTGGTATTTCAGTTGTGTCTTATCACATCAGTCACGGGCTGATAGATTAATAATTGAATAAATGTGACGCTTGTACAATAACATGGATTGATCGCAGCGTCACGTGTGACGTGGCATATTCTCTGCTCTTCCTCCTTTTTCCACGATATTATGATTGGTGAAACTGTGCACGTTGTGTTACCTAGTATGCCATATTCATGATCTACGAATAATAATTTATGCACCCATGTCCCCTTTAGTCACCAGTTACGATAACTCAAGACCCGGCATCGTCATCCCACCAGCGCCTCCTGGCGCTATCCCACGCGGACGTGGAGAGAAGGCTCATAGACAACAAGTCCCTGCTCACCATCGTCGACAAGCCGGCTCTGAGGCAGCTGCCGACGCTGGTGGACGCCCTTGCAGCCAGGGTTGAGAGCGATAAGGCCGTGCTGGCTTGTATTGGGCAGATTAAAAGGAGTGACCCCACACTGGATTTGACTGATACGAGGTAAGATGGATTTAATATTTATACTAGTCATCGTTCATCGAGCATGGAAAACGGAAATATGTTTCTCATTATCATATGTTTGTAATCAAATTCAAATCAAAAGTCAGTTATTCAAATAAGGCTGTGAATCAGCACTATTCGATCATCAAAATTATATAATACAATCTTCCAAATCATCCGCTCTTCACCAAGTTCTCATCATCGCTCGACTATTGTTTTTAATTAATTGGGTGACTAATTTACTAATAAACAGTTAAGATTGACTAATAACTTTTGATATGCAAGTATGTATAACGCTTCATATTAGACTTAAAAAAAATATAAACATTTTGGCATTTTTGCGAAATAGCATAGAATAATTCTACTTATTAACTGACAAAAGCTGTGGTGGCCTAGTGGTTAAAACACCAGCCTCTCAAGTACGAGTGTGCGAGTTCGATTCTATTTTAGGTAAGCACAAATGTAACTTTTCTAAGTTATATGTACTTTGGACACCAATGACTGATTAAAAGGTGAAGGAAAACATCTTGAGCAAACCTGGACTTTTAAGTCTGCAATCACCAATCTCGCATTGAGCAAGCATGGTGATTACGCTCAATCCTTCTCTGTATGAGAGGAGACCTATGCCCAGCAGTGGGACGATAAAAAGGTTGATGATGATTAACTGACTACCCATAAGAAACGAAGATATATGAAACAAATTTATTGACAGGAGGATCAAAATCTGGCCCAAAAGTAGATTTAACATCTTAAATTGTAATTATTTTAGAAAGTGGTTGCTCGACTTTCCCGGCAGTATATCATTTAAGTCTTAAATTAAATGCTGTTAACTTTTGATTAAGAATCGATTGATTTATCGATTGATTAGATAACTTTCTTCTCATTCCGTTGTGTCATCAGTTAATTATATTACGAGAGTGTTAGATTTATAATCAAATTCATTGGAAACTGGTTTTCCTTTTGATTGATTAAAGATAATTTTTGTTTCTACAATATGGTTATCGAATGCTGCACTGGATGTTGCGAGTTCGATTCTCGGACAGAATAAATGTTTGTATGGCCCACAGAAAGTTATTCCGGGTCTGGCTGTTTGTGTATGTGAGTTTGAATGTTCGTAAAACGGAAAAAGCGCACCCGCGGTATACGTGTAGTTATCTAGTGTGGTATATACTATATTTTATCATAATATATATTGATATGTACATATTATACAGTATGTTAACTAACAGAGGGCGTTCCCGTTAACCCGAAATAGTATAGCATACATACATGCTAAAAAAAATATTTCCATTCGAAAACAATTTTTTTTTTTAATTTTTCCAATAAGAAAATATTCAATAAAAATTTTAAATTGACATGTAAAAGAAACACACTGTACACGCAAACTTGAAAGACGGCAAGGTCGCAATTTGTTTATGATACTACGCTACTATTTTGATTTAAAACAGGAGGTTTCAAATTTATTTCCAATTAGAATTTTTTTTTATTCGGATTTTTTTATGCTTATTTTTCTATGCTGATATTTTTATTTTAATCTATTAATGATATATATTAACGAGTTTAAGGGAACGCCCTCTGTTATTTAACATACTGTATAATGAATAATATACGTATATTATATATGATGATGATTTATTTTATACTAGCTTACCGCCCGCGGCCTCGCCCGCGTGGAATTCGGTTATAGCGCGCTTTTTAGATTTTCCTCGGGAACATCAAATTTTTCCGGGATAAAAGGTAGCCTATGTTCTTTCTCAGGGTCTAAAGATTGTTTGTGCCAAATTTCATCAAAATCGGTTGAGAGGTTTAAGCGGGAAAGCGTAACAGACAGACAGACAGACAGATAGACAGACAGACAGACAGAGTTACTTTCGCATTTATAATATTAGTATGGATATGGATGCGAAAGTAACTCTGTCTGTCTGTCTGTTACGCTGTCTGTTTGGCGAGGCCGCGGGCGGAAAGCTAGTCAATAATATGTTTATTCTAACATATTGCTACAAAGATGGATGATGTGGGAAAAACATTATGCGCTTTTAATAACCAAAGAAATAAATGATCTCAATAATTAGTAACGGTTGCTACTACCACCATAACGATCACGTCCTTTAGATAGCGATCAACATAATGAGAGCAAAGTACTTACCGTTTTTAAAACTTATTAAAACAACATGGAAACGTCATTTATGGTACTGTAACAATTAACACAAGTTTTAATGAATGCTTTGCTGATTATGGAACATTTCATTACAAGAGATAAAAGGATTTTTTTAGTACAATATTATTAAATGTGAGTGTATTTTTTTTGTTATGTCCTGCAATTCATTGTTTTGAATGATGTAACATCTGAGAACACCGGGGTAATTGCGTATTACACTATATATGAGTAGCAATGGGTTTTATTTTGACATTTCAGTAACATTGATTGCGTTATATAAGTTGTAGAGCGGATACATTTTTCAAACATATGGAACAATGGATTAGCAATATGCATCAAAATGAGAACAATAGTGTGTTCAACAATTAGAAAAAAACAATCTCAAAAATTATACTTATTATGTAGGTAACCAAGCTACGGCACGAATGAGTGTGTATTTTTTGCAAAATGTGTTCTTTTGATCAATCGTCAGTTCATCATCATCATCTCAGCGTTAATCTCAGTCGCATCCAAAGCTTTTTCAATTTTGGAGTCTGAGGTCCGCTTTACCAGTTTAACTGCTGATTTTGACTAAATTTCGATATATTCCGTAAAGCGACTGCCGTCTGACCTCCACAACCCGAAGGCGATATCGAAGCATTGCAGTTAAACCAATTGTTGGACTTTTGAGGGCTCCAACAACCAATACAAGGTGAAAGAAAATATCTTGAGGAAACCTGAACTTTAAGTCTGAACTCGCCAACCCGCATTGAGCAAGCGTGGTGATTACGTTCAATCCTTCTCTGTATGAGAAGAGACCTGTGCCCGCCAGTGGGACGATAAAAAAAAGGCTGATGATGATGTTGTTAGGACCACAATAAAGAATAAACAGACGACAAGTGGGGAAAAAGGCTGATTTCTATGTAACGTACTAATACATATACCTACATAAGTATCGGAACTCAATAGGCACTTTATGCTCTATTCTATTCTTCTTCGTTTCGCTCTTGACAGAACGGTCGTGGTCACTATGACTGAATCCGAGACGTTGATGTCACACGCCGCACGATCTCTCTCTATCTATCCCTGTACGACAGCCTGGAGCATTTATTAACAGGTCCCCCCACTGCCGACTTGATTTGGTCGGTGCACCTCATCGGTGACCTTCCACGAGGTCTGTTCCCTTCCACTCTGCCCTTGACGACCAAGCGTTCTATGGAGTCATTATTGCGCTTTGATACGTGACCGAAAAATCCGAGTATACGGGACTGTACTATTTCTGAAAGACGCTGTTTGATGCCAAGTTCTTAGAGTATCGAAACGTTTGTTCTAAACTCGGCCCATGATACCCCAAGCATTCTTCTCCAACACCACATTTCTTTTTGCTGTATAAGTCCATTAAAATAAGGACCTGCACATGTGAAATAATTGCCACCCAGTAGTGCACTATCCAAGAGTAGAATGACTTCATTAAGTTCGAAGGTGATAGCATCAAGGAAAAGGAAGGCTACTTCACACACAATGATATTATCGCATGGATAGTGTTTGCGTAATCCATACTAATATTATAAATGCGAAAGTAACTCTGTCTGTCTGTCTGTCTGTCTGTCTGTCTGTCTGTCTGTCTGTCTGTTACGGTTTCCCGCTTAAACCTCTCAACCGATTTTGATGAAATTTGGCACAGACAATCTTTAGACCCTGAGAAAGAACATAGGCTACCTTTTATCCCGGAAAATTTTGATGTTCCCGAGGGAAATTGAAAAAGCGCGATATAACCGACCTCCACGCGGGCGAAGCCGCGGGCGGAAAGCTAGTCTAGAATAAGTGTCTTCTTAATAATTACTTTAAACGTAATACTAAATTGTGTGCCTGTTCAATGGTTGTTTGCTTAAACAATTTTGAAGCCATTACTTGAACAGCTGCTGGTGTGCTGCGTCCAGTGTTTGAATCTACTGTTTATAATGGTCATAGAACATAACACACATTACTAATATTGTGTTTCTGGGTGAACATAATGATAATAGTATCGTCTAGAATCAACAATACGTGTTTGTAAAAATATTGTTAAATAGGTTATAGTTATAGATATGTAAACCTCGCAAAAAAAAAAAAAACATCGGGAGGCAACAGTGGTGTCACAACAACCAAATATTAGAATATGACACCCGCACTGGGGCCACCTGGTGGATTGTGGCCACTACCTCTCGAACGAAGCTTGGAACATTGTAGGCTGATTATTATTAGATATGTACATTTTGTGATTGTTTGAATTAATTAATAATTTAATAACTCTTGTAATGTTCACCTCTGTTCTAAGGATCCGACTCGAAGGACCGAAAGTAATTTGTGAAAATCAAACGATGCATAGCTTCAAACTTACAAGTGAACCAAAACATTTTATTTTATTTCATATAAACCAACGATTACTGTTTTAAAAATAATTGGGTTTTATAAGGCTTGGTAAGGTTTGGCTTTTTTATTATTTTTTTTTTACAATGTTTTGGAGGACAGCGTAGGGCTCTCAAAAATCTGTTAAGAAATAACGTATTGCTTAATTGTAACTGAATGCTAGATTCGTTAACATTCATTTTATAGTAAAGTTTCTCTTTTACGATCAACCTCTAATTACGATGGGTGATGAAAACTGACGAGAGCGGCTCGAGTTATAACCAGCTGTCCGTGAGAGGACCGACTTCGAGACAATAACGTACCAGCCGTGAAACAGTAATAGGTGGTCGTTTTGAATAGATATTATTATGATATTTTCTAATAGTTATGTGATTTATGTAGATTTTAAGCTAGTGTAGCATTGGATAAAGATTTTATGTAATGTTTGTTACCTATTGTTTGTGTCCGAATGTCGATATAATTATTGAGTTGGAACTAATGTAAACTTGTTCGTTTATGTTTACGTCGAGGTTTATATTATTTTGTGACACTTAGAAACTAAAAGTCAATTGCATTTTGATCAGTTAGGCAAAACTTCTTCATAACCGTACCTATGTTGGGATTCGAGTATACATATAATTATAATGTTAGAAGTGGCTGTGATGTCGACATGACACCTGGTAACTACGGTGCATCCAGTACCTGATTCTGAGCCCCCTATTCTAATTTTAGGTAGATTAAAACAAAATAACAGTTCCATACATTTAGCATTTTTTTGGTATGAACCACGAGTCCATCAGAGGAGATCATTAGTATGTGCGTCGATGCCACCTTGTCTATTAAAACACTACCTATATTTTACCTTTAACGCGAAGTGAATAAGGTATAAGGTCGTCGTAACGTTGTTAAGTAACTACTTATTACCTACTTAAATTAGAAGTTCCTGCGGCCTTTTTTTTTTGAAAATTTACTTGAAATTTTCTTAGTAATTGTTCTACTAGATTTGCATCGCACTACTTTAGTGTCCAAAAAGTATCACCGACTGTGATGCTTTTTAAAAAAAGAAAAGGATGATAAATGACATTGATACGTGTTAGGTATACATCTAGTTTTAAACCCCGTGAACATATAATGGGAGACCCATTCTGCCTGAACCTCCCAACCATATTTAGCACTAACATTATCACAATTGTTTACATCATACGTTGTTAATTTTATATATCTCATAATTAGACGGTTGGCAATTTGTCTCCCATACAAAGAGCTTCTCATTGAAACTGTTAAACAACGAGAGCACGTCAGCACAATTACAAACTCTCGTCATTATAATGAGAGCTACTAACTAACATATGATATCACATGCGCCGGCGCAATTATCTGCAATTACTTTAAATGCACCGTTTATCACATTAAAATGATCAGTTACACCCGTCATTGAACAATCAACTTTATTTCGAATGTCGTAGAGTTGATATTTAATTGTGATGAGGACGCTCTGAATTCATGATTGGAGATTGATATTTAATGTCAGATATTATCCACTGATAGTGATCATTAGCAGTTATAAAAACTGACAAGTGCATACCAAACATCAATTAAGGAAGGGTTCTGTATAACGATATATTGATTTAATTCCTATGCAAAATTCTTAGTTTCCTTTGTATTAAACATTATAAAGGCTCATATCAATAGTCCGACCACTTTTGCTTTAAAACGTATTACATATACCTATTATACTTTGACATCATTTCTTCACAAGCTGTCACATTGCCATATTTATTCTTCAAATAAGTTATCTGACGACTAAAAATATGGTCCTGAAGTTAAAAACTTGATACTTGATAAAATATAAGTATACAACGTCTCATATTAGCCTAAACAAAAAAAAAAAAAATCTATTTTCAGCCTTGCTTTGTTAGTTATTAGAGGGTTTTCTTAATTTATGTGACTAAAAATCCACACAGAGACAGACAAATTAATAGGGGTTCGTCATTAACCAGCGGTACCCTAAAATATGACTTAACAGTGATATAACAGAGAAAGCGCACTTTCGCGGATCGTGTGACACATTACGTCATATTATTTATGTTATTTTATGCGTTTAGTGAAATCTTTCTCAAAAACGCAAATCATTGATGCATCCAGTTAACGTTATGCATGTAATCGGTTATTTTGAATAATTCATGAATGTTTGGGTCAGAGACGAGTCTCAAGGTTCATGAGGGTGGCGGTAACATGGTGGCTGGAGTTTACGGGTTCTAAGGTCGTGGTTCAATTTTTATATTGGAAAATGGCGTCGCATGTTTGGCCCTTTCGAGGTCACTTGATATTAATATTTCTATTCAACTATGGTGTGACTGTATGAACACTCTTCTGCGTCGTTTGAATAAACAATGAGTGTGGCTGTCAAATGTGTAATCCTGGGTTCGAATCTCAGATTGAGAACTCTATTTATTTATGTTTGATTTCCATCAAAATCCATATCACCTTCTATAACGCTGAGTTATAGTACTCCGAGAGCTAACTTCTAACCCATTCTACATTTTGTCTTCTCCTTCCGGAGAATACAGTTCCGAAACATATTTAAATCTGAAGTTATTTACCCTAGCTCGGCGGATTCTGGCACCAAGGGCGGCACCACATTGAGGCGGAGAAAGAAATTGCCTGTAGTCCACTGTGACTATGACGAGGGGTGAGTGTATCGCTATGCTGGCCAGTTTATCTGGTCCCTCACTTTATGTGGCTATTTTATACATTTTTGTATCTATTATCTTAGGTTTTTCCTGTACGACAGTCACGAGCATCAATATGTCAACACTAGGCAACGTTCAATTGCGATATTGTCTGTCGTGAAATAACTAATGCAACGTTAAAATACGACACATTACATAAATCGACGGATTCTAAAATCTTGTTTTTGGAACAACACAAAATTTTATTCAAAAATAAAGGAGTATATAAATCGCTTTTGAATAAATTCGAATGTTTAACACATACTTTTGCTCGTGACTGTAGGTATATCTTTTTCGAGGGGGATCGTAGCATACTAAAAAATAATCTTTAAGTCTGCAAATACATAGATAGCTACTACTTCATCAGGGAATATTCATATGATGCATTTAAAGTAAATATAGGACTAAAATATATGAATGCTAGTTATGTGCGGATGATACATAACGCTCACAGCTGTTCTCTCTAGAGAGCGTTTTTATTGTATAGTATGTGCTAGGTAGCATATTCCTTTGGTTCAGCTAATGATCTATTTTTGTCCTTGAGTTCAATAAGCACTGGGCGACCATATTCGTTAAACGCCTACCTTCTTCGTATTAGGCCCCTTCCAAGATTGATCGGATACCAAATTGTTGTTAATCAAATGATTGCCTCATTTGCATTCAGAGGCGCTAGATCAGATTGGAAGTCGCCGGCTGAGGTCCAAAACCGCAAAATTTATAAAATACTAGCATAACCGCCGTGGCTTCGACCGCGTGGAGTTCGGTTATATCGCGCTTTTTAGATTTCCCTCGGGAACATCAAATTTTTCCGCGATAAAACGTAACCTATGTTCTTTCTCAGGGTCAAGAAAAGATTGTCTGTGCCAAATTTCATCAAAATCGGTTGAGAGGTTTAAGCGGGAAAGCTTAACAGACAGACAAACAGACAGAGTTACTTTCGCATTTATAGTATTAGTATGGATTTATGTATTGAAACTAGTTAGTGAATTAGCACTTTTTGAACGTTAACATAACATAAGGAAGTCCTAGAGTTATTACGAACATCACAGGCACCCTGGTCCCTGGTGACTTAGACATCCATGTTCTATTCTCGTAGGTGTAGCTCATTTCGGCATCGGATGTAAATCTGCTGAATGTATTGTCTATAAATTGCCTCTAAAACTTTCCACTATAAAAACCATCGAACTATCAGAAAACATCACAATTGAAACAGAACCTTACCATCCACATGCTTGAGTCGAATTTTCAATAGGATGCACGTGAAGAAAAGTAAATGATGAATTTATAGTGTCATACGTCGTATTGTTCGAACAGAAACATGGAAAGTCGGTTTCCACTTTCCTAACTGGTTTGGAAATCATGTAACCAATCGCAGTTAGATAAGCTCAGACAGACGTCTATTTACTTGAGAACCTTTTGTTTAACTTGGTCGCTAGTTAAGTTTTGTGACTTAAGGGTCTAAGGGACGAGCGAACTGAGAGAGACGAACTTGTCAAAGGGATAGCACGAGTAGCGTTTGTTTTTAAAAGGACGTTTACGGAGTTAAGGCTATCGTAAAATAATAGCACTTACCTATGCGAGGTTTTAACGATCCTAGGAACTGTCAATTAGATAAATTAAGCTTGTTTTTTTTAATTACCTGTAGCTGTTTTAAATTAATCACGCGAGGTGTAATCGATCTACATAAAATTATGTAGCTAAGTCGTAAATTGAAAATAAACGATGTTTCTGAATTCATCAGTAATTCGATCCTATGCGTTATCACCGAGCTAAAACTACTGCAAGCAATTCATTGCTCTTTAAATAATTATAGTTGGCTTTATTCAGTATTTATTTTATCATTTATGTATGTACACACAAACTCATAGGTACAGAGATGACATGAACAAACAGGAGTAACAGGAGAGGAGTAATCATGTACAGGTCAAGAGTAGGACCTTCGTTCTAGAGTGAGAGCGGACATACCTTCGAATGTACTTACAGGGTGGTGGGACAACGTGGTGTAAACTGAAACCATGAATTTACTACAACATTCTAGATCACCTGGAGTAGCTTTTTAATTTGTTATTTCTGTATGGAAGCTGTGGTAACAGGTAGCGTCTCATATCTCTGTCATCCTGTATTTTAAAAATGGACAAACATGTAAAGCTACAATAATGGGAAACTTATACAGTCGGAAATGTAAAGTAAGGAATCATAATAATGCCAAATCAAACCAGATGAGGTGACAACAATGTTAAGCAATATCAGACAGAAGAACCCACTTTGCACACATCAGTTAAGTAAAACAGACCAGCTGAAGAATGGAACCCCGTTACCTACAACGGAACCACAAAATCAAATTAAGATTCCGCACCTCTTATGAAACTAGCTCTTCAACAATAGTTTCCCAGCCATTTCTCCGTTGTATAAGTTTTTACTCATCACAGAACTAACCATTGTTCAGATCCAGTTTACGATCAGTTGTCGTGGGAATCCCAGTTGTATTCGATGTATACTTGTGTTAATGTTAGGTTGAACTCGGTTTATGGGAAGTTTCGAAGAAGTCTTGGGAGATGGAGTATGTCATAACAGTAAGTTATGGATACAGCTGAAGACAATGGAAGGTAGTAAAGTTGATAGGTTGGGTTGTTATGGCAGTGGTGTGGCGCTGCCTGCCCAATCTACATACGTATAGTAACGTACCCTAAACATTAAGACGCATAGACATTCAAATCAAGAGGATAAAATGTAGTCGTCATCTCATCTCAGCGGCCTCAAAGACTTGTTATAAATCTGCATAGATTGTAGGAATTTTGGACAGACTGAGTTCTGAAAAACGTTCTGGGAAATGTCATCAATTGATGTAAATTTTTCATATCGCCATATACATAGTTAGGCGTTGGTAACATAAACCTACGAATGGTGAGCACATTGGGAAAAACCAAAGTAATGATGGACAGTCTGTGTAAACGATGATATGGTGAGAGAGGGAGTACTGCTAATAGAGGAGCATAGAATAAAAATTCATTTCGTCGATCCCGAATAAGAAGAACTCATACACATCTTCGCTAAACTTAAGTGGCAGTGGGCAGGGCACATTGCTCGTAGAACCGATGGCCGATGCGGCAGTAAGGTTCTGGAGTGGCGGCCACGTACTGGAAGACGCAGCGTAGGGAGGCCCCCAACAAGGTGGACCGATGACCTGGTGAAGGTCGCGGGAAGCCGATGGATGCGGGCAGCACAAGACCAGTCGGCGTGGAAAGCCTTGGGTGAGGCCTTTGTCCAGCAGTAGACATCTATAGGCTGAAGAAGAAGAGAAAATACACATCTACAAAAAATACATTTGAAGAATAGAAGATCGTGGTACAAATAGGCTTATAGAAACAATTCTTCTTTACAGGCCAGTAGCCGGTGTACTGATGACATACTCCCGCGGATGTGCAGCAGTCCTCAGCCAGATGTCTGAAGAGCAGCACAGCAGTAACAGTGACCCGGCCACCCCTCGCTCCACCGATTCTGCCAGTGACGGCTACCATTCAGATAGCGATGACTCACAGCAGCATCCTGACAGGTATGCTTGCATTTATAATCTAAAGTTTGGTCTTTCTACCTTTCGCGAGGAGTAGCTATTCAAACCTGATTTAATATTTTTTAATGCTACTGATGCTAGAAAATATTTAAAATTGAACGAGTTTATTTTATATCACATAATTCTACGATATGATTGAGATCATAATATCAAAAATACAACTGGTTTATGAATTATTTTTTAATTATGAATTTGGTTTACTTGAAATCAATTAGTTGTATTTATGAATAAAATAGGAAACTTAGGTCCCCACGCATGTGCTTTATATTTTCAAAACTATGTATTTATGAACCATACCTATATTATTGAACTCATTGTATTATTTTTACTTATGGAATACATATGTATATCATAGGATTGTGTAAAATGTTGTGGGTAGTATACTTGTTACGTTTAAATTAAAGACAAAACTGTTGCTAATGTTTGTTTTCATTAATGTAATAAATGACGTAATGATCCTAGAGTTATTAGATATAAAAAAAATGCTGTAGAGAGAAAAAAGGCCAAAAGGCATTGAAGAAAATCGGGCTGGATGCTGATTATGTAATATTTTTTGAATTAAGTATTAAGCTTGATTGTCCACCACATAAAACAAAAACACTAACATTATTAAATGTCGTACATTATGTTCCTTTTCTGCGCTATTTCCAGAAGTAAGCTGGTGTCTCAGTACGCGGCTGTGTGGTCTCGCGCCGCAGACGAGGCCATCCCGGCGCTGGCGGCGCTTGAGCAGCTGCGGCACACGCCACACCTCAAGTATAAAATAGTCTTCTCTGTCGTTGTTGTAAGTATTGCTGGTTAAGTTTCATCCAACTTCTTCTCTTACGGTGCCACGAGAACCTATATCGTGGTTGGTAAATTAGACACTCAGCTACGAGTATCTTGACATCGAAGAGGCATGCGCCGGTTTAATTTAGTATATCTGTTAATGTTCGTCTTCATATCTGTAATCAAAATTATGATTGCGAAATACTGAATACAAAAGAGCTGTATCAAGTGAAGTGGGTGTGTCATACCATTTCTATATATTAATTACTGAAACACGGATCCATCCTGCATATCGGAAGTATTGTCATTACTACCCTTGGCATTTGTTTCGATACCTACAGATATACCCCCTTATTCATAAACGTTGTTTAAAGTTAACTAGTGAGTAGCGAATCTTTAATCATACATTTTTGACCTTTTAACGTTACGTAATTTTAATCATCGTTTATGAATAAACACCACAGTGTTTAAGGGGTTTAGATTAAAGCTATGTGACGTGCAAACGTCTAAAATGTATGGTTAAGGGGGTTGTTGAGTAGTTTTATGTGCTAATACTTATAGATATGCTCTTTAAATCCATGCCATGCACTGCCACATGTAGCTGATTTACAACTGTGCTTCAATCTTTTGATGTGATCAGTCTATTCTGTCTGTAACTCTGGGCAACGGCCTTCACTCAGTGTTAAGTTTTATAGCAAATTAATGTATTTCTACTGTATTCAAATTTTATGTACCGCATCCTGTTGCAGCTATCGTTCCGCGCAGTCATCAGTCTCCGCGACCGTCGCCTGAACGAGATGAAGGCACTGCTGGGGGTGGGAGAGTCTGACAGTGGCGGCAGTGACCGCAGTGTCACGAGGCTTTTAGCAGCAGCCACCCGGGTGCTACAAACAACAGCACACAGCTTTCCACTGGGTGAAGCTGAGAGGACTGTTATTAACCAGGTACGTTAAAATATGTTACCAACAAAATATGACATAATGTGATCGATGCAGCGCGGTCTGGTGACATGGTAAAGGATATTTGCTTTTTTTTATGATGGCATGTCATGAAATGATTTCTCCCGCTCTGGGCGGAGCGGAAGGGCGTGTCAGACCAGGCCATGGTATCAACCCGCAGCCCTGCCAGGCATCGGTTTTCGTGGACTCCGTCACGATGTGCTGACATCTCCGTTAATCACAACGTTTATACGCTCTTTGTTTTATTCAAACTTATGCAGTAATTTGATAAGATAATTTATTAATGTGCAACTATTAGTTTATTATTAGATCTTGTATCAGTCTGAATGGTATGTACAGTCCACCCCGTTCCTCAGGTGGTGAGCACGCTGCGCGAGTACCCGAGCCTGTCGTCTTGCGCGGCGCTGCACGCGCTGGTGGCGGCCGCGTGCCGCGCCGCTTGGACCATCAGCCTGCACTCCCCGCCGCTCAGGATTGATACTGATTTCACACCAGGTGAGACCTGACTAGAAGAACTGAAGACTTTAAAAGAATATAAATAGCGTTTTTGGTTCGAAATAATCGCTCATTAATAATAGGGCATAAACGCGGGCCGATAGTTTCAACAATAAAATTTTTACCCAATCATCATCATCATCATCAACCTCGTCCACTGCTGGACATAGGCCTAATCCATGGCTCGCCAACAAGCTCGATTCTGAGCAGTTCTCCCCCAGCCGCTACCAGCCACCTTTTTGATGTCGTCGCTCCATCTCGCCCAACGGCGTCCTACGCCCAATAATCCCAATAATCATTATTTATGTAAAGAAATACAGCGAAAAAAAAAGTGTCATGCCTAGAATGTTAATTGTTATTAATTATCCATTAATATAAAGTGCGTATGTTTGTATGTCTGTCTGTATGTATGTGCCCGAAGTTGCTCAAAACCCTCACCACTATAGATAATCATATAGATCTGGATGCGCTGAGTTCAAAAAAAAAAACAAAACAAAACAAAGAATTTTGTTTTTGTCTCGGTCCTTGAAACTATATTGCGTAATGTAAGTGGTTTCAATTAATGAGATGATAACCTAATCATCACACTTTATTCCTCTAGAAATATAATAATGTCAAAGATCAGACCACTAGCTTTACTTGATGTACTTAGGTGATGTTGTGATGTTTTTCGTTGCTGTATGCAATGGAAAATTAGAGTCTACATTTTATAGTATACAAGCCTTACCAATTTAAAAAAGACTAATGTATTTATTTAGAGAATATTTCAATAAATTCAGAGATCAACTCTGACTATAGCCGATAGAATAGGATTCAACACAATCCTTTTTAAACGTTTTGGAAGTTCTCATCCATACCTATCAGAACTTCCAAAACGTTTAAAAAAGATTGTGGTAATAAAATATTTTGTTTATCGTTTACAGATTATGTAAACTTGAAAAATTCAAACATATTCCTTTTCATTCCAGTGCTAATGAACCCAGAGAAGCACGTTCGTTTCTCAACAGAAAGCCGCGAGGCCCGCGACCGCCGCTCGGACCTCATCAAGTCCTTCGTCTGGCCCGCGCTGATGGAAGGTAACCGCTGCGTCTTCCGAGCCGTGGTACTCACCTGATAGACTGTACTGTACTGCTCTCTCAAAATAATTTATTACTCTTCAGACAGTGGCTGGGTACACAGCATTATATTCATATAGGATCATTTAATGCCAGCGTATTCACATGTACTGATTTTAAACAACGTCTTCTACGACGATATCCAACATCATGTAGGAAACCACTTGCTGGTCATACGGATATGAAAAGAGGTGATTAGTATTCTAAATGCCCAAAGGCGTTGTATGATTGAAATCATAATAAGTAATAATGAATTTTGTCCTTGTCTTAACTTTCATGTTCGAAGTCTCCAAGGATCGCTATTTTTAAATATCTGTCACAGTAATATAACAGAAACAGGACATTGACATATTTTTTAAATCTTTATTTACAGAGTTTTGTCACACATGACAATGTCGCTCTGTAATTGACATATTGATGAATCATTACACGTAACATGACGTGATATTCTGTAAAGTTTTAATTGTTATTGGGCTGAATGAAGCGGGCATAACAATTAATATATTTAGGTATGAGTGACGCATACCAATGTGTACGACCACGTACAACAAATAACAATTAAACTCTTTAGAATGAAAATATTTTGATACCTAAATTGACCAATTATTCAGATTCTTTGTTTGTTATCGATTAACAGTATACGGCAATCTATCTACGTCATTCTTATTCGTCGTACTCGTAGTTATACCTACAGTACAAGTTGTTTATTCTTGTACAAAATGTCTTCTCAATTTCCCAAGATTAATATAGTTATACACTTAGATATAATAAATTATTATTATTATGTAACGTTAAAACTGAACAATAAATAATAATTTAAGCGAAAGTTATTTTGTTTTATTGTGAGTAACAAGTATTGCAAACCGCATGAGTCATGGACGTATCGGCAGCAAGATAAGCTTGATTAGATATGAGATATATCGGTATTTCATATAAACCGTTCACTACTTTGAACTATTCAGTATTGTGTGAAATTCAGTTCAATCATGAGTTATTCTGGAAACCCTTACGGACACTATGGACCTCCGCCGCCGCCGGGAGGTTGGCCTCCTCCATACCAACCGTCAGATCGTCCAATGTACCCACCTCCACCAGATTTCGGGTACCCTCCTTCACAGTACCCTCCACCTCAGTACCCTCCATCTCAGTATCCTCAGCCGTACTTCGTACCTGGTACCATGATGATCCCCGTAGCTGTACCACCGGCACAACCACCTCCACCACCAGAAACCGGACCCAACTCTACGTATATGACCAACTACATCTACCACGGAGAGACTACAATCAACGATAATAATAATCAAGTATCAGTCGTGGAATCTTCTGGAGATCACGATTGGGTGCCCACGACCGCACTGATGGCAAGCTCTTTGACTGGACGAGCAGTTGTTGGTGGACGTGAAGGCTGGGATGGCAGTCCTCTCTGGGTAATCCGTGCATGGCATAACGGAGACCTGTTGCCTGGCAAGTTGTCTGTGAGACACAACTCCGCATCAGTCGTCTACGATTCGAAGGAGATCTCAGTTCAGAACATCGAAGTATTATGTGCGAAGCCTGATGACCTGCGTTGGGTTCCAGCTTCAAATGGAAACGTCCCTCCCGGCGCGATTCCAGGAGGCAGAACAGCATCAGGTGAGACTTTGTACGTGGGCAGAGCGCAGCATCAGCTGTCGGTGACTCCAGGGAAGATTCATCCAAGCCACAACTGTTGCTACATCAGTTTTGCTGGTCATGAAGTGTCTCACAAGATGTACGACGTGTTGTGCAGGATCAGCTGATATGTGTGACGTGGACAGAGATTTCAAAAATAGTTGGCGAAAATGTGATTTTAGACTATAAAGTGTAAGCGAAGGACTTTTTTTGTCTATTTGTGACTTAAAATTTTATCAATGTGTTATTTTTCCGGCTGCGCCTTGATAAGCCAGAGTGACGACATAAATATTGAGTTGGAGGGTGGTTTCATTAGCTCTAAAACGAAAGTCTTGGGGTGATGTAATAAAAGTATTCGGCATAGGTATCGCGCTCTCCCCCGCGCCTTCATTGAAATAAAACCTTTGATATAATATGTAAATGTATAGAACTAACATTATTCACCATTTTACCAAATTGTCGATCTTTAAGTCTGACATATGTAGGAGGCAAAATTATATAAAAATATGATATATGTATTAAAACAAGTATTATAAATATATGAGACAACTTTCATACCATAATATAGTTGTTTTCTTTGTATTCTATCGTAAAAGTAGGTATTCGATATCTTATCAGTTGTCCTGAAATGATTAGGTGCCCATGATTCAAATAACAACGATAAACAATTGTCACCGACATGCCATTTCACAGGTACCTACTACTTAGTGCGTTCAATTTATATTGACATCATTATCAACTGCGGCAGCTATAATTAATCATTAAGAAAAACTAATGTATGAGTCATAATTTCACTTCGAGGGACCACTACTGTCGCCAATAGCCGTCGCAGGAGACGCCCTAGTCGGGAGACGACACCGAGCTCCCAGCCACCTTAGGCGCTCGCAGCTCGCCGCCCGGTAAGGACCAGGCCCGAGTCGAAGGCGCGTCGTGTTTCACGCGCACCTCAAAGAGATGTCAGCACATCGTGACGGGGTCCACGAAGACCGATGCCGCCTGGGTCAGGGTTGCGGGTTGGTTAAACAAGAAACCGTGGCCCTGGCCATCGTACAGGCAAGTGAAGAAACACAGGTGGGTTTTTACCCGACTACGGCAAAGCAAAAGGAGGGTTATGATTTTGACAGGCTATGTATGTGTGTATGTATGTATGTATGTATGTATGTTCATCTGTTCCCTCGTAACTTCTAAACTACTTATCAGAATTCGACAAATGACATATCATTAGAAGCGCCTTAATTGTCCGCTGGTTATAGGCTATATGGGGTTTCACAAAATCTAATGTGGCGCCCTCTAGCGGACAAAACATACAGAGTAAAAAAATAAAGTTAAGATAAATATGCCCTGTTTGGTATCATTTGAAAGCGCTTTACTTGTACATTTTGAATATATATATATATATATATATATATATAACTAGCATTTGCTTGTGACTTCAGCTGTATTCATGGGCTGATTGCATATAATTCACATCTTTTCGTTAATAGCTTCTTTACTACTTATCAGAATACTGCAGTAGTCTTATTCTGATAAGTAGTAAAGACTACTGCAGTACCATTGGAAGGGCCTTGATATTCTGTTGGTTATCTATACTAATATATAAAGCTGAAGAGTTTGTTTGTTTGTGCGCGCTAATCTCAGGAACTACTGGTCCGATTTGAAAAAATCTTTTTGCGTTGGATAGCCCATTAATCCAGGAAGGCTTTAGGCATCACGCTGCGACCAATAGGAGCGGAGCATACTTAATTCCACGCGAAAGAAGTCGCTGGCGGCTGCTAGTGAGCTATAAAGCTTGTCACCAAATTTAGTATTGCGCCCTCTAGCGGACAAAAAGTTCTATGATAATATAAAATTAAAATAAATATACCGTATTTGGTATCACTTGAAAGAGCTTCACGAGTACTTTATGCTTGTACCTACATAATCCCGAGTAATGCTTCGTAGAAATTTTAATATAAACCAGGATTTGGAAAACGGAGCGATGGGAGTGGTGAAGACCTTCGAATGGCCTGCTCTTCTGCGCGATCAGTTGGAACAGGGAGAACAGCCTAGCGCTGTTCTCATACAATTTGACGACGCATCCATAAAAGCAGATATTAACGGACTTATCAGAATCGAGCCTTGCCTCACTGAATTTGACGGCTTGAGGGAGTCTGGGAAAACTCAGCGTAAAATGCCCCCGGTGATTCTTTCTTGGGGTTATACTGTACATAAATTACAAGGTTGTACTCTAGATAAAGCAGTTATCGATCTAGGAAAGTCATTGTTTGCTAAAGGACAGGCCTATGTCGCTCTCAGTAGAGTCAAAACCATAGAGTGATTGTTTATAACTGCCTTGGATCATAATAAATTACTTAAAAATCCACATGACAGTCGTTCTTTACTAGAATTACAAAGATTAAGAAATCTTCCCAGGTCCTCTCAATATATGAAACATCCGATTTATTTAAACTTACTAACGACCTCATCCACTAATTCATGACCCATTCGCTGCCATCGACGCAAATGTGCGTCGCTACTACGAAATGCTGGGAGCTTCATACGGGGAAACCATTGCTATACGCGCTACGATCCACGTGCTACGAAATAGTAAAATAGGATATCCCTACATATTACTATGCGCCGATACATAAGGCAAAAGAGATGTCGTATGTTAACTACCTACTTTTTAGTTCGTCATTTTAACTTTTGTTAATATCACAGTTTAAAATACATGCAGTAGGTCGACGCCTTTGATCTCGTGTAAAATGCCAACAATAAACAAACAATGTCACAAATAAACAATATTTATGAAATTATTGCAGATCAACAGCGATAGCTTTATTATATTTAATTAATTTGCTATTTTTACTACGGGAACAACTCGAGACAGATTTAAGTTATTCAGATGGCATATTCGGAACCAGCACCCCAATCCACCTCGGAATACAACCCATATCACTCACCCATATGACCCATATCATATTAATATACATTTAAATTGGCGTCCGCCATCTTGGATTTCAAAAAGGGGCTTTTTCGTAACAAGCACCCCAATTATACTCAAAATTGACACTCATATCAAATTATAAAAAAAAATACGTCCGCCATTTTGGATGTCAAAAAGGATGACTTTTCCGTGACAAGTACCCCAATTATACTCAAAATTGACACTCATATCAAATTATAAAACAAACAAATAAAAAAACGAACACGTGTTAGTCCTTAATGATAGATACCGAGCTACGA